>OZ038491.1:33868110-33895610 GCA_964036315.1 Acanthosepion esculentum
AAAAATAAAAATTAGATAATAGATCGAATCAGTCAGGAGAACGTCTGAGCGTTTAAAATGTTAAAGATGGCGCCGTAAAAAACAAACAATGCCATTTTAAATTAGTCCTACTTTAACAGAAAGCACGGGAAACCTTTTTATTTTTCACTGAACAGTGGCGCAGGAAAGTAAAGCCACTCAAGAACTATTAAGTCAGGAGACATCATTGTTTTATCCACATAAAAATGACAAAGCACTTCCAATAATTTGCTGTAATATTACAAAAGACGAGGGAAAGTTGGATAGTGCTTTATAGATTGCTTCGTTCTCTAAACATCTTTCTTACTTCCTTCAACCAATGTTGATTAATGTTGTGGGTAAGGTAGAATAGTAGCTCCCCCACCGGAACCACATTCTTAGGTGTAATCACGTAAATGTTAAATCAGTCTCAGCATGAAACTTTTGTATGTTTAGGGCTAAGACAAAGGATTTACCATGTTGTTTAAAAAAGCTCAAAGTTGCAATATTTATTGCAAAACTAGTACCTGAAGCAATCGATGATTTTAAATCAAATCAGTTCCATTGACATTCTCTATTTAATCATGAAAACCACGATGTATTTACTTTCACATTAATCAATGACGAAACGAACAGACAATGAATTTTATTTCGAAACTTTTAAACTACTTTCAAAGTTAACTCAGGGCAGAGAAGAAAATCAAGTTTGAATTGCTAGATCGATTCATCTGGTATCTATAAAACCGGGAGATTCATATCATTTTACGGTTATCAACCCCTTGTGTCTTACAGACGAAATATAGTTTTGGATTGTAATAATAATTCCTCTTTTTTTACTTTCAATATTGCAGTAACAATTTGGGGGAGAGAACAATAATTTTTCTAGATTCAATTTAGACTATTCAACATATATGTGTCGAGAAGTGATGGATTCATAGCTTTTCCAAACGTATTTCCGCATAAGTGAATTTAACGAACTCGACTGGAATTCGAACATGACACTTTGATTTCGCATTCCGCGCTGCTATTCAGTACACCATACACACATCCTGTATATAAGAGGAGGATCCAACTATTCGCGAAAGAAAAAATAATAAAATTTCTTTTACTAAATATTCGCCTAACTGGAAATCATACCGGTAGTCAGCATTGGCGGCCACAATCTTAACAACATATGATACGCAGGTGACACAGTACTGATAGCAAACACGGAAAAGAAATTACAAAACCCCCCCAACAGAATGCAGCGAAGGAGACCGAGAAGGGACTGTGCATAATCAACAAGAAGACAGAATGCATGATCCTGATTAAAAGGATCAGCCCGAAATGCGATTTACAGGTCGGGGACACTAAAATCAAGCAGGTGCGGAGATTTAAATATCTGGGAAGTGTTTTGAGAGAGGACGGTACGTGCGACACTGAGATCCGTAGACGTATTGGGATGGCCAAGGACGCATTTCAAAAGTTGGGCAGAGTATTGCCAGAGAGGAAGGTTTTTTTGGTATTGAGCACTTTTCTTTCCTGGTCGGTTTCAACTCTGACCATTAATCTCACACACACACACACACACACACACACACACACACACACACACACACACACACACACACACACACACATATATATATATATATATATATATATATATATATATATATATATATATATTAGGTTGGTGCAAAAATAATGTCGTTTTTTGACGTTCAACTTCAAAAGATCATAACTCCTTTCATAATAAACTTTATTAATCGAAATAAGAACCATTAGAATCGACACATTTTTGCCAACGAGAAACAAGTTTATTTATCCCATAAGCATAGAAATCCGGAGTTCTGGAAGCGATGAAGTCATTGAAGGCCGATTCGGCATCATCTCGGCTTTTGAAGCATTTTTCGCACAGGAAGTTGTCCAGATGCTTGAAAAAGTGATAATCGGTGGGCGAGAGGTCCGGTGAATATGGCGGATGAGGCAGAGTCTCGTAGTCCAATTCATTCAGCTTCTGCAGGGTCAGTTGAGAAACACGCGGACGAGCGTTGTCATGGAGGAGAATTGGTCCCTTCATATAGACCAGTCTCGGGAGCATACGCTGGAGCTTCTGGTGCATTTCGTCAATTTGTCGGCAGTACTTCTCCGCCGTAATCGTTTCGCCCGGATTCAAGAAGCTGTGATGGATGAGACCGGCTGCAGACCACCAAACAGTAACCATAACCTTTTTTTGGTGCAATTTCGGCTTCGGGAAGTGTTGTGGAGCTTCTCCTGCATCCAATCACTGTGCCGAACGTCGCCGGTTGTCGTAGAGTATCCACTTCTCATCACACGTCACAATCCGCTCGAGAAATGGGTCGTTTTTATTGCGCAGAAGGAGCGTAGAAGACACCTCAGAACGACGATTTTTTTGATTATCGTTCAATTCATGCGGCACCCATTTATCCAACTTTTTTTACTTCCCTATTTGCTTTAAATGGCGAACGACTGTTGAGTGGTCGACCTCGAGTTCAACAGCAACTTCTCGTGTGGATTTGCGAGGATCGGCTTCAATTAAGGCTTTCAAATGTTCGTTATCAACCGCAGTCGGCCGACCGCGACCGTCTTCATCTTCGAGGCTCTCGTCACCATTGCGAAATTTCTTTAACCACCGTTGTGCCACACGTTCGTTAGTGGTTCCTGGGCCAAACGCATCATTGATATCACGAGCTGTCTCGGCAGCTTTTCGGTCTAGTTTGAACTGGAGCAAGAAAATCGTGCGGATTTGAATTTTGTCCATGCTGTCTAAAAGCCTGCAAAAAATGAATGAAGAGATTGAGAACGGTAACGAATAAGAGTATTCGATAGAGCGGAAAACGCGCTTCAGAATGATATATAACATGACTATATATATCAATGAATTAATTCAGAAATCATATATAAAATTAACATATGTGAGAAAACGACATTATTTTTGCACCAACCTAATATATTGAATCATGCATTTACGGCCTGTTTGGCCTATTAAGTGAACGTTATCTTCGCATAGCAATCTTTTATGTCAACATAACAGAACACAATGTTGGATGGTGAATGTATTTGTTAAAATATCCGCATAAGCACTCTGAAGTTGGCTGATGTGAGCCGATAGCTTAGATCAAGCAACAGAATGATAAAAAATATGCAAATATGGGATAATTTTTGTCTTTATTTTCAACGAAATTATAGCAAATATATGGAGTTTAGAACGGTTCATCATCAAACATAATAGACATTCCTTGTCTGTTACATTTAACAATATAGGTTTATATATGTGCAGGGTGTCCATAAAGTTCGTGTGCACTTTAGAAAAATTATAACTTTATTTGTATTTGCGATAGAAATAATTTGGTAAAAGGATTAGAAAGACGTAAATCTATATTTTTGAAGGTTTTATTGAAATTTTATTTAAGTTTCCACATGTCCTCCATCATTAGCAATACAAAGGGTAATACGATTTTGCAGTTCACGGAAAACATTTGCCAACTGATTTACAGTAATGCCTGAAATCACATTAGTTATTTTAACTATACTTAAAACTAGGTACATTAAAATTTATAACATTTTTTACAAATTATTTCTATCGCAAATACAAATAAAGTTATAATTTTTTTAAAGTGCAGACGAACTTTATGGACACCATATATACATATATATATATATATATATATATATATATATATATATATATATATATATATATATATATATATATATATGTGTGTGTGTGTGTGTGTGTGTGTGTGTGTGTTATATTTATGGGATAAAGTGCTCAATATCAGAGCGGGTTTAAATATAAAAGTGAACATTGGAGTCAACACAGAGGAGACATGCTGTTTCATTCTAGACGCAATCATCAGGCCTGACGATTGCATCTAGCATGAAACATCCTGTCGCCTCTAAGTGTTGATTTCTATATATATATATATATATATATATATATATATATATATATATATATATATATATATATATATACATACATATATATATATATATATATATATGTATGCATATATACATATATATATAATTTTTAAAAGTGCACACGAACTTTATGGACACGCACACACACACACTCTCTCTCTCTCTCACTCTCTCTCTCTCTCTCTCTATATATATATATATATATATATATATATTTACACACATACATATATATATATATATATATATATACACACATACATACATACATACATTCATATATACATATGTGTGTGTGTGTGTGTGTGTGTGTGTGTGTGTGTGTGTGTGTGTGTGTGTGTGTGTGTGTGTGTAGGTATGTAGAAAAATAAGAAAGAACACGTTAAGTGAATAAGCCGGAGTTCTTTAGCATTTTAGTTTTTATTTTTATTTTTAAAAACAGTGCTCCATACAGAAGTAGATTTTAAATTATAATTATTTTAAAAAAATATGATTCCTTCGCTACATAAGAGTTCTCATGTTTCAAAAACGAGAGCCGAAACCCTCAATATAATTATTAAAATTAAATAGAATTATGGTATCAAGTCCTGTTTCCTTATCAAGCGAAAATTTAGGAATAACCAAACTTTGAAGTTTACGCATCTTTATAAGCATGTTCGTTCGCAAGATTAATTACTATGGAAACGGCTAGGGCGGCCATTTTGGTTAGGTTGTCTAACAGTTAATTCTTATCCACATATCAGTCACCTTTTGAAAAGAGGTGGAGCCGAGGTAGGGTGGGGTATCTATTTCAAAGCGGATGATGGCATTCATGTCCGCTCTCCGTCTGGTCAGTTACGGCGAATGATAGCTTTTGGCTCCATGATATGTCTTGAAGTGTCTAGGGAATTTCTGTTTTATTTTATTTTATCTATTTATTTATTTATTTTCCAAATGGCTGTTTCATATATAAACGCGCTGTACTGAACTACAATTTGTTTTTTGACGACTTCATAAAGGCTCTTTCTATTTAATGATTGGGTTAAGTTTTTAAGACTTTTATTAAACTATGAAATTTAATTTAAAATATTTTTTTTTTAATCTAATTATTTAATGCAAACATTTGTTGATGTCGGCAAAAGACCGTTAACTCATGTCTGTGGTTTAATAAATTTTCATTATTTAGAAACTTAATAATGTGTATTTTTTCATGTAGGCATAAAGGGTATGGGTCATCCCACGTTCTACACGTTCTTGTCCTATTTATTATTTTCCATTTTACTTTTGGTGTTTTATTCATTTCTTTTAAATGCCAAACATATTTGGAGAGAGATATCTGGTTTCTATTTCTAATATTATTGAAGAAGCTTTTTTGTTGTCTTCATCTAATTTTAAATTCATTGTTCGTTGACCCAATGTATATCCTATCAGTATTAGGGCTCTTAATGGATGAGATAGTGCATTGGTATACAACAGATTTTATGAGGCATTTATTTTCCAACGGGCAGTCTCCGGGGTTTCTACAATCATATAATTTTTCATTATTTTTGTCTAATTTTAGTTTAGGATTATTATTATTAATGTTTTGGCATGCATGTTTTTCCAGGATTTTATTATTATGATTTTTTATTATTCTTTCTAGATTTTCAGTGCAACTGTAGCTTAATTTTAAGGTGTTTTTATTGAAGATATCGCTTAATCTGCTATTAGAAGGAAAGTTGTTATTTTTTTCAATAATTTTAATATATATATATATATATATATATATATATATATATATATATATATATATATATATATATATATATATATATATATATATATAAACAAAAAGTTTGGCTATGTTTAATTTATGTATTGCTCATATACTCCGCATTTAATTCTGTAGTTAACATCAATTTACAATATGAAAATATTTTAATACTTATTTATATATACACATACACCTCTCCCTTTCACTCTCTCTCTCTCTCTATATATATATATATATATGGGGAGAGAGAAAGAGAGAGATAAATTGTGCGTGTCTGAGAGAGAGATAGTTAAATAGATAGATAGAGAGAGAGAGAGAGAGAAAGAAAGTGAGTGTGATATGTATGTAAAACCTGCATTTAAACCTAACCTGCTCAGTTATTTCCAAGAAGAAACTGACTGGCTTACGGATTGAACTCACTATCACTATGCCACCAAAGTTCCGAGGCAATGATTTAATTCACTAATCGAGTGAAGTATAATCCACCACAGAGAACTCGGAGCCTTAAACATAACCTACCCACCAATCGGTCCTGAAACTGCTGGTGTAGTTGCTGCTTTGAAATGTCGTATCATGGGCTGCTTAATGTTATTATTGCTGCTGCTGCTGTTAAAGATTTGCTGTCATTTTTCTTTCTATATTAGCGGTTCCCATGGTGTCTAGTAAGTACTAAACATAAGAACTAGATGATATCCAAAGACATGGTCAGTGGGACAAGAAGGGTCTACCCCCATAGATTAATTAAATGGTTCGTTTCAGAATTCCCTGTAAGTTATGCAGGTCGATATACACCCGAGGAGAGCCGGAGGGCGCAACGGTCGAAACATTGTGATAACAACAACAAAGATTAGGAGAATAATCCGAATAGTGTATATAACCATATCTCCTCAACCCATAAATTCAGGCATATAGCCTTCATTTTTGTTTCGATACCCAATATCGGATTTATTTCTTCGTTTGTATTTCAGCTTTAATGCTCATTGATTCCGGTCATGCCTGGTGACACAGCCGTCTTCAGCATTAGGTGTGTGAATGGCACGTCTCAGGCAAAATTATTAATCATTTTTTTATATGTTTCCGTTGAATATTTAACGCAAAGGAAAGCGGACGCCTGATGAAATTGAACGGATTTTAAAATTGATTGAATTTACATTATTATTTTTTCTTTTAATTTTGCTTTTCTTCATATTTTCATAACGATATCGCTTGATTATCCTCTTGGAGACATGATACATTTTGGAATAATTTATCTGGCGTAAAATATCGATTCCCCTCCAAGTATTAAAACTAGCATATTTATCATTAATTCTATTCGAAGATGTCGAACAAAAAAAGACAATGATTTCGGTGTGTTTGCTCACAATATCGTCCTTTGGTTATATTATTGTAGTTAGAATTTTACTCTGTCCTCATCGAATCTACAATTGAAATGCACTTGGGATTAATGAAGTTTCAATTCCAGAATACATTTACATTAAAAAGAAGTGTAAATTATTAATATGTAAGTCGCTTGAGGATCAGACGCATATAATAATTAAAAGTGTTAAAAAGTTACGTTTAATCGAAAATGATTACATTCTTTATCGCAAGCCATTAGCAATATTTTTACATTTTAGATTTAAATCGCAGACTCTTTTACCAAATACGTTATGAAATCAAATATAATACAGGGTGCGGCGGAAATACATCCGACATTTGAAACTGTTACATTTGTGTTGCTACTGAATTTTGACAAGTGGCAATGGTGCCTTCATCTAGCTAATCTCTTACCATTTATTTCAATATAGCAGCAGTTACCGACATAGCTTGGACCGATGTACACTGCGCTTTTGTTTTTAAAACATTTTTAAGACTGGTTAATCTGTACACTATTTACGTTATTAGGATTATTGTCCTCAAGGACACATGGCACAGTGGATAAAGGCGTTAGTTAGATCCAGTGAGGGGACCCAAAGAGTGTGAGTTCAATACCCGGTTAAGGCAGTGGCGAACGTGGAGAGGGGAATTAACAGGAGATAACTGACAATCTGACATCCATTAGAACATATCTAGTGAAACTAAAACAGTCTACCAGAGTGAGCGAAATAGAGGGTTCAGTTCGACATTGCAACCACCTGAAGAAGGCCGGTGGGTACAACGGCTGAAACGTTGTAATAAATATGGCGAAAAAGATGAGGACCGAATAATGTAAATAGTGTACATAATACCTCATCTCTGAAAGATAGACAGATACTGGTTAATTTGTAATTGCAACAGAGAGAGCTTTTCATATTCATTTCAGAATCGTAAATGACGTCGTTCCGGATAGAAAATCGACACTGCTTTTGGTTAATAATTTCAGAGCCACAGGTTCAGGGCTTAAAGGAAAGCCACATGGAAGACTTAGAAGACTTCGAACTTCCGGGTGATTTAAAACATTAGAAATCGTCTACACAATGTCGAATAGAAACAACCATTTCAAGTGTGCTATTTTTAAACCCAAAGGAATAACAACTGTAGCCCTGTGTGTAAACAGAAATTAATTTTTTTGTTTAAATAGCTGTTGCCATAGTCTTTTCGTCAACCTTTAAAATGTGTGGTCTATTTCTGCCGCAGCCTGTACATACTCTACCAAATTTTACCTATAAAAAATTACTCAATTAAAATCAAAGCACTCGATGAAAAGATACTTTAGAAACTATATTTCTTTCTCTTTCTGCCATGTCCCTTCAGACCGTTAACGATCATGGATCTCCAAAATTTCCTGCCCTTTGTAGATCTTAGTGAATTTTTATTTTCGGTTACTCTCCTAAATTCAGTTCTATTACCTACTTACACAAGCTCGTTATGGAGGTTACGCGCTGATTTACTTTGTTCCGCTTGGCTTCAATATGTACTGTGAGTGCCAAACCGTCTTTCATCATTAGGTGCCCTACAAATGTCTACTGTCTCTTTCCCAGGTAAGATATGTGCCTTTTTTATTCCATTTCCTCTAATGCATAGTCGTTGCTCAACTGTTCAGTCCAAGGTATTCTCAGTATCCATCTGTAGAAACAAAGAACTGTGCAAAGATGTTACAGTGTCCATTGCAATAGCGGAGTACTGATATGACATAGAGGTTGAGTACAATTTTTTGTAGCGAGATTTATATGTTCCTTATTACTTTGCTTAGCTTTTGGCAAGCCACTTTCGCTATCCCAATGCACTTAGGGATTTCGGTCTCACAAATATTTAAATTTATGCCATTGGTAAATTATATTATCACCAGTTTGTAATTCGCATGATCGGCTGTTTCTTTTACTTAATGAATTAAACCTCTAACACTCACAGAATCACCTCACTGTACATGTTGAATAAGTCCCGTGAGGAAACAAAATTATTTTACTTTCCTTTCTGTATCTGCTATCGACACTGTTTAATCTGAATATGTTATGTTGTTAAGACTGTGGCCGCCAATAATGAATGCTGTTAGGACTTCTAACTCTCACAGAATCGCCTCACTGTATAATAAGTCCCATGATGAAACAGAATTCTTTTACTTTCCTTTCTGTATCTGCTATCGACACTGATTAATCTGCATATGTTATGTTGTTAAGACTGTGACTGCCAATAATGAATCCTGTTAGGACTTCTAACTCTCACAGAACCGCCTCACTGTATAATAAGTCCCATGAGGAAACAGAATTCTTTTACTTTCCTTTCTGTATCTGCTATCGACACTGATTAATCTGCATATGTTATTTTGTTAAGACTGTGACTGATAATGAATGCTGTTAGGACTTCTAACTCTCACAGAATAGCTTCACTGCATAGTTTGAATACGTCTTGTGAGAAAACATTTCCTTCTCTTACACACTTGTGTATTTTTGTACATTTACCGAATCCGTTGCTTATCCGTATGCAGGTGTTTTGCCGCCAGTTTAGGTTCGGGTCTATTCTAATATCCTTTTAATTTCTTCTTTAAAAATATTATGCTTGAACTCGTTTTAATGATAATATTCTTCATCTTCTATGTGACGCGTCCATTTCCACCCTCTGATATTCTAAACAATCTTAGCTCCGTTATCAACATCAAGTTCTGCCATCCATTTAAAGAAACTCGTTCGTTACGTTACTCGCTGCTTTTCTCTTTCCTTCTTTCCTTCAACATGCCCCGTGAGTGTTACATTGCCGTACCCGCTTTTCTCATAATGTGTCCGAGGAATTTCAATTGCCCTTTTCTGAAACTAAGCATTAAGTGTTCATTTGTTCCCCTTGTCTATAAAAATTATTTGTTGCTTACACTTCCTTCCATGGTATTCTCGTCATTTAAAAAAAAATTCCTCCTGGTTGCTTCAAGACTCCCTTTTTATCTGTGAGCTAACTGTCAAGCATTCAGTTTTGTATCGAAGGAGTTAGTCAGTATTTTATTTGTTTCTAAATAAATTAACCGTCTCTTAATTTGGTTGATTAGTGAAAAGCCGTATTTTGCAATTCCAGTAAACCTTCGGATTTCGGAGTCACATTTTCCGTCATATTTCTATGTTATATTTTCTCAGATATTTAAATATCTGAATGCATTTGATTATGACTTATCAAAGTCTTTGCCCCCATTTTGAACTAACACTCTTTCTAACAGCCTGATTTCTTACAATTAATCCTTTTTTATAGCTTCACTACTTTATCTAGTTCCTTCTACCAAATCAAAATATTATCACTGTTGGTTTTCCATAGTATTTTATTGGGATAATTGAAAAAGAAACGGTTATGACACATTGGTATTTCATTTAAATATCATTAGTGATACAATAGTATTTTTGTAGTAAGTTTACATTTAAATGATAGTGTTATTATTATAGGTTAGAAAACTAAATACAACTTCAAAACATATGCGTACTGTTTAATTAAAACATCATGCACATGGTAATATTTCTGTTAGATGAGCAATATTTCAGCCTTTGTCACTTGAGGTACATCTCCAGTGTTTGTCACATTCGGTAAAATTCATGGAATTTAGAACTCTTTCTTTCATCCACGCGAGTATATTTCCTATTCCGTTCTCTGTGTTTATTGGATATACTTTAACTGTCATTACTGTCCAACCTGATTATCTTGTCTCATTTGCCTCTTTTCCCTCATCGAATCAGAGTTTCTGACATTTTGCAGATTAAATCGCAGAGGGATTGAATGCACAACGGTCAACAAAAACATTTTAACTAAAGTTAGGCTATGTGTCGTTTATTCGAATGTAAAAACATTTAATAATGACAACTTTTCCTCTAGAAAATGACAACATATATTAGAACATTTAAATTCATTTCATCTCAATATTTTTCGATGTACACTGACGATAATTTATCAGAATGATTTAGATTAAATGTCATATAAATAAAAATAATATTTACATTTCTTTTAGTAACACAATTCATGATTCCAGACGTCTGTCACGTAGTATGTTGTGTTATAGTCAACCCTTTTCCATATCGTCATCTGCACCAGGAATATTTTGAAACAAGGAAACATTTATTTCAATATAGCACTAGTAAGCAACATGGTTTAGACCGATGTACACTGTGCTTTTGTTTTTAAAATATTTTTAAGGTTGGTTTAATCTGTAATTGCCACACAGAGAGCTTTTCATATTCATTTCAAGGTTTGTCGCAATTATGCTCGTCTGGATAGAAAATCGATACTGCTATTGGTTAATAATTTCAGAGCCACAGGTTGAGTACTTAAAAGAAAGCCACCTGGAAATCTTGGAAGAAATCAAACTTCCGAGTTATTTAAACCTTTAGAAATCGTCTACAACATGTCGAATAGAAACAGCCATTTCAACGATGCCATTTTAAACCCAAATGAATTAAAACTGTATCCCCGTGTCTAAACAGCAGTAAAATACATTTTTTTAAATAGCTGTTGCCATAGTCTTTTCGTCAACCTTTAAAATGTGTGATCTATTTCTGCCGCCCCCTGCATATACTCTACCAAATTTTACCTATACTGAATACTTTTGCATTTTAGATTTAAATCGCAGACTATTTTTCTGAAAGCGTTATGAAATAAAATATCATACAGGGTGCAGCGGAAATACATCCGAAATTAGAAACTGTGACCTTTGTGGTGCTACTGAATTTAGACAAGTGCAAACGGTGCCTTCATCTAGCTAATGACTCTCATTTATTTCAATATAGCAGCAGTTACAGACATAGCTTGAACCGATGTACACAGTGCTTTTGTTTTTAAAACATTTTAAGACTGGTAAATCTGTACACTATTTACATTATTAGGATTATTTTAATATACCACCAGTTACAAACATGGCTCGGGCCGATGTACACCTTTTAAAAAAACATTTTTAAGGTTGGTTAATCTGTAATTGCAACACAAAGAACTTTTCATATTCATTTCATGTTATGTCGCAATGATGCTCTTCTGGATAGAAAATCGATACTGCTATTGGTTAATAAATAATATCAGAGCCACAGGTTGAGTACTTAAAAGAAAACCACATGAAAGTTTTGTAAGACTTCGAACTTCCCGGTGATTTAAAACATTAGAAATCGTCTACAACATGTCAAATAGAAACAACCATTTCAACGATACCATTTGTAACACCGAATGTTTTAAAACTGTATCCCAGTGTCTAAACAGCAGTGAAATATATATTTTTTAAATTGCTGTTACCCTAGTCTTTTTGTCAACCTTTAAAATCTGTTATCTATTTCTGCCGCTTCCTTTGCCTCTTTTCCCTCATCGAATCGGAGTTTCTGACATTTTGCAGACTAAATCAGTCAATGATTGAATGCACAACGGCCAACAAAAATATTTGTAACTAACGTTAGGCCATGTGTCATTTGTTCGAATGTATAAACATAATAATGGCAACTTTTCCTCTCGAAAATGACGACACATAGAACATTTTATTATTTCATTTTATCTCAATATCTCTTGAGGCACAATGACGATAATTTGTCAGAATGATTTAGATTAAATGTCATATAAATGAACAAATAATATTCACATATCATTTAGGAACACATTTCATGATTCCAAATGTCTGCCTCGTAGTATGAAGTGATTTAGTCAACCCTTTTCCATATCGCCATTTGTACCAGGAACATTTCGGTCGATAAATTGCACTTTACTTGGAGAGGCTGCTTATTGATTCATTAAATCGTACATGCATTGAATATTGCTGTCATATCTGGCATTTTTGTTTCTACTATATATTGAATTATTCCTCATAAAATACAAAGAATAATTTGCAATGTTATCCGTCCTAGTCTGGCATCTAGGCATTACACATTTTCACACCACTGTAACGTAGCTTCCTTGCATCTTTTATATAAATACTTTCGTGGTAATTTTTCTTGATTATCTTTCCACTTTGATACGTTGACTTTAAGAATTTAAGCATAGTAAGATATTGGCAGGTAGATAATATTATATCCGAGTTGAACTCATATATAAAGTACAGTGTATGTGTTTGTGTGTGTGTTTATCCAAGCAACTCCTCCGCTCCCACTAGTCCGATTTTAATGATTCATAGCTCAATCAAAATACCGAGAAATGTTAGTGGAAGGGAACGATTTTCGTTAAGCTCAGATCCAGGGTTGCCAGATTATATGAGGTTAAAAATATATATTAATATATTATACTAGCCATTATCGTTGCTTTCATGGTTAAAGGAGAGTAATTCTTATTTTCCTTTCGTATCCAAAATTGCAGCCGGCTTAAAAATCCGTCCTATCGGGCAGCATTCAAGCTAGGGAGAAGTAGATGCGACAGGTATCAATAAACTACAGAAGAACTCAAAATTGATCGCTGCATTTAAGTATTGAACTAATGTTCAAGCTTACCTTTTAAAGGTTCAACGTTAATTCTTCTGCTGCCACTTAATTTAAATACAATTTGATAGACGTAGATCCTTATTTTCCGTACACACAATTATTTTTATTTCATGGCTGACAGAACAGGAAACAATTTATAAGATAAAATTAATATAGTGTAAAGATAAAAAAATATGAATTAGAATTAGTTATATTCAAAATTTTAAGAGTTAGAGAAAGATAATAGCTAAGTAAAACTTTGCGTTTTAGTGGCTTTATAGCCTTGCTTACAGATAAAAACAAAACAAGCACATTTACAGACAGAATGTTCCCCCACTGATCTTCGAACGTCTTCGACATGTACTCAGATCTCCACATAAGTTAATGGCCGAGGGAAATGTGAGATTGCGAATAAGAAGAAGAAGGAGAAAAAAGAGTAAAATTAGAGAAACGCATTGTTAAGTAAATCAGTAACCAAGTGAAATACACGCAAAATCATTGGCAGTGAATCAACCTGGAAACCGCAAGGAAACAAAGAGTTGCAATTCAACATTTAAGCAAAAAGATAAATATCCCATTCCAAGAAAAAAAGAAATCAGAGCATAAATACGTTTATTCTCTTATCTAAGCAAGTTTAACGGATGGTTGAACAAGTAAAGAATTCCCTAAAGCCAATAATGGAAATTTGATGGCAAGAAAAAGAATATGGAAGTATGAAGGGAAGAGAAGTGAGGAAGTAAAAACAATGATTCTGTAAAGTGGGAAGGAATCAACGAACAAGCAAATATATTACCAGAACGTGATACAGAGAATCTATCTATCTATCTATCTATCTATCTAACTATATTTCATATCTATCTGTCTGCCTATCTATCTATTTGCACAAAAAGAACGCATATATATGTGTGTATGCCTATATATATATATATATATATATATATATATATATATATATATATATATATATATATCTATACTTATATATATATATGCTTATATATATATATATATATATATATATATATATATATATATATATATATTAGATCAAGGTATTTTAGTGGACACAGCAGTTTACAATCTTTTTGTCTGAAACATCTTCAAGAAGCGAGAGCAAGATCTAAAAAATCAGCCAATCTAACAGTGATCTCATCACTCAATCCTCACTCTTGCTTCATATGCAGCCTCCTTTGGAAATCACTAGCGAGCCTAAAGTGCCACTTAAGATTATCGCACAAAATTTCATAAGTGAATCAATCAAGCTGTCAGATCCTAATACGTCGAAACCGACGTGAGGGTCCATTATATATATATATATATATATATATATATATATATATATATATATATATATATATATATATATAGAGAGAGAGAGAGAGATAGATAGATATATATATATATAGAGATATATATATGTATATATATATATATATGTGTGTGAGGGTGTATAGGTATAAGAAAATGAAATAACTAAATATGATCAACTGTATACGTGCCTGCTGGTTTTTATACACAGGTAAACAAATACTTACCAAATTTTGCCAAGAGGTGTAAAAATAATAGTACTTGATGTGGTTAGACAAAGCTAAGAAATATATAATATATATATATATATATATATATATATATATATATATATATATATATATATATATATTAAGAAATATGCATATACCTACGTTTGCTGTGCGACTTAAATTTCATTGATTACCCAACTCATCGAGCACAAGATATAATTTTTTTTAAGTATGCAGATCATAGTAGGATCGCTGATACATAGTTCAAAATAAATCTGGTACGAACATAGTACAAAGACAATACTAGGTTTAAGTGCAGAAAATAGGATACAGTTAGAAGTCATTAAGAACACAAAGAAGATAATTGAAGCACGTTTGAATTTTAAATTTTGAACGGGAGACGCAGTTCGGTGGCACAGAGAGTGAACTTTTGTTGGGGCTGTTTAAACCCTAAAGTTAATACAGTCGAAAAGAAATTTATCCTGGATTACAATGTTTTAGGAAAAACATGTGTCTGCGCTTACCACTAGACATAAGATCATTCTACTTATTAAGTAGATTTAAATTATATATATTGTTGAGGGTGTGTTTTTTCTATTTAACATGTTGCATTGTTCCCACTTACCTGAAGTCTTGATTTTTTCGATGAATTCCCAATTTACAATAGGTGTGTAGCTATCTCTTTTGATACCCCAGTAGAACAGAGTGCTGTAACATTTGCGTATTTTTTTGTTGGTAAGATTCATTTTGTGATGATAGAAACTTTTTTTCCAATTATTTGCCCTTGACCCAAAATAAAATTTAATTTGGTCATAGTGCCTGATGCGATCCTGATATATAATTTCTTTATACATGCATTTACCATTTATAGGGCCGACGGAATCTTTACGGCAATTGCATTTTTAATCATCTTAGCTACTGTTATTATTAGTGTTGTTTAAATATTTGTTAAGGGTTTCACAATTATCCGTCTCTCTTTTCAAATTTTAAATTTCAAATAGGAAAGTAAGAAGAAAGATTAAACTTCCATTGTCAAAAACAAAATGTATGGTCCTCTGCAAGAAACAAAACCGTTGTTAATTGGAGACGTCTCAATCAAAGAATTCCAGAGGGATAGATATATGGGTTATATTTAAACAAATATCAGATAATTGGTACCTAAATTCAGCGGTGCATTGGAATCGCAATAGATGTCTTCCAAATATTTTAAGAAAGTGGGAAATGTCTTTAGAAATAAAGAAAAGAGTGGTGAACGGCTATATTATATCAGTCCCGTATGTGCCCGTGAATATCTTGACTAATTCGTTACAGCTAAAGAGAGGACTGAGGTAACAGGCCCTAAAGAAAAATATTGAAATTACCATGGCCGGAGCATGTGAGCAACGAGAATGCTTTGGCTAAATTTGGAACAACAATGAAAATTTATGGTTAGAATACTGATGAAACTCTTGAGTTTTCTGGGATAAATAATGATGAAAGTTGGATTGGAATATTTGACATTCGCAAGACATTTTGAAAAAGAACGGGACAGCGAGGAGCATTACGAAACATACCTAACGAGCTTTTGTATATGGAAGCCAAAACAATCTTGAGAGCCATTGTAAAAAGATGAATATTGTTAAGAGCTACAAAAGGATATGGTAGATGTGGAGAGATACCATCGTCTTAAAATTATTCGTCACATAGTTGAAGACCTGTTTTACGCATGAACGAAAATTGGACTTAATTTATTTTAAATTCAGATAAGGATTGTACTTCGTCGAAAACGGAGAAAATTTGAACAGTTTTAAGACAATTTTAACCCATGAAAAGAAAATTAATCCGTTAGCAAGAAAAAGAAAACGATTACAATTATGGTATGTATTCATATTTATAAAATAAGGAGTCTTATAATCTGATGAAATCGAAACACACTTCTCAAATCAGAAATAAAAGACAAACAGTAGACAAATATAAAATCATGTATTAAAATATTTAAATGATAAATATATAAAATATCTACAGGGATGTTCGATAAAAGTGACTCACCTGATTTTTTTTACTTAACGTTTTTTTCGCCTTGTGTTTTTGGGGTCAAACTAATTTTTGATCTTACTAATATAAAGACCCCTTCCCGACCACCTAGTAAAAAAGTTTACTCACCCTAAGGTATTCTATTGATAATTATAGATTTGGATATAAATGAGATTTAGGGAAAAACTCTGTTCAAAAAAAGTGACTCACTTATTTCCTGCAACTAGTAATCAATAGAAACATAACCGAACAGCTTTAAATAAAGAATAATAGAGGTATAATTTATTTATTATAGGTAATATAGTTCGAAATATTTAATAATCTATGGGTCCTCCTTTCTTTTGAATAAACGTTTCAACCCTTTTTGGCATTGACTTGATTAGGTTCTGGCAAATCTCATCTCCAAGCATTGAATTCCATTCGGATATGAAATTCACTTTCCAGTGGAAATGGTTACATTGAACTCTAAGTCTTTTGCTAAGCGTTTTATCTCTGGATTTCTTCATTTGTAATTCTATTTCCAGTTTTAGTTTTCATGATCTTTTTGGATCTTCAAAAATTTAAATGCAATGTCAATCATCATTTTGTAACCTTAATTCATATTATTTTTTTTTGTCTTATCCTGAGTAACTTCTTGTGTCTTACTGGCATTATCGATTTGATTTGGGCGAAATTGTTAAAAACTAAAGATTACTAATATAAATTGTTTCTGTAACATAGAATACATTCGTAATTGTTCATGCAGCCAAACTAGATAACATATATCCTTTCAACAGTGAATCTATATTGGCTTCATCGAAACTAAACAGTATACAAATATCAAGGAAAAATGATAAAATACTATTGAAAATCACTACTTCTCTTCAAAGATATTGCTTGGCGAAAGAAAGAATCAGAGTAAACCTATATGAATATGAAGCATCATTAATGTTCCGAAAGAAACTTGCACATTCTTCTAACGGGAACAATTAAAAGATATATAGAAATGATATATGGTTCAATCGATTATGTACTAGAAATGTCAAAACAAATAACGGTAAAATATTAATGAGATAGCTTAATCGACAAACACTCGCAAAACATGAAGCACATGACTCTAAATATTCACTAGAGATATGAATAAAGCAGTTAAAGGGGATAATGAGTTTACGGCATTCTTCATAAAATAGTGTGCTACTGTAAAAGCCTTTCTGACATGTTCATACCACTTGGCTTACCACACAATAGCTCAGATTGGCGACTTTACATAAAATTTTCCAAGCTAGTTCTGGAGATTGTGTTCCTTCATAATACGAATAAATACCAAATCATTCCTCTTTCCCACAGAGTTCATTTGATGGGGTCCTATGACAATATGCAGTTTATTTTGGGATCAGGCAACTACAAATATTGCTCGTCGAGTCTATATGAAGAATTCAAGGTTATTTGTCTCCTTATGAGTATGCTGGCAGCTTCCTCTGTTTCTGGGACTGTCGGGCTTTATTACAAACAGAAAGAGTTGGTGGGGTTAAGAGCACTTCGATAACAACGAAGACAGTGTCGAAGAAAATCCTCTGGTGGATATCAACAAGGTGCTTCTCCTTCTCTTCATAACAGGCTTGATCAGATTGAAGAATTTCGTAAATGTAAAGGACATCAATGCAAGGCTTTCCTATACCCAACAGAATAATCTGCTCAGTACAAAGAGAGAATCTCCATCATACCTCAGATCCAAGAGATACTGAAGGATAACGAATTTGAGATAATTCTTACCCTCTAGGATCTCAGAATATTGGGGGCATTTTAGTCAAGCCGACATCACTTTTTTGGTAACACACGGGGACTCGATTACCAAGAACTGCTCCAGAAATCTTTACAGGCATATGAGGACATTGTGATTTACTAAGCGTAGCTTAGATGTGGAACAAAGCGGAAAGTATGAGGCACCTAATGAGGGTCGAACGCACTACTGAGTCATGCTTGTTCTATCGAGGTAAGCTTGCTACCCATCACATCACGTCAAATTACCGCCAGGTGTATGAGGACGTTTGTCAAATGAGACTCAAGTTTTCCTTTTTCCATTCCCACCTGAAATTCCTCCCTCCAAACCACAGAACAATATCTGATGAGGACGAAGGAAGTTTCCACCAATATATTTCAAAGATGTAGAGCAAGTAACAAAGCAAATGTAATCCAGTATGGAGATATGTACTGGATGCTTCTGCGCGACACTTCAGGGGCAAAGTACACGTAATCGACCAAGAAAACTCATTTATGACTGTTTACTTTACGACAGGGTGCGGCAGAATCATCCCCACATATCCCCAAGATTGACAGAATGACTAAGGTAAAAAATGATTGCACAATTATTTTTTTTAAACAAAGCGCTACAATTTGTATTTATTTGAATTTTAAAATGAAATCCTCCAAACGGTGAATGTTTATTCACCATACAATATTTTTAGACGATGTGTAAAATTTGCCATCACCAGGAAGTTCGATCGATTCGCGGTCTTCCTCGTGGTTTTCATTTAAACGATTAACCTGTGACACTAAAATGTTCAACCCCTAGTAGTATCGATCTATCCGGAACAGTATCATTGCGATATAACATGAAATTAACACGAAATGTTCTCTGTCTTTCAATTACAGATTGTATCTTTCTTAAGAAACCCCCCAAAAAAACAACATTTCAACAGCAAACTCAGGGTGTGTACTGGTCCAAGACATGATTTTAATTGATTGTATTTGAAAACAATGGTAATTTATTAGTTAGAAGAAGACACTACTTAGACTTGATAAGTTCAGTGACACTACACAGGTAACAGTTTAAAATGAGGGAGGGTTTTGGTCTGCTGACTTTATGGTATATATATATATATATACATATATATATGATACAAATATATATATGATATGATATATATATATGATATGATATGATATATATATATATAAATATATATATATATATATATATATATATATATACAAATATATATATATATGTGTGTGTGAGTGTGTATGTGTGTGTGTGTGTGTATTATATGATACAAATGACTAATATTTAGTCACCCCACCACGAGGGTATCATGTGGCACAAGGCCGGTTTAACGTGGAATCCCCGGGCCCGTGGGCCCGGCCAAAAATATATACCCTTTGAACCCGTATAAACGGGTTCAGGGCCGGTTTACCTCCCCGAACGAGACTCCGCCCTTCGGTGTAGCCTCGTTCGGGTTCCTCTCCGCCCGTAGGCAGAGAGTTCAACCGTTCAGGCTGTCGACTGACGTCGACTGAGATCCACAGATCCATATGATACAAATGACAGAAGTATTTTGTTTCTTAGTGTTTTCTATCTGTGTTGATTTTTCTCTGAAATCTCTTTTAAATATGTTAAGGAATAAACTTATTGTTTTACGGTTATATGCAATATAGCAAAAACAGAAAAATTTAAACCAAAAAATAGATATGATACAGTAAAACTGTGCGAAAAATTTAATTTTAATTCCCCACATAAAAAATACCTGTTCACATACTTATCCCAGATCAGTTTTTGAAATCCAGTGTAATCCGGTCTATTTAAAAGAACGAGTATTTTAATGAGCATTACACCAAAAAGATTCCACGCGGGTTACGTCATTCTTAAACCCGCTTCCCTTCTAATTTGTCTTTGTGTTATACGAATTTAATCTCAGGTAAAGTATATATACTGTACGCTCTCGAAAATTAGTAATTTCATTTGATTCAGAGAAAGAAATAATCAATGATTAGCGTTTCAATATCTCTGATACGAAAACAGAGAAAAATCATTGGTAAATAATTTATTGATATCGAAGAGGGTGCTTCAGTAAACGTCTTTTTGCAATACGGCGAATCTTGAATGTGGAGCATTTTATTTTGAGATCATTTTTTCATTGGATTTTTTTAGTAAAAATACGATGGAAAACACTACTTTTAATAGAAAAGTAGACAACTAGCAACGTAAATAAACTGAAAGAAGCGATTACAGTTTATTTTCCGTCAACATTTTATTAAAAGAGCAAAGAAACAAATAAATTCGTACCTTATCGTTGGTTGGTACTTCAAGATAAATGCTGTCAAATTCAGATAATCCAAAGTTAGGCAGAGAATGAGATGTATTTTAAGCTACGCAATTGATTGGTTCGTTGGATTTTAATTCTTATTTTCTTTCTGACGTTTGAAATTTTATTCATTTTGAAAATTTCTTTTTAAATTTCTTAAAAAATTATTTTGGGATATTTTTTTCTCTTGCTTGTAATTATTTTTCTCTTTTATTCGTCGATGTCTTTAAATTTTATTCTTATATTTGTTTCTTCATTCTTTCTTTCCTTCTTTTCTTTCTGGTTTTCCTTCCTCCTACCTTTATAACGTCCTTCCTTCTTTATTCTTTCTTTCTTTTCTCTCTTCCCGTCCTCTTTCCTTCCTTCCTTCTTTCCTATTTTCCTAGCCTCTTTACTTCTTCCTTCATCCATTCTCTCCTTTTTCATTCATTCATTCTTACTTACTTCGTTATTTCTTACCTCCTCTCCTGTCTTCTTTTCCTTCCTTCCTTCCTTCCTTAATTCCTTCCTTCCTTCCTTCCTTCCTCCCTCCCTTCCTTCTTTCCTTTCTTCCTTATTCTTTCCTTTTGTCGTTCATTCTATCTTTCATCCAACCTTTTTTCCATCTTTCTTTTTCCCTTTCCTTCTTTCTCCGGGTTTATTTATTTCAATCCCCATCGTCCCCATCTTCATTCTGACCGTATTTATTTCTTCGTTTATTACTTACTTACTTAATTCATTCATTCTTTCTTTCTTCCTTACTTTCTTCCTTACTTTCTTTCTTTCTTTCTTTCTTTTCTAGTCTTTACCTTCTCTTCTTACGTCTTCCATCCTTTCTTCCTTTTATCTCACTATCTTCTTTCCATCACACATTTTCTTTTCTTCGGCCAGTCTTTCTTTTGTATTGAAATATTTCAACACCGCTGAGAAGTTACGATTTCCTGAGGTGTTATAGAAAACGCCTCAACAAAACACATTCAAACGTACATCTTATTTTAGTCACCGAAAAGTCACCTTGGACGATATAAAAAAAATTCTATCGCCTCCCTCCGGTAAAATACCAATCAGTAGTGATCTGTGAATGATAATTCAAGTCCTGTTTAAGAAAAAATTTCTTTCATCCCTAGGGTACGAATGTGTCGTGAATAGGTTCTATCGTACTTTGTATTCATATCTTCCGAGGGAGAATGATTCAAAATAAAATAGGTTTGCAGCTTTGAAAACAACTTCCTGTCAACAAGACAAAGAAGTAATCCTTTTCCTGTAATAATTTATAGAATTTCTATACGGTTTTTAGAAAGGTTTCTAGAGTTTTCTTTTGAAAATACTTAATGATTTAAACCCTTGCACACACTTAAGATATAGTTTAATATCTATGCTTATTATTTATAAACTCTAAAAAAGATTTAAACGCAAAATTGAGAACAACACTTCAATAGCGTGTAGCTATACGCTTTCAGAAGCTGCTACTCGAGGTAGCACGGATTCTACAAGGTTTTGGAGTCGTTCCAGAGTATGTTTCAAGGCTCAATGTTGCTTATTATTGGTTCTAAGACATTTGCATCCCTGGATAATTGCGTACCAATGCGTCTCGGACAATTGCGTACCACAAAATTTCGTCCCTGGATATTTGCGTCTCTAGACAAATGCTTCCCGGACAGTTGCGTACCAGACAATTGCGTCCCTGGACATTTGCGTCTCTAGACAAATGCGTCCCTGGATAATTGCGTACCGGAAAATTGCGTCCTTGGACATTTGCGTCTCTAGACAAATGCGTCTCGGACAATTACGTACCAGACAATTGCGTCCCTGGACATTTGCCTCTCTAGAATATCCGTCAATGGATAATTGCATACGTCTGCGAATTTCTAAAGCTTTTAAAGTCAATTAACTTAAGTTTTGAAAAAAAGCATACGTAGTAATCATAAATGTTTAAAATGAAATAAAACAAATAAATTAAAAACAAATTAAAAGTTTATTTTTGTTTAAAATGCAGTGACAGGTTAACATTGATGCAAGATCGCTTTACACATCACCAGTATGTTTTTCCTTCATCGGTGTTTTTCTTATGATAGTGGTATCTCTAATTTTCCTAGTCCATAAGTATTTTGATTTTCAGAATTAGCAATTGCTTCCAAATAAATATATAATCTATAAAATCCAGTATCTAATAGAGGTTTGTGGTACGCACTGATGGAGTGAACTGGATCCACTAGCTTAATTTTCTATTGCATTTCAAATATTTTTCTTGCTTTGTTTATGATAACTAAATTTGGCTTGTTTAGAACAATTAAAAGTATTGGTGTGAAAATGTCTATATTAAACAACTCATTAAAAAATGGACATTTCAAAAAATATCAGAGCTAAGGGACGCATTTGTGTGTTACGCTAATGTCAGAGACTAAAATCTCCAGTACGCAACACTACGTCCACTTTTATTATTGTTTAGCAGCAGAGATGCTTTTTTATTTCAAACACATCCAATGTAGTTAAAATCTAGAGATCGCAAAAGCTACACGAGCACTTCCAATCTAGCTGACTGTTCCTCATAGTACTCTTCTGACACATATTTACAATGCCTCTGCTAACCTGCCAGAAAAAAGCATAATCGTGGACAAATGTCAATATATCCAAGGGCTACAAATAATCTACAATACATCTGCTAAGGCTTTGTTCATTGTAAGTTGTGCTACATGCAGCCCCCAACACAGCACAACAAAAACATCCAGAGACAAGAACAGTTTGCACATGATCTCGCTGACAGGACATGACGTATCTTTCGCACCCAATCAGCCCCGGAGCCGAAATACATCGTAAGCTAGATGTAAAAACTTGTGACATTCTCAGATTAATAAAATTTCTAACATTTTCGGAGAGACATTTTGGCTTATATCCATATAGCTTAGAGACACCAGTTCCAGTACGATTTGCCGAAGTCAAGAAACGTCGAGCTTAGGTGGGTGACCACTAGGAATGTACGCTCGGATGTCCGGATTGTATAATAGCTAACGCTTGAGGAATGGAGATCGGAGAGCCGTGAAAAAGGTGTGAATCCAATGCTTCTCACCAAATATGGCTTAATTAGTAGAACTCGTATCAGGAAATCATTATTGTCTCCACAAAGTCTTATAATCTAAAAGTATATTCTGGCTTTAAATAACATGAAAATGTTGCTAAATCGTAAAAACAATTTAAGCAATCAGTGGAGGCGAGTCTTATATTAAAAAAAGGATGCCCGATTTTAGAATCAATGTTAATTATTGAATTAATTTATTTAAACAACATTTGAATCTGTAATTAACAGGAACCTTGGATATCTATACATTTTCGCCATCTCGTTACGTCCAGTCTCTAAAGCTTTGAACACCAAGAAATATTTGAATGCGATTTCAGCGTTTTCTATGCGACGGAATATCTTTGGCTTAAAGTAAGTCATTATGCTTGAATACGCATCATGACACTTTTCAGTGGGCGAAACATCAGCATAATACAATGGATGTGGCAAAGTATCATATCCCAAGTCGGTGACGAAATTTGGTCGTGCATTTTTGTTAAGCTGAATTGAACGTCGTCGATTAACCAGTACAGGTCGTATTTTGCTTAGCTTAATGTGAATTTCATAGAGTTGATGACAGTACATTTCCGCAGGCATTGCTCTGGTTATAATCTGTAATGGAAAAAACAAAACAATGCCTGACCACCAAACTGTCACAGAGACTTGATGTAATTTCGGTTTTGAAAAGGGTTGGCATCATCGTGATGTCCAGGCCATTTAGCCGATCGTTTACGATTGTTATATAGGATCCGTTCTTCATCACAGGTTAATATCTGATCAAGAAATTGATCGTTCGAATCTCGCAGATGCAGTAGCGTCCACACGTCAAAACGGTGAACTCTTGTATGTTTTACCGCGTTCATGTGGAACCTATTTATCGAGATTCTTCACCCTATCAATTTCCTTGATATTGTTGAAATTATCCATTATCTGTGATATTTCTTTGAAACTTTGTCGTAGCTTTCGTTCAAATTGTGAGATTATAATAATCATAATATATTAGAAAACTGAATATTTATTAAAAAATCGGACATTATTTCCATTACAACCTAATATCCGAGTCTCAATAAGAAACCAAGAAGCGAAACAACCACAATTAATATGTATAAATGCCCTAGATTAGTGATGAAAAATGATATACATACTTGTCCATTCATGATGGAATCCATCAAGAAAGGGTACCATTATATCTTTTCCTCCTGGAAACTAACCTAAATAGTTTGTACATCATATTTGCTGTTCTATCGCCGAAAAGATTGCTAATATATGATTCATATGTCAATAAGTCAGGCTGAACGATTGAGTTGCAAACTTGATTATCTGACAATGCGATACGGTGCCTGGTTTCCACATTCCTGTATAGATGTACTCTGGTCTTAGTAACTGATACCTTGATACCAATAACAGTTCTCCCCCATGAAGTACAGTCTACTTTGTACTTTTACATTGTGATGGACTAGACGAGCGGAACTCAATTTGAATTTCGATGTGATTTCATAAACTGTCCTAATTTGCTTCATGGTAAAATCATTTTCATTAAACGAAAGTTGAGTTTATTTATCAGTTTTGAACGCCCGCTATTTTTACCTGTCCATGATGTAAGACCCGTATTCAGTAATATTCATGTTTCTACTGTTTTCCGAAAAAAAAATATAAAGGGTTTTATGAATATTCGAGGTCCAAAGAATCATTCCAATGATGTTGAATGATGTCCGTTTCCCACAGCTACCACAGTTTCACTGACACATCTGTACCACACCTAGTTTTTATGTCTCAGATACATCAATCGGCATAGACAATTTCCACATGTAGCAGAGGTTAGAAAAATCTAGTGAAATGTTTCTAATTTCCCTCCGTTTAGTTTGCATCAAACTGTTCATGTTTGATGCCGTATAAGGATCGGTGGGAGGAATTAAACACCAGGTCACACTGTTGCTTAACCATACTAAGTAATGAAAGCAATATTTATTATGATATATACAGAAATGTGGCACAAGGCCGAAGGGGGTATTCTGTCTTAACGATAACTTAGCTAGCCACAAACACCGACTCAATCATACAAACAATATTCCTTACACCAAAACAACACATTCTTACGTACCTTTCTTACTACATTCACCATAATACCGCCCTGTCTCTATGAAAATACTAACTAGACCCCATATTTACAATTCATTGTCTGTGAGGGGAGGGGAATAAAACAACAATTCTAAAAACAAGCCCCAATGAGTATATACAAAATGAAAACAAAACTATTTACAAGAAATTAAAGAAAATAATATTAGTAATAAAAATCCCCACAATCACTAAATGTGGCAGAAATATGAGTCAACTGACCGAAATCAATGCGGGATTATAATAATATAAGACATTAATTCATCCCAAGAACTCACGCTGACACGCACTCATTCAAACACAACAACAAATACGAAAACATTCACGAAAGTCGCCCCGCATCCACCAGTGAACTGACATCACTGACCACCGAATGAGGGAGGAGATGGGGAATTAAACTAAGTAATGAAAGCCAATTTGGGAGAATACCTTCTCCGGGATAAATGGGCAATATAATATTTACATACAAATATACGTACATGATTAGACACACAATCATTGTATTTATTTTAGAAAAGACATAAATTAATGGAATCGTCCGTTTATGCCAATAAAGGGAGTTGAGGAGAGTCATCATTCAGTCTTAGCTGCGCGCTTAGCAATTAATGCTAGGCGAACTTTCAGTCTTCGGGCAGAGAAGGACACAGATCAGGCTATGCCGAAGGGCAGACTGTCGTTTAGGCAGATAGACAAACCCAATCCCGTTATTATAGGGTCTACGGGGAATTTTTCCCAGGCCTACGGGCTCAGAAAACCCCATTGTCAGCCATTGTTTTGTTTTTTCCATTCTAACCAGAGCATCACTGCGGAAATGTACTCTCATCAACTCTATGAAATTCACATTCAGCTAAGCAAAATACGACCTGTACTGGTTAATCGACGACGTTCAATTCAGCCTAACGAAAATGCACGACCAAATTTTGTCACCGACTTGGGATATGCTACTTTGTCATATCCATTGTATTATGCTGATGTTTCGTCCACTGAAAAGTGTCATGGTGCGTATTCAAGCATAATGACTTACTTTAAGCCAAAGATATTCCGTCGCATAGAAAACGCTGAAATCGCATTCAAATATTTATTGGCGTTAAAGCTTTAGAGACTGGACGTAACGAGATGGCAAAAATGTATAGATATCCAAGCTTCCTGTTAATAAATCGGCCTTATGCAACATCCAGATATGTGAGGAGTTCGGGTAAATACCGAGTCAGCATTAGGTCTTAGCTGCGCACTAAATTTTTAGTGCTTGTTGAACTCTTTGGCCAAGAGGAACCCAGACGAGTCTATGCCGAAGAGCAGAATCTCGTCTGG
>OZ038491.1:33900610-33990610 GCA_964036315.1 Acanthosepion esculentum
TTTTAATGTCTCCGACCTGTAAATCGCATTTTGGGAGCATACTTTTAATGATGACCATGCATTCTGTCTTCTTGTTGATTAGGCCCAGTTTCTTCTTCTCGTTCTCCTCCGCTACCTTCTGTATGAGGTATTGTAATTTATTTTCCGTGTCTGCTATCAATACTGTATTTTCTGTGTATATTATATTGTTAAGATTGTGGACGCCAATGAAGAATCCTGGTAGGACTTCCAATTCTCTCAGAAATGCCTTGCTGTATAGGTTAATGGTATATTATAATATCGACCATTATCATTTCTAAACGATATCGAATGTTGATAAACGCCAGAATGTTCAATTATTTCTGATCATTTTTTTTTACTGGACTTTTTTACTGTCACTTATTAGAATGACTAAACATTTTTTATGTATCAATGAAGGAAGCATACACTCTTGAAAGACCGAAGATAAAACAGATTGAATTTTTGCAAACTAAAAGCAAAGTCAATTATCATAGTCCAAATGATACATGAAAAAAAGAATGCTCACTATTTACATTAATCGGACTATTGTCCTCATCTTTGTCGCCATATTTACTAGAACGTTTCGGCTGTTGTACGCCCCGGCCTTCTTCAGGTGGTAGGAATTTCGAACTGAACTTATTTTGCTCACTGGGTTAGAATGCTCTAGTTCCATGCGCCATGCTTAATGGATGTTAGTTAACAGTTAGCTCCTGTTAATTCCCATCTGCAAGTTCTCCACTGCCTTAACCGGGTATTGAACTCACATTCTTTGGGTCCTCTCACTGGATCTAACAAACGCCTTCATCTACTGTGCCACGTGTTCTTGAGGACATCTGTGTATGAATTTCTGGGTATTATAAACCTAATGCCTTCAGCAATCATTTTTTTTACCAGTGCTGATATTGGAATCTTTCTGTTGTTATCATTGCATGTTTCTACCAGATCTCTTAATACATTTTTTGTTATTATCGCTTTTCTCTTGAGACAAATATGGCGACAAAGATGAGGAGAATAGTCTGAATAATGTAAATAGTGTACATAACACCTCATCCAACAAATATAGACAGATACCAAATCTATCTATCTATCTATCTATCTATCTATCTATCTATCTATCTATCTATCTATCTATCTTGAACTGTTCATATTATCTATCTTGGACTGTTCATATCTATCTATCTACCTTGGACTGTTCATACTATCTATCTATCTTGGACTGTTCATATCTATCTATCTATCTTGGACTGTTCATGTGTATTTATCGATCGTGGACTATTCATATCTATCTATCTATCTATCTATCTATCTATCTATCTATCTTGGACTGTTGATATCTATTTATCGATCTTGGACTGTTGATATCTATCTATCTATCTATCTATTTACTTATATATATATATATATATATATATATGTACATATACAGAATAACCAGTAAAAAAGCGGCAAATTTATTCTCGCTGGTTTATCTTTCAGGAATAACTGCGCTCGAATGAACCTGAATAAATTTCTTGCATATTTATGACCTTAAATTGTAAGAAAATATATAAATTGTGTCAAATTCCTTTAAAACATCTAATAAAAACAAAACAATTAAATTTGTAAATGTTCCCTTTTAAGTTTTAATACGGTTCAAGCAACAAGGCAGTCTAACTATTAAAATGAAATTCATCAGGGAAAATACTACAACATTTTAACGCCTTTCCTACTTAAATTATGAATTATATTATTTATTGTAATCTTTTAATTAGTGGAATTTATGTATGTATCTATTTAGAAAAAATCCATTAAGCCAGGGGAGTGGTGATTCACCCCTGGTTGTTTATAAAATATATGCGCTTGGAGTAATCAGCACTCCTAGCAATTAGTCGCTAGTGATGGCCGTTCTGCTCCAGTGGGAGCAAGCTGACAACTACTCATCTAGCCGCCTCAACTAAATACGTAAAAGGTTAAATTTGTTTGTTTTTTTAATAAGAACTCAACGAATTGATTTACTAAAATATGAGATAATTATAGTTGTTATCGAAACGGTTTGAAATTGTCTTTTAAATTATGTTTTTTCACGAGTATTTGCTAAAATAGAAAAAATTAAGATTTTTCACTTAATTCTCGACTGGGTAACGTTGAGTGAAGTTGACATGTTCGCTTTACGAACGGATCGTGCATCGCGTGCAAATCTTGGTTAATAATCGTCAACACGGCATTCAAGCATAATTTGGCCGTATTTTATAACCACAGAACAGAATTATATGCAAATTTAAAGGATATGTAATACGGTTCGAACATCATAGGCTACAGATAAAACAAAAAAAAAACACTGGTTTTAATCTTTTTAATCACATAATTACAGGACAGATTTACATTATATATACAGTATAACATATAGTCTAGACGAAGCGAAGAAAAATTCGAAATACAAATCATCTGCTGCCCTCTTTATGTCCTGAGAGGTGGCACTTGGTAACATCAACGTCCCTGGTGCAAAATGAACTCACAAGTTCTTGCACTATTCTGCCTTTTCATAAAGACATATACACACAATTAAGTAATTCATCGAGCCTAGAAAAAACCTCAAAAGAATGTAGAAATCACTGAACGACCGTTTCGTCCAATATTTGGGAGTCATCAGTAGTGCGCATCCACTACCGAGAACTGAAACCCAAGCAAGGATATACAAGTGATAGAAAATTAGGAGCAATTGAGAATGTGTGTTGTTATTTAAAATGTCTCTTTTGTGTTCATATAGTATTTTGTTTAAACTTCCTGTAGTTGCTCCAATGTATTCATTCTGGCAATTCCTGCATTTGATAGTTGTGACAAATTTTATGTTGAGTTTAAATGAATTTTCTTCGGCTGTAATTATAATAGAGTTAGTGGGTAGAATAATATAATTTTTGATTCTTTGGGTTTGTCAGGAAGGACAGATCTTCTATAGGAACAAAAATATATAAGTGACATAAAGTTAGCTTAACCTAGGTAAATCATATCGTTTGGAACCAATAAAGTTATATTCTATCACTTTCTGGCACTCTAATTGTATTTTTCGGATAGTAGAATCTGTACCTCATGAAAAAATTCTTTTTACTTCTCTTTAAATACTTAATGTTATTAACCTTACATAGGTTGGCAAAATAATAATTACTCGATATTTTTTATCTATTGACTCTTAAAACATTCGATTTGACACTATGATCAATGTTTGTTTTACAATATTACAGCCTCTGATGTTATGAAATTTAATTTTCAAACTCATCTTACTTTAGATACAATTGGTATCATTCAGTGTTTTCTTAGATGACACTAATAAAACAAATTAATATCTGGTATGTAAACAAACAGTCTATTTATTTTCTACTTCTTCAATATGCCGTGTTCGTTCCGGACATGGCCGATTCACAAAATCTTCCATGACTTCCTGGACTTTTGAACTCTTAGTAAGTTGTTCCTTTTTGTCATCTATCCTAATCCATGTTATGCCAATCATTTATACAATATTATTAGGCTTGTTATTTATTAATTTCCTCTTCACCTCTTGCCTTAAATATGTAACGTGAGTGTCAAGTTCTCCAAGTTCCCTTTCCTCATTATGTACCATATAAATTTCAACAGATTTTTTTATTATTATTAATATTCTGTCCTTTTTCTTTGAATATTTCTTGATTTGTCGTCCCCTGATCGGTTCATGATATTTTCACCATCCTTCTGTCCGTTCTTGGTATGACGATAAACTGCATCCGCGTCCTGGGTATGACGATAAACTGCATCCGCGTCCTGGGTATAACAACAAACTGCATCCGCATCCTGGGTATTACGATAAATTACATCCGCGTCCTGGGTCTGACGATAAACTGCATTCGCGTCCTTGTGAAGACGATAAACTACATCCGCGTCCTGGGGAAGACGATAAACTACGTGCATCAGAAAGGCCTTTGATCAGGAGGTTTTGAGTAGCGTGGAACCACCTCTTAATTGCTGGTGTTCCCAGGTCCACTCTGATCCGGGATGGTAGCACCTGTCAGTGTCCCAGGTATGGGCAAATATTTAACACCCAAACTGGGGTCAAAACACTATGAATGTGTAAAAATATGTTTTAATACCAGAAATACGTTGTAAAATTTATTACCAGCAATACATTTTTGAAGAATAATTGGTAAATTTTGATTTTAACACCCGAGCGCTAAATATTTCTTAAACTTTTCCAAAATCGTCCTAATTCCGTGCAAATGTACATGCTGAACTCGAATTAACAATTAAATTATGAAGAAATCATGCCGTTTTGGAGTTATCGACAAGAACAAAATCGGACTTCTTCTTGGTCATTTGTCCCCCATTACTGCCATCACGAATACTGATAGTGCGGGTACTTCCGGTGCAAAAATAAAAATTTTGGCCTATTTACTTCTTTTACAGACTTTCGTTGCAGAAAATCACTACGCACTACCGTAAAGAAATGTAATTTTTTTTTAGGGTTAGGGGTTGTGTTTGGCTTCTTTCTGTGTAGAGTAGGTGAAAAATTAAAAAAAAATTAATGGTACAATAAACGGGATTAACTTTAGGGTTAGATGTTAAGGATAGGGGATGGGGTTTTCTTTCTGTGTAAAAATAAATTAAATAATACAATCAACCCTTCAACTTTACCAAGTTCTTGCATTAATTTTTGTTTTATTTTCAATTTTAAAATATAAAAAATGCTTTATTTGTATGATTACTTTTTAATGCGGTTTATTGTATTATTATTTTGTTTTAATTTGTCCCCTTTTATACACAGAAAGAAGCCAAAACCTCCCCTAACATTAACACCTAACCCTAAAGTTAATCCGGTTTATTGTATCATTCATTTTTTTTTTAAATTTATCCCCTTTCTGACAGAAAAAAATTCCATTGCTTTACGGTAGTGCGTAGTGATTTTCAGCAAAGAAAGTCTGTAAAAAGAAGTAAATATGCCAAAGGTCACCGGAAGTACCCCGAAACAAATCAGTTTCATGATGGCAGTAATGTGGGGACGAAAGAAGTCCGATTTTTTTCTTGTCGATAACTCCAAAACGGTATGGTTTCTTTATAATTTAATTGTTAATTCGAGTTCAGCATGTACATTTGCACGGAATTATGAAGATTTTTTAAAGGCTTTTAAGGATATTTAGCGCTCTGGTGTTAAAACCAAAATTTACCGAATAATTATTACCAGCAATATATTTTGAAAAGATTACCAGCTATATATTTTTTTTAAAATACTAGCAATATATTTTTAAAAAGTATTACCAGCAATAAAAATCTTGTCGGCATTAAATAACGGTTGATTTGCCGTAAAACAAACCAAACCAAACTATACATTTAAAAAAAAAATACTACCAGAAATAGATTTTTGAAGGAAAAAAATATTACCAACAATACATTTTTGATAAAAAAGAAATATCACAAGCAAAAAAATATTGTCGGCATTAAATAACCCATTGTGGTTGATATGCCGTAAAACAAAACAAACCAAACCATCCTTCTGTAGAACGAGATTTCTGTTGACTCATGAATCTTCGTTATCTGTGAAGAGACCAAACGAAAAATAAAGCAAAATAATAAATATCTGAAATATTAAAAAACGCAGCAAATATTTGATTTCGGTTTTGTTCAATGATGCGCTACAAATAATAGGCACTTCAATATTTTAGAAAATATCTAATATATTTCGACTGAAGTTTTCAAGATCTGATTCATCCCCATCATCATTATCCATCACTTTATCATGCAAATTCTTGTTCAAAGATTCATCCGACTGACACTCTGCATATAAATCTGCCCTGATATGATTTCTACGTATATTTTAAGCTTTCATGACTTATCGCAAAGAAAATGCAAGGATAAAATTCTTTCTTCGACGAACGATATGAGCACAAATGATGTAAATGAATTCTGATCAAATGTAAAATTTTCCAGTAAAAATGATAAGAATCGAATTTTTATGATTTAAATCAGATAGAATGATTTTACAAAAAATATGATGTAGAACCATTTGCATACACACAGTACCACATATTATTTGACAATAATCACTGGAAATTTGACAGCAACATCGCAAAACATATTCTAAAAATTCAACAGAATATAACGTTTTTTGTCCAGACTCTACAAATTGAGGATTTTGATATGGTCGTCATAATAAAATAAACTTTCCTCTGATGCCAAGCATGATTATATCAGAATTTATTTCCGCTTAAAACATTTAACGCTAAGACGATATGAAATTATTTCAAAAGCTTCCAAGTATTTTGGAAAATACAAAATGGAACATTTCAAAAAAAGAAGATCTTAATCAGTTAAAATGAGAAAATCTCATCAAAAAATGATACATAACTTACATGATATAGTTTCTTTGCATTGACAAACGTAAAACTTACAATTCATTTAGGTAGTTACATTATGGTCTAACGTAAGGGATTTTTGGATGTTCACTATGATTTCGGTAAAATCTAGATTATGTATTTATTGAACAATAAATTAATTTTATTTATTGATCGAAATTATGTATAGAAGTAGTTACAGAAAGTCAAATTTTAATTCTAATAGTAACAGAAGAACTACAGAACCGTCCGAGGTACATCCAACGTAGACAACAATGCAACAGTTTCAGTGCGTGACACCAACAGACAAGTAACGGGTGAATTGGAAGATCTCATAACCAGTATCCAGAAGAAAAACTTGAAATCCGATGGCCGTCTTGCAAAAGCTAACATCATTGACTGGAAGGGAAGATCATTTACAGCAACGAGGAAGTTGGCGCGCCAGCAAAACATATGAGCGGATAAGGTCGGGTGATCAGCTGTGCTTCAACCTTATGTCGCACCCGGTCTAATGACTGGTGGTGATGATGATAATGATGACGATAAGGAGGAGGAGGTGGTGGTTGTGGTTAGAGGAAAAGGAAGAAACTGACGGTTTTTTAAAAGATGTTGTTCTTTTCTAGATAAACGAATTCGAGAGAGAATATTTGTGTCCATCCAATACAACTTTTGGGATACATCGAAGACTGGTTCAAATGGAATTGCATATTCTACACAAATTTCCAACCGCATACTTATGGGAAGGAGATTTATTTGAAAATATGCAATATGTAGAACAATGATCATAATCGACTAAACGAAGACACAGCCTTGCTACATGCACTTCAAAAGTAGCATTTTTGTTGCCAAAAATACGTTTCTTGTCTGCTCATTTGTTTTCTTGCTGACACTGTCTTAATTATATTCCTGACATTTTATAATGCCATTAAATAATATATACAATAAAATGAATTAGTGAATTTAGCACATTGCTTTCAGGAAGCTTTGAATAGAAAAAAAAATGTTTTTGTATAGAGGATGACACGCTTAAAAAACTTAGTGGCAATATAAGTAAATATTTTGATGAAATCTGATCTGTCTGATCTCTTTCCTGATTAATCTCAAACATTCTCAAAAAATAATTATAGCGTTTTGTAAAAGAGAATTGTAACTAAGATATATTCTTAATGAATTTAGAAAAATAATTTTCATCCTAAACACTCTGTATGTCTACCTGATCTTCTCGAGAAAGTATAATTAAGGAATTAAATTATTCTTTTTCTTTATTTCGACATTTTGAATTTTTATCAAGTAAAAAAAAATCCTGATAGAACAATTAAAATATAATGTAAAAATTGAACCTAAATTGAATATTAAATAACAATGCTAGCCATATTAACATATTTTGTAAAATACTCAATCAACGCTTGGGATAAGCAACTAATTGTTCCATGCAGTATCAAATTCCATGTCTTCTTAGATGAACTTAAATTGTTTTTCAGTTATTTACGATAAAAACTGTTCTATTTTATTGCACATAAGTAGGTTCATTCTTTCTAGATTTCTGTCTAAGCAATCACTGTAAAATTAATTATATATTTACGAGTTTTTATAATGATAACTAAAAATGAAAAATTTTGACTAAATAGCGTAAATTGGTTATTTTGACTAAATAGCGTAGATTGGTTATTTTGACTAAATAGCGTAGATTAGTATTTTGACTAAATAGCGTAGATTGGTTATTTTGACTAAATAGCGTACATTAGTTATTTTGACTAAATAGCGTAGATTGGTTATTTTGACTAAATAGCGTAGATTGGTTACTTTGACTAAAAGGCGTAGATTAGTTATTTTGACTAAATGGCGTAGATTAGTTATTTTGACTAAATAGCGTAGATTGGTTATTTTCATTACAAAAGTCGATGGAGTTAGAAAAATTAGAAATAGATAAAAATTACGAATATTACTAGCTACAGGAAAAATCTCCATGTTTTGTGTTTATTTTTAAAAAGAAATTTGAAGACTTTAATATTTCATGTCTCTTGATACAGTAATACAACGCGTCCATTCGTAGCCAAAGTTGGGATTATTTTGCATAGCTGAATTAGCGTAAACGGATTGTCTAAATAGCGAACGCCAATGAAGAGCGGCCTTTTCAAATCTCTTCATTGGTAAATCTTCTTTTCTTTCCTAGACCGTCCAACAAACAACGGCCAAAAATACACTTTGGCGTAAATTTAGCTACGATTCAACACATAAGTCAAGAAAGCAAGGAAGAAACGAAAAAACAAACATTAAGTTGGTTGTCTAGACACATTTTTCACTATTAATGTTTTGTTTTTCGGATTTGAGTGTGTTCTGGAGCAGAGTTGCCAGCAGACAAGTGTGTGAATTTTTAGATACATAGCAAAGAGCTTGTGACTGTGTATGAGGATACTTCAAAAGTGAGTTGGAAGCACATATAAGATTCATTATCTATCTATCTATCTATATATATATATATATATATATATATATATATATATATATATATATATATATATATATATGGGGATGTATAGAACGTATCACCATAAGTTTCACCGTTCTAGTCAGGAATTTTTAGACTGGATAATATTTCTATAAGTATGAATTTCTGTATCTGTGCATATTTCTGAGATGAGGTATTATGTACACTATTTACATTATTCGGGCTATTGTCCTCATCTTTGTCGCCATGTTTATTACAACGTTTCGGACGTTGTACGCTCCAGCCTTCTTTAGGTGGTTGGAATGTCGAACTGAACCCTTTATTTCGCTCACTGGCGTATAATGTTCTAGTTCCACGTGCCATATCAAATGGATGTCAGTTATAAGTAATCTCCTGTTAATTCCCCTCTCCAATTCTACACAGCCTTAACCAGGTATTGAACTCACACTCTGGATGAAGGCGTTGGTTAGATCCAGTTGGAGGACCCAAAGAGTATGTGTTCAATACATGGTTAAAGCAGTGGAGAATTTGGAGGGGAAGGCACACAAAGACAGAGAGAGAGAGAGAGAGAGAGAGAGAGAGAGAGAGAGAAAAGGGTAGGCTGTTGCATGCCACATAGTGGCAGAGCTAAATTTTATAAATTAAAGCCTGTAAAACAGCGGACGACCACGACTGTCAGTTTCATACGAAGGCGGCGGGGGCAGTCTTCAGGCGGTTGATGTCTGTGATCCACCAAGTCGAGTTCAAGATGGCAAGATTCATAGTCTCAGTCTCTCTCTCTCTCTCTCTCTCTCTCTCTCTTTCTCTCACTATATATATATATACATATATATATATATAGCCTTGTAGTGAGACAGTGTGTATATATGAAGAGGGGATATACACATATATACACGCATGCTGACAAAAACACACGAAAATGGAAATAGATCTAAGAAATCACAGGGGTCGTAAGAATGCCGATAACTACTCCATCATCAGTCGGACCAATCTTAATTGTTTTATAACCCTTTACGCAGAACTCTGCACTGCCAATTCAAGAAAGACATTTGAGTCACTAACACAAAAAAGAGAATGTCTCATATCGAGAATATTTAACATCGAAAAACATAAAGGAAAAAATTAATTATTTTTAATAATATGCGGAACCCTCCACCCTTTGCCTGATGACGGCCGCGAGACCAGAAACCCATGTAGCAAAATTATGGAAAATAAAGCATAATATTTTTTTAAAAAAACTCCACATTTCAACCAAAAACGTTTTCGGTTTCTCTCTTCTTTTTAATATACACACTTTTCTCTCGTTGGAACTACTAACCCCATATATATATATATATATATATATATATATATATATATATATATATATATATATATATATATATATATATATATATATACGCACGCAGAGAGTGAGAGAGAAAGAGAGATATGCCCTATTATTTACATGGGTTACAACATTATACTTATTCATTGATTTGGCCTAGCTATGAATTTATTCCCAAATTGCATATGTCAGTTTCTTCATTATTTTAACAATACAATTCCCATTAACCTACTGATATCAGTAATACTTTCCCGATATACCTATACAATTGCCTGAGAAAATGACTAGCGTGATTTGAATGTGCTGATATTTTTACTTCATCAAAATTATAGATAAACATTCGTTTTGCTGTTGTCACATGACAATAGAAATAGAAACTTTTATTTACTAATATATGAAAAAATATATAAAACAAGAAATTATATCTTAAATTAATACAGTGTGGCGTATGCCAGCTAAAGTAGTTGCTCGACAACATGGCTGATTTATATTGTAAAATCTTTCCTAAAATCACTTACGTACTGTGACCACTTAAACAATTATATATATATATATTTTTTCACAGAGAAATTTTTGCTTTAAAACTGTTTTGAATTTTCATATATAATTCTTATTATGATAAACCGAACATTTTATATTGGCTTATTAATTGAAATGTGTAGGTGCCATTCAAATCACGTTTTGATTTGGTTTGTTTTACGGCATATCAACCACAATGGGTTATTTAAAGCCGACAAAATTTCCTTTTTTTTTCAAAAATGTATAGCTGGTAATTTTTTTAGAAATGTATAGCTGATAATAATTTTTTTTAAATGTATTGTTCGGCTTGTTTTGTTTTGTGACATATTAACTTCAATGTGTTATTTAATGCTGACAAGATTTTTATTTCTGGTAATATTTTTATTTTTCAAATATTTATTGCTGATACTAATTTTAAAAAAAGTATTTCTGGTATTAAAATCTATTTTTACACTTTCATAGTGTTTTGAGTCAGGTTGTGGAGTCAACTATTTGCCCATAGCTGGGACCCTAACAGGTGCTACCACCCCTGGTCAGGGTGGACCTAGGAACATCAGCAATTAAGAGGTGGTTCCACGCTCCTCAAAGCCTCTTGATCAGAGGCCTTGCTGTTGGACGTAGTTTATCGTCTTACCCAGGACTTGGATGCAGATTATTGTTCAAATAACAGTTAGATTTTCAAAGGATTTCCCTTGTATGGAAATATTTCTTCCTTGTTGTTTCTTCAATAAGTCTTGTACCGCTTGATACAATCTCGCTAAAGAGCTTATATCAATTCTCTTCTTTTATATTGACGCAAACCTTAATTATTGAATGGAGTTTTGCTGCCGAAAATACCCACTACAAACATTAAGTGATCTTCGTTTATATGTCCCTGAAGAGCGAAAATTATAGCCCAGACACGAGCATAGCTATGATTCCTGGTCAGTTAATATTTATATTCATAAATCAGTTTCTTAAATGCTATATAATTGCCCGATTTTTTTTTTTTTTGCATAAAATTAATATTTATATATCATTCATGAATAGTGGGTTTATTTACGTCATTAACTGTTTTGTTTTCAAGTTGATTAATAAAAGTGAATAGAGGGCCAAAGGTGTTCCCCATAGCAACACCATCAATCTGAATTTAGATATTAAACAAAATGATCATCAAATGGAATGTGTGTTGCGCATGCTAGTAAATTCATTTGTTTACATTTTTTAATGGTTGATGATAAATATTATGTAAAATTCTATCATTAATTTTATTGACAGAAAATGTGATTTTGGTAAATAACACTTAATGTTACTAATATTTCATTTTTGTCGTGTATAATTGTGAAGGATTTTTAAGACATTTTGAGTAAAATTAATACTATATTGGGTAGTCAAATCAGTCTTCCTTTTTTGGGAGTTAAATCTGTCTTCCTTTTTTGGGAGTTAAATCTGTCTTCCTTTTTTGGGAGTTAAATCAGTCTTCCTTTTTTGGGAGTTAAATCTGTCTTCCTTTTTTGGGAGTTAAATCTGTCTTCCTTTTTTGGGAGTTAAATCAGTCTTCCTTTTTTGGGAGTTAAATCTGTCTTCCTTTTTTGGGAGTTAAATCTGTCTTCCTTTTTTGGGAGTTAAATCAGTCTTCCTTTTTTGGGAGTTAAATCTGTCTTCCTTTTTTGGGAGTTAAATCAGTCTTCCTTTTTTGGGAGTTAAATCAGTCTTCCTTTTTTGGGAGTTAAATCAGTCTTCCTTTTTTGGGAGTTAAATCTGTCTTCCTTTTTTGGGAGTTAAATCTGTCTTCCTTTTTTGGGAGTTAAATCAGTCTTCCTTTTTTGGGAGTTAAATCTGTCTTCCTGTTTGTTAAATATATGCGTTTGTTAGTGATGTTTTTTAATCGTATTAATTTGATTGTTGTCATGTTTTAATCAATGTGAGCAACATACTATGTATTTTCGATCAGTTTAAACTCGTAAAATCAAATCGTCCAATATTAGTGGTCGATTTAATTTCCTTGTTTATAAAATGTTATTAAATCTCTATCAGTAACATAATTAAAGCCATTTTATTTGTTTTCACACTGACATTTTGTTGGAATATTTAGACATGGTTAAATGCGTTTGGCATCAATACCCAACAATGAGAATTGACTAAGTTTGCAATAAATAATAATGAATAAAAGACAAGAACAGGGCAAATTAAATAGTAAGCAAACAATATATGCAAGGGAAATGTAGGCAAAGTGACAGTAATAAGGAAAAAAAATCACAAATTAAGAATGGCGGTTATGCACAAGAGGTATACAGACAAGTGATCCCAGCGTTCTGACTTCAAGACTAGAAAGAATATAAATATGGCGGATGTGTACGAGAAGTTACCTTAAGAAAAATCCCAGCATGCATTTGTATGTTTTGTCCATAAATCTGGGGATGTATTTTTTTTTTGCAGTTATTCCTACAGATTTAAATCGAACATTTTCAATTATTTTTTTTAGGTTTCTTTGACGTTTGTTCAAAGTTCTTTTGAAATTTTCGATCTTTTTTAGCACATCACTTCAGGGAAGCAACTCTGATTGAGGAATCGGAGAACCGAGTTCGAATTCCCTTCGAATCCATTACATTCACCTACGTTTTAATACCCTTGGGAAAGGTAAGTATCCTGTTATTCTCTCCCCGGCTATGGGTAAATAGCACGACAGACCGAGTTCTATAGCCTTAGATGGCAACTGGTCTACTGCAGAATGAAATTGAAACCTACTGCGGGAAAGAAATCTGCCTCGTCATTCATTTATCGAATGATGCATAATCGCCTAAGCGTGTATCACACGTGGCACATAACTGACTGAAATTAATATTACATGTAATACTAATATCTTAATATATATATATATATTAAGATATTAGTATTTAGCTCTTGAAAATACATTTCAATAGAGCACTGTTGAGTGATAAGCTAATTCTATAAACAACAGCCACCTGCACTAATGCAAAGCTCTTCAGTAAAATGGATGGAGCACTTTGGCTGCTGGCATTTGTTTACATTTGTAAAAACAATACGCTAGATTTAGTTGTGACACTCTACCGAGTGAAGATAGCTCTGGCTGACACCAAATTAGATGTGTTTCAATCCTGGCTTGAGGCATTCGGAAGTCTAGTCGCACTGAGGAGCTGCGATACAGCGAAACAGTACTGTCTGTGAATGACATAATATATATATATATATATATATATATATATATATATAAGATGAGGTATTGTATTTATTTACACTATTTATATTGTTCAGACTGTTGCTCATTGCTCTGTTGCCATATTTACAACGTTTCGGCCGTCGTACGCTCCGGTCTTCTTCAGGTGATTAGAATTTACAACTGAACCCTGAATTTGGTCTACAGGGGTAGATTGTACTATTTATTTGTGCCGTGCTGGGCCTTTTGCGAAGGGAAATGAGAAATGATACAACTTAAGAATATAGCTCCGGTAAATTGATATGAAAAATATTCTACAAGAAATAAGTAACTTGTAAACCTATGTAGAAGAAGGAAATCCGGTTTTTAATTAAAGGAAAAAAACTCTTTTCACCTACTGATGAGAAAACATAATCAAGCATTTGAAAAGCAGGTCAGGACAGACCCGGTTCTACAGCCATGGTTGGCAACTGGTCTAACATATAAAAATCATTATAAACCTTATATCACCAAGAGGATTATGGCCGTATCGTGCAGAAACAAAGGTTCTCATTCGATCAGTATATAGATGAGTGATGACTTGGGAATTCCAAAAGAAATGGCAGGGTAAAAATTTCGTCAATCATTTATCGAACGATATATAATCGCCTAAGCATGTATCACGCGTGATACATAACTGATTGATATTCACTTACGTGCTATTACCATTGGGAAAGGTACGAATCCTCTTCTTACCCGCCCCCAGCTATGGGTAAATAGCAGGACAGACCGGGTTCTATAGCCTTGGGTGGTAACTATTCTTCCCCAGAAAGAAATGGCAATCCACTGTGGGGAAAAAATCTGCCACGTCAGTCATGTATCGAAAGATACGTCCTCGCCTAAGCGTGTATCCCGTATGGAACATAACTGACTTATCATTTCAATCAAAGCGTTTACACATTTTTGCATCTTTTCAGATCTTGATATATTCGATATCAAACCAGTGTGCAACTGAAATTAAAAAATACATATCAATAACTATATTATGATATATATATATTTATTTAAAACAGTTTGAGAAACTATCGGATTTATTATAAACCTTATATCACCAAGAGGCTTACGGCCGTAACGTGTGGAAACAAAGGTTCTCATTTGATCAGTATGTAAATGAGGGATGACTTGAGAATTCCAAGGGCTGCAAATCCAGTAGTGCGGTTATTCTAATTGATAACGGCTCAGAACTGGGGATTGAAAAGCGGAGTTTCAGTTCCAGTTGGGTTCGTTATATTCACTTGTGTAAACACCATTAGGAAAGGTATAAATCTAAAAGTTCTCCAGTTATGTGTTAACTAACGGGATTGTATCAGTTGTATCAGTAAATCAGAATTGTATCGGTAAATCAGAATTGTATCAGTAAATCAGAATTGTATCAGTAAATCATTATTATCTTCAAAATCTCTCATATTTTCTGGCTTTAAATAACCTAAAAAAAGACAAATCAGTCACATCATCCAGCACATTATTTTTAAACATTTCCAAAAAAGATATTTTAAGCAAAATTAATCATATATTTATCCTATGAATATGCCTTGATAATTTTAATAATATCGATTGTCTATTGTGAAAATCATTATTGAATAATAAAATCCGACATAATGAATATAATATGATCACTAAATAAATATGTCACTATATTTTCTGATGGCTTTATAGGATACAGACGTTGCCTTTTAATTTGTTATGGTTAACGTGCCGATAATACCCTTCGGATGAAAATGTAAACTTCTTTAATGTTTTATGTAGTGGATCTTTCTTTTTTCATTGCGGATGTGAGTAAAATGTTTTCAGAGTCTCCGCTTGAATGTGTCACTTACTTGGACGCTTAAGACGTGTGTTGCACTTGAATTATTAGTTCCCAGTGTTTGGAAACGACTTCAGTCTCTAATTCCCTCATACCGCATCTCGCCATTTTCGTTCAACGATTTATTAAGACATCATTCGCTGTTTTCACTATTTTCCTTATCTGTTGTTTGCTCCCATCTTAGTTATTTTTTCTCCTTTTTGTTATTTCATCACACTACATTCATTTGTATTATTCTTTTTATCCCCCCACCGTCGCCTCTGACCGCCTCATCATCCAGTAGCACATTCTTCTTCTACTTCTTCTTCTTCTTCTTCTTCTTCTTATTATTATTATTATTATTATTATTATTATTTTCTTATTAGTATTATTATAATTATCCTTTTTTCCTCTTTCTCTCTTTTCTCATAATCATCGTTTTATTTTCCTTCTCATTTAACTATTTTTTTTCATTCCTTAATCTGCCCCAGGTTTTACTACTTCCTTTTCTCTTCTTTTAATGTTTCTTCTTCTTCTACTTCTTCCTTTTCTGTTTCTTCTTCTTTTTCTTTTTCTCATTATTTTCCACTTATAAACTGTTCCCCATTCTTCATCTTCATCATCATCATCATCATCTTGTTCGTCTTGTTCTTCTTGTTGTTCTTCTTGTTCTTGTTCTTGTTCTTGTTCTTGTTCTTCTTCTTATTATTATTATTATTAGTAGTAGTAGTAGTAGTAGTAGTAGGAGGAGGAGGAGGAGGAGGAGGAGTAATAGTAGTAGTAGTTTATGTAGTATTCACCCTTTTTCTTATTATCTTCGTTTTATTTTTCTTCTTATTTTCCCTATTTATTTTTATTTTCTTTCTCCGTTTCATCTTATTCCAGTTCCACCATTTCTTCTTGTTTCTGTATACCATGAAAGATTTTAGGAATAGATTCCATCTGACAACTTTGTGGACAACATCAAGCAAACGGTCTTGTACTCTCTAATTACGTCGTCTCTATTTATTTGTCTGGAATACACCAGTCAAAAAGTAAAAACTTGTTCGCCTACAAGGGTTATCCCATCTCCATCAGATATAACTGATTTGTAATGGTGAATTGCCGAGGTGCCTGGTCACGCCTGAAAGATGGATGGTGTCCAAGGCGTTTAACCGATCAAGATGGTGGCGGGGAAGGTGCAACGGACTTTTCGATTCTCAGATTAAAAAGATTTGAGGTTAGCGTTTCCATGTGTCACTATTATTGGGAATAAAAATATAAAACAGGACAAAAGAGATGAAGTGAGGAAAGAATGAAAAGACATTTAGAAATCGAATGACGCATATAAATATTTGTTGTAGGAATCAGACCAATATTTCTTGCTTATCTCGTCTTTTACAATGAAACCAGGAACAAAGATATTTCTTTTCTCTAAAAGGTATTATTTCGAAAACTTCTCGTAGAGACTGACAAGAGAATCAATACAATAAAAAAACAAACAAAGAGAATAAACATTCTGGGTAGTTTCCAACATTATTATTATTATTATTATTATTATTATTATTATTATTATTATTTCCTCTGATTTCTGTTATATACACATTTCCTTACGGGTCCCAACCAGAGACCTAAGTTCAGAAATGGCTTGTTGGCATTTTCCACTTATCATGTTTGTAAAAAACAAACAAAAAAACAACCTAAGATCACACAAATTTACATTGATAATAAAGTTCATAATGCGTGAAGTGTACTTGTGACTACAATGTTTTGTATTTTTTAAGGCATTTGATTACCAGGAATCCGATTAAATAACTCTATTAATTATTAATTATTGTTGTTGTTGTTATTATTATTATTATTATAATTATTTCCTCTGATTGATAGTGTGTACACACTTCTTTCCGAATCCCGACCAGACACCTATGGTCAGATATGGCATCATGACATTTTCTACTCAGCAATGGAAAAGAAATATATCACACATATTTTATGTAGATAAATACCTTCGTTAGGTGTGAGTTGTACTCTTGAGAACATTTTTTCTATTTTATAAGGCATGGGCTACCAGGAATCCCTTCAATGAGTCTATTGAGATCTTTTTCAACCAATTCCAGGACTCCAACTACAACTGGGATTGTTGATGTTTTCATGTGTCATGTTTTTGAGATTTCGATTTCTAGGTTCTTGTATTTTGATAGTTTTTTGAATATTTTCAAAAATTTATTGCATTCTGCAGGGACTGCCATATCAATAAGAATGCACTTATTGCTTTTTCGGTCTCTAATAACGATGTCTGAGCGATTAGCTTTGATTATACTGTCTGTGTGTATTGTGAAGTCCCATAAAATTGTTACAGGACCTATCTCGGTAACCGGTCCCTTTAGTTTTCTTTCCGTACAAGTTGCAGATTTTCCAGTGCCGATATTGGCTCACTCTGTCATGTCGTGATTTATATTCAGTGGGTGCCAATACCGTACGGCCTCATACAAGATCGTCAATTGTTTCTGGTTATTTATCACATAATCTGCATTTTGTGTTAACACAATTTTTTTAGTATATGTGCTTGATAAATTCTAGTTAGTAAATATTGGTCCTGTACAGCAAGAATGAAATCTTCGGTTTCAGCTTTTAACCATGCCCTACATAGCTACTGATGGGTTGGGGGTTTGTTTACATCAGCTTGTTTGATGCGGGAAGAGTATTGAACGTGAAGCGGTTTATCTTGCCATTGTTTCTGTATCTGGTCGGTTGCATTTGCTTTTGCTTCCTTTTTTTAAAAAGTATTTTGCAGCTTCAGTCGGTGTATTGTCCTTTACTTGTATTTCTGCATCCATTTAAAACTCCATTTTGAACTTGTTGGATTCATTTATTATTATAAATTCGCTTACTGCTTCCATGTTCTTTAATACAGAACATCATCCAGTCTTGTGCAGTTTCCAGGTAGATTAGAAGGCCAATTGATGTAGTTTTGTAAGACAGTTCTAGTTGAACTAATCCTCTTCCTCTTTCGAATCTGGTGATCAACGTCAGCTTTGGGATGAAGCATGCGGTGACAGGCGAGAATATTTTTCGTTTTTGGCTTCCATTCGCTTAATGTTAGCAAGCTCGATTTTACTGTTTTTAAACTTACAATTCTCAATGATGTTCTTTCGTACATTCATATCTGCTCGATGCGTACCCAAATGTAAACAAATGACGTTACACATTATAAAATGGACAAAGACCGACAGTTATTTTAAAATGCATCATCCCAAAGCTGATGTTGATCAATTGACCATCTTGTATAAGGCTAACCGAAACGCTCCTCTGTGGCTAAATCGGTAAAAGCACGTCAGGCTATATTACGGATCCGTACAGGATACAGGTTCGATTCCTGTAGGAGGACGCATATTTTCTATGAAAATTTCTCTGACATTCAGACCGGTAAGTGTCGTTAATACTGTTTGTTACAAACAGAGCATTTACTTAAATATTTCTTATCTATAAAAAGAACGTATAAACATAAAAATGTCTTTAATTAATTTGTCCATTTAATAATATATATATATATATATATATATATATATATATATATATATATATATATATATATATATATATATATATATACATACTATTTTGACAATAGTCTCCTGAGCAGTAAGTTAAAATTATTCTCTCTAGTAGTCTGTAACACATTATTCATCATCTCTCAGTTGCGTCTCTGTCTTTGGGCAGAGTGCGCACAGGGTCGGCTCCATCAAAGGACAGAGTTTCAACTGAGGGAAATTATGGTGAGAGGTGGCCAGCCCTAGGAAAGAGCTGCCCGAGGTGGCGCCCTCCATAGAGAGGGATCGGTGCTCGCACAGAGGCTGGGGGCAATTTTTGTTCCTAGCCCGGGTGTACGCGCTCGCTTCCTACATTAAAAACTGACCGTCTTAGTGGGAAGCAGAATAAATTCTTAGTCTCTTGAGCAATCTCTCAAAGTGCAGTTCTTCGAATGTGCTAGAATGTTTTGCAACATGCTGACGTGTGTTGAAAATCACACAGTATTTATTATTGTTGAAGTTAAGATTTTTATTGAGATTCATATTGTTCTATTGCGGAAACCAATCGATGAAATATAAAAAAAGATATGTACAAGTGGATTCTATTTTTATTAAATAAGTATTTGTTATTTTAAACATTAAATTGTTCTTAAAATGCATAAAAATATTTAATTTCCCCCAAATTAATAATGAACAATTATTGTACTAAGATATTCACCCAACTAAAACCAACTGTACTTACTTACTTGTTTTCCCTTATCCCCATCGGCACCACGAGACGGTGTAATGGTTAGCGAGCTTGTCTCGCTAGAACAATTACTATTAAGTAGTGAATTTGATCCTCAATGCGTTCCCCCTACTTTCGGCCTTATGCCACATCTTTTTCTTTCTTTTTTTTAAGCTTATCACCCCAAGCAAGGAAGCCACAAGCACGCAAGGGGTTACAGAAGGTTTTGAGGAAGAGCAGATAGGAGTGGTAAAGGAGGGGATGTGGAGAAAGATAGTGGATCGATCAAGGCAAGGGGGTTACAGAAGATTTGGAGCGAGAGCAGATAGGAGTGAAAGGATGTGGAGAAGGGAAGTGGATAGATCAAGGCAACTGGAGATGTCGATTGACGTTACACTTAAATAGTTGGAGATTATATTTGTCAGGGAAACAGGAATAAGGAAGGGAGTTCCACAGGCGAGATGTGCGAGACATGAAGCTATTGGAGTAGAAGAGACGTCTACATCTAACAGTTTCAACGGTGAAGGGGTGGGAACGGGATGCCAGCCTCGTAGGGCGTTTAAATTCATGAGGCCTAGGAACCAGCGAAAGCAGCTCCTCGGAGCAATTACCGTGAAAGTATTTGTAAAAAAGACAGAGCGAGGCAACCTCGCGTCTGTGAGAGAGCGACTGCAGACGAGACGACAGATCAGGGCCAATTACATTGCATATCTGTCTCTGGATCTTATCAAGAACCCTGAGGCAAACAGCAGGGGCTCCAGACCATATATGGCAGCAATACTCCATGCAAGGGCGAATGGTCTATTTATAGATTTGGAGGATCGATTCCTTTGAGAAAATTTTCCTGGCTCGGCACAGGGAGCCAACTTTCCTTGCGGTGGATGATGCAATTGACTCGATGTATCTGTTCCATCTCAGATCAGCGGACATCTAAGCTACTCTTGGAAAATCGCTATCCCCAATATTTCGTTTTAGTCGGTCAATGTATTTTTATTTTCGAACATGTGAAAGACAGACGGACGGGTTAACAGAAGTCATAGAATTTTCTATATAGATTTTGTAAATAGCGGTTATCATTATTTATAATAGTCTCTTGATAGGAGGAGCTAGATGACATCTTCAGATGGTCATGTTCATGTAAATGACCAACAAATCTGTGATACTCACGTGGATATGAGTTATATCCGATTCTCCGAATCTAATTTAGAAATTCTGACCAGTGAATTGAAGTTTAGATCTTCCAATTCTCTGTTTAGTGTTGGAGTCAATCATTAACGCCAACACGTTTTTTTTTAGGACGAGAATATATGCTTTAAACGATAATATATAATTAACGCTTGATTGCCTCCATGCAGATGAAGATATTTAAGTGGAAATATAGCCGGATTTGGCTTCTCTTTTTTTCCCACTTTCCGCAAATTTCAGACTTTCAATTTACATGATATTTTTTTCTTTTCGCCTGACAATTTTCGGAGAGAATTACAAAACGTTTAATACAGGAACACGAGAATTTCCGCTTTACATAAAACGCAGCAAACATGAAGGAGACACGAAGTCGGAATGAAATTCACAAAAAAAATATATCTATGGTAAAACGAAGAAAATAAATGCAAATTCTTTATTCATACTTGTTTTAAGTTAATGTTGAAGTAGACCCACATAAATCATCTACTTAGAAGACGTTTTACAATGATTGCATGTACCTGTGAATAATAGATGCATGCGTTTGTACATATATATATATATATATATATATATATATATATATATATATATATATATATATATATAAACATACATACGTACACATACACACATTTCCTATGTTGTGTAGTGTCCGTGTGTGTGCTTGTGAGTAATCTATTTGTTTTTACCAGTATGTGTGTATATATATATATATATATATATATATATATATATATATATATATATATATATATAAATATATATATTTTCGTGTTCCGTTGATACATGCATGGGAGTGTGTGTGTGTATGCATGTGCGTCGTCCGACCACTGTATTTGGTCATTATGTCTGTATGTTGTGTATTTTTTGTGTGTGTGGGGGGGTGCTTATGATCTATTTAGTGCTGGTTTAAATTTGTTTATGAAGTTTTTTTCTTGTATTGTTAGGTAAGAATAATTATCTCTTTGGTATAATTTCAAATTTACCTTGATTACATCTATAGATGTTTTGTGATACAAAGAGTTATATATATATATATATATATATATATATATATATATATATATATATATATATATATATATATATATATATATATATATATATTTATATATATTCATAGAAATGCAATCTCATGTTCATTCATTATACGATGAGTAAACACCGCGTTTGCTTCTTCTTCTTCTTCTTCTTCTTCTTCTTCTTCTTCTTCTTCTTCTTCTCCTCCTCCTCCTCCTCCTCCTCTTCCTTCCCCTGTCTTCTCCTACTCCACGTCCTTCTTCTCCTACTTCTTTTACTCTTTCTAATTCTCCTCCTCCTCTTTCTTCTTTTATTCCTTCTTCTCTTTCTCTTCCTCCTTTTACTCCTTCTCCTTGTCTTCCCCTATTCATTTTACTCCTTTTCCTTCTCCACATCCTTCTTCGCCTCCTCCAATTTCTCCTACTTTTACTCTTCTTCTTCTTCTTCTTCTTCTTCTTCTTCTTCTTTTAATACCCTTTGAATCTATTAATAATGTTTATCCTATTACTAACTCGTTATTCGATGTTTACCCCATACTTTCTCGCCATCAATACTCCATGCAAGTTATCCAGAACTTCTTTTTCTTATATGCTCCTGATGTATTTTCGATCCTATCTACAAAATTATTAATGTTGTAATTTTTTTCTCAAAGTCCCTCTTTGCTTACATATTTCGTTCATGTTTTTTTTTCTGCGATCCTTCTTTAGAACCAGGGTGATTTTGCTTCAAGACTCCATTTGTGTGGGAATTTTCCAGAAATCACTCTTATATATGAGTAATGATATTTGTCTTTCTTTATAAAGAAACATTCCAGGCTTTTAATCATTTCGTTAGCTTTTGAGAGGTAACGTTCGTTATTACTCTGTTTTAGGACATGACAGAAATGGAATTTCCGTGCTCGCTTGATTCTGGTGTCTCCAGTTGGAAGCTCCCCTCTCGGGTTGTCAGTTAGCCTAACGGCCGTAAACTCTATCTTTTTTTTTATTTATTTTTTCAATTGATGGTTAATCTTTTCTTCTCGTTCAAATAAAACCACTTACATGACGACAGATAAACACAAGTAAAGATTATATAGACAAAAACTACAAGGTCCCGATTTGAACGGGAAAAACATAAAAAACATATTCTGGTGTTTAATTGTATAGAAAGTACGTATGTAGATAAGTAACTATTGTGCCCATATTTGTTGTTGTTACCAGAACGTTTCGGCCGTTGTGCCACCCGCCTTCCTCAGGTGTATATCGATCTCGGTAACCCACAGGGAAATATGAATTGAAAATCTACGGGAGTAAACTGTTTTAGTTGCACTGCTTATAGCTAGAACTTATTTTTTTATTTAGACCTGTTCGGATTTTGTTTGCCATTTTCCACTGAGTGCACGAACACACGGAGCGGGCCAGGGATTGAACTCATTGAGGCAATATCACCAGATTAAAAAACGAGCGCTTTTATACGCTACGACATTGCCCTGTAGAGAAATCGGACGGCACAACGGTCGAAGCTTTGTGAAAACAACAACAAAGATGAGGACAGTAATCCGAATATAAATAATGGAAATAAGGATAACTACTCATCTTTGGAATTCAACCAGAAACATACGACAGAAGTGAAATGGAATACATTCAGTCATTTCTTTCTAGTCGTTGGCTTTACGGAACTTACCATCTCGTATATTCTTCTTTCTCACATAAATCCGGAAGGAGTCGTTGGGACGTCGGCGTGTTGAGCTCTCCCCTATTCTCTTTCATCTATCGTGGCTGTGAGACAGAGCTTGCGTCTTCGCGTATATGGTATTTCGGTGTGCTCATCACGTGGCGTGTCTTGGGTGGTTTAACCTGGCAGATCGCATCCCTATCCAGGTTAGACCACAGCTCGCCTTGTCCGCAAACACGGAGGAACACTTCCGTTCTGCTTGGTTATCTGCGTCGACGAAGTCCCTCGCCGAGTGGCGCCGTGTTAAAACCACCCTCTCACGTGAAATTTATCCAGCCAGCCTAAACAGTTTACTTCGGCATGGAAAGAGAGAAAGTGAGAGATTTAGGAGATGGTTGAAGAGCAGTGCTTCTCGTCCACTCGGAGGTGCAATCTGATAAATACTGAGAGTAAATGAGTCCGATAAAATAAAATGTAAAATGCTAGAACAACACGAGACAATGATGGAAATATTCTTTCGTGCTAATTCTCGAAGAGGAGTTAACGTTGCTTCATTTAAATAAGAGGAATTTAAATACTGTTTTGGTTTATTAGAACTCAAAGGATTGCCGCCGCTGGATATAGAAGATAAGAAACTATCGCAGAAAAGTCTGGATCCAATTATAATGATCTGCTTAATCTGCCACAACGCGAGATAATTCTAACGTATCTAATGATAAATCAAATTGACTACAGTTATGAAGTGATCTGTAAGAAGATCTATTAAATGATGCATTAGATAGGATACCCTTTTTCGATCCTGGCTTAGGCAATCGGATGTCTAGTCACACTGATGAGCTGTGATACAGCAAAACAGTCTGTCTGTTGATGACAATATGCATGCTCGCGAAAAAATAAAATTCGGTCGAGCACTTTAAAGGGAAAGCGCGAATTTGTAAACAATGACTGCTACTGATTATAATGCAAACTCTTCTAGAAATCGAGAAGTCACTGGCGTGTTTATTCAAAAATAAATACGTAAAACTTCACCTTCCTCTCTGCCTGCAGCTGACGGCTTGGGGGAAAAATCTCAGTCGGGTTTCGATCCTCTCGGATGTCTAGTCACATTGATGAGCTGTGATACAGCGAAACAGTCTGCCTGTGGATGACAATATATATATATATATATATATATATATATATATATATATATATATATATATATATATATATATATACCCATTCATATATCATTTACAATATATCACCATTCTCGGCAGATTTTCTGTTGTCACAATGTGGGGTAGTCAGGAACAAATGTGATGAAGACAAGAAGAAAAGCAATAAAGAATATAGATGAATTTGTCTAGATTGAAAGTATATTCTCTCAAAAGAGTTGAAACTACCAGCATCTCTCGTTTAGTGTAGTCTTCATCAACAAAGCAACAGTCTGATGAAATCGTAACGAATGAAACTCGACATAAAAAAAATTTCAGTTAGTCGTATTATTTTCTTTCTATGTATATATTTCATCGAGTCTGGAACAAAAAAAAATGCAAGAAGCACCGGTCAACAGTTTTATTCTTTTTTTTTGGGGGGGGGGGGCTAATCAGTAGTGCGCATCCATTACAGGAAATAAACGCTGACGATTAGGATACAACGCAAGAGTCATACCACTGTGCTAGCGGGCCTCGATGACAAAACTAACGAGACTCAATATAGCGCAGCTAATCCTAATTCCGGCAGTGATACTCATCCAATTATACATAATCCACAGGAACCGACCCCAAGTGCAACGTCTAATGAATTATTATGTTACATTAGATATGAAATGTAACAGACAGAGATATGGAAATATATAGATATATATGGAGTGTAACTGATACAGAGATAGGAAAGTACATAGGTAGATATGTACTCTAATATTATGTGAAATTATTCAAATTTCCAAAAATTTATATTACTTATAAATCTATGCTTGGTCCAGGTTTAATGCTCTCAATAGATCGCCTTGGTGAAATAAGTTATTTTTTAATAGCTAGACAACAAATTGAATTCCAGCCACTTTCAATTCGCTGGCTCAAAAAAAAAAAGAAAAGAAAAAACGCTACTAATAAAAACCGTCCTGGGTATGACGATAAACTACATCCGTATCCAGGGTAAGACGATAAACTACGTCCAACAGCAAGGCCTCTGATCAGGAGGCTTTGAGGGGCGTGGAACCACCTCTTAAGTGCTAGTGTTCCCATGTCCACCCTGAGCCGGGGTGGTAGCACCTGTTAGGGTCCCAGCTATGGGCAAATAGTTAACCCCGAATCTGATGTGTAAAACTTTATGAAAGTGTAAAAATAGGTTTTAATACCAGAAATGCTTTTAAAAATATTATTACCAGAAATAAATTTTTGAATGAAAAAAATATTACGAGAAATATATTTTTGAAAAAAAATGTTACCAGCAATACGATTTTGAGGTAAAAAATATTACCAGAAATATATTTTTGACAAAAAAAAATATTTCCAAGTCATGGTCCAGGTAAGGACCAAGGAAGAACAACACGAACACAAGAGTAGAAATAAGGAAGATATATTACACGGAATAATAATACAAAATGTGGAAGGTGTTAGTATGACTGTCAGTCTGGCTTGGAGTGAACTACTATCGGCTCGACTCGATTCGTCCCTCATTCTTGAGAGGCGGAGTATACATAGTGTTAGGAAGAGTTCATTCTGTAGTTATAGGTAAGGACCCATAACATACCAGGAAAAAAAGTTGTCGGTATTAAATGACCCAAGTTGATATGCCGTAAAAGAAAACCAAACCAAACTAATATAGAGTCATCACATGTACGTTTGTTTCCGCATTGAGGTGAGGGCAGTAATCCTTCTGTAATATTTGTTTCGTTAAGTATGAGGGAAAAGGAAGTTGTTTGGAGAGATCTACAGTATTAACTGAAAGCACTCGGGCAATATAAACACAATTTCTCCATACACTCAAGCATAGACAGAAATAAAGGGAATAATAATACCGTGTAAAATATGAATTTTTGGCCAAAAAATGTATTCCACCAAAGAACGGCTAAATTAAAATGATGCTTCATAGAACTGCTTTCTTGAAACCACGATTTCAGCGGAAAAGACATCGTCAGGCAAAATGTGACTATTCTATCCAAAATACAATTATAGGAAGGATTTAGACGAAAGAGTGTCTTCTTGTTTGAAGAAGACATTTCGACAGATACCATGGTTTCAAGATGGTCAGTGTTTATGTTATGTGTTGTGGTGGGATCCACCTAATTTGCATAGTGGAGTACCGACGATATAAATATGGTTGGTACCGGAAGACAGGGAGGCGAATCAAGAGATCCAACTAGAGACTCTGCCCGACTGCGACTTAGTCAACACATTCTCCGGGAACGGTCTTCCCAGAAATCTACAAAAGACTATATGTAAATATTGTGTACACATTCTTGTTTCAACACATTTTATTCTAAGTACATTTTGTGTTTGCATTATTATTCCATGCATTAGTCAAGTTTCAACATTATTTTACACACACGCATATATATATATATATATATATATATATATATATATATATATATGTATATATATATATATATATATATATATATATATATATATATATATATATATGCGCTAAGAAATTTTATTGATATACGTTATATTTTATGATTGAAGTAAATGCACTCTTTATAATAAAAGTACTGATAACATTTACCGGCCTGAACGTCCGAAAAATCTCATAAAAGATATGCATCATTCGACAAGTGTCGAAAGTTTATCCTACACGGAACCGTCATATAGCCTGACGTGCTATTCCAGTTAAGCTACGAAAGAGCCTCTGGTTAGGATAGTCGATTTTACGGCATATAAACTACAAATTTGTCATGATTTCCCTCGAACGCCCATATCTGCTCGAAGTGTATGTTAGCATAAACAAATGCCGTCAAACACTACAAAATAAATTAAGTTGTGTCGAATATTAAAGATAACATCGTCCTGCATATTTTCTTTTGAATTTTCTCATATTTTCTAATGAGACTTTTTATTTGAAAATGATATCGAAATAAATAGTGTCCGTACGATAACCTAGTACTTTCGAACATCATTGTTCATCTTCAGCGTAAAACTTTTTTAGTCAAATTTTTTAGAAACATTTGCCAATTGTTTTATAGCGGAATCATGTTGCTATATGTTTTTACAAACTAAATAAACGTTAAAATCCTTTTAATTTCAAAAGACGCCATGATGTTATCACGTGCATGGCGAAGATTTTTAATCATGTGGCGGCGTGAAAAAGATTTTTATTATACAAGCCAAAAGATCGAAGAATACGTTATAAAATTTAAACATATTATAAACATTGTAGGATATTTCTAGAAATATCGTAATCTATACGATTAATAAGAGGTTTTTTTTTCTTTTTCACGCCGTCACATGATTAAAAATCAACATGTCTAAAAGAAAAGTTGCTGCCAAATTACACACACACATACCTTTTACTCTTTAACCACTTTTTCACTATCAGTCCACGAAAGACATTTGTGTCACTACTATCTCCCAAAAAGATAACTTTTAACATCGGATGGATATATATATATATATATATATATATATATATATATATATATATATATATATATATATATAGTAGTACACAAATGTCTTTCGTGGACTGATAGTGAAAAAGTGGTTAAAGGGTAATAAAACAAGATTGGTCCGAGAAAGGGAGAGGAAAGATATCTATATTCTTACCTTTTAATGACCCTGTATGTTCTTATATCTATTTCCATTTTTTAAGTATTTTGTGTGCGTTTTTGCTAGTATGTGTATGTATATTCCCTCTCCATACATAATTCTATCTTATTATAAGGAATTAGTATACATATCTATATACATAATATACATATATATAGACACACATATACACACACACACACACACACATATATATATATATATATATATATATATATATATATATATAAACATACATACGTACACATACACACATTTCCTATGTTGTGTAGTGTCCGTGTGAGTAATCTATTTATTTTTACCAGTATGTGTGTATATATATATATATATATATATATATATATATATATATATATATATATATATATATATATATATATATATATATATTCGTGTTCCGTTGATACATGCATGGGAGTGTGTGTGTGTATGCATGTGCGTCATCCGACCACTGTATTTGGTCATTATGTCTGTATGTTGTGTATTTTTGTGTGTGGGGGTGCTTATGATCTATTTAGTGCTGGTTTAAATTTGTTTATGAAGTTTTTTTCTTGTATTTTTAGTTAAGAATAATTATCTCTTTGGTATAATTTCAAATTTACCTTGATTTCATCTATGGATGTTTTGTGATACAAAGAGTTTTCTGTTGTTTGATAATTTGATATTGCTTTTTAAAGTTGTGATTTAGTCCTGGGCTGATACCTATATATGATTTCTTACATTTTGTACATTTGCGTAAATAAATTACATTTTTTGAGTTTCAGTTTAATTTTTTATTTATTATGAATGCCGTTTTGGGCTTTCAAATGTGTAGGAGTTTCCTTCTATAATGATATCACAAACTCCATATTGTTTTGTTGTATTTTGTGACCCCCCTCTATTGTGTGGGTTAATTTGTATAAGGTTAATATGAGTTAAATGTTTTTAGATTGGTATTTGCTTTTAATTATTTTGGTTGTTTTTAGTATATTTTTCAGGTGTCCTTCTTGTTAAGTAGCACTAGATTTTTGTAATTTCTGTAAATAGTTCTGGATTGATCGTGTTTTGTGTTGAGACATAAGCAAGAGTTTATTCGACGTTACGTTTCTTTGGATTTCGTAGCAAGTCAAAAGGAAATGTTTACGAATTCAAAACCTTTGTTCATTATTGCTGTGGTGTAGCCTCGATTTTTTTTTAGAGTGCTATGTATTTCATGTAGGCGTGTTTTCGGATGTGTTTGTCAGTCACTATAGTACAAGCCCTATGTCCTAGAGAATTGGTGGATGGATTTCGGGTAGCTTTTGTGGTGATTGCTCTTGAAATGAAGATATTATTAGGTGTATCTAGGTTTGTGGTAGATATCTTTGATTATGTGATTGTTTCATTTTTTAATGAGTATATCTAAAAATGTTAACATACACCCAACAATTAAATTCACCCAAGAATATAATTTCAACGAATTACCATTTTAAGTTAGAACTTTTTCACCACCAATCCAAGAAAGACATTTGTGTCACTACTACCCCACAAAATGAGAATGTTTAACAACCGAAACTATAAGGAAAATTAATTTCTTTTAATAATATGTGGAAACATCCATTATTTGCCTGAAGAAAGTCGCGAGATTAGAAACGAGTGTAGCAAAATTATGAAAAATAACGTATGATATATATATTTTTTTTAAATCCACATTAAAACCTAAACCGTTTGCGGTATTTCTCTTTTAAAAAAAATAACGACTTTTCTCTTGTTGGAACAAATATAACCTCTTCCCTATATATATATATATATATATATATATATATATATATATATATATATATATATATATATATATGTGTGTGTGTGTGTGTGTGTGTGTTTGTTTGTTTGTTTGTATTTACGTATGTATGTGTATGTACGCGTTTGTCTTTGTATATGTATGCGTGTTTGTGTGTATAAGAGAGAGAGAGAGTCTGTGTAGCCGTTTGTGTGCGTGCGACTACTGATAATTATTGTTTAAAAACAGCAAACAAAAATCTGACAGTTTTATTATTATGTTAAATTCATCTGGCTATAAAGGTAGAGATTAGGAGTTTCAGTTTTCTTCAAAAGCTCAGAATGAAAACAAAACAATTTGTAGATGAAATGCAAACCATTATATCTTTCCTCGATAAGCCAAATGTTGGTGTTAAATGAAACCTGAAGATAAAGTATCATAAATCTATGATGCGATCAAATTTACGCATACGTTCAAGCCTATTTTCCTTTAAAAAATTCAGAAAAATAACCCCAATAACGAACATGCATGACTTATAAAACGGTAATATCATGCAATCTAATCGACATTGAATTTTTAATTAATTCGGTCTGGGGAATCATCGATTTGAAAAGGATATCAATCGATAATACTTAACACGCACAGACTCTAGAGGAGATAAGTTGTTATTCATATGAGTGAATATTAAGGAATTATTTTCATTACTTTATTAATATGAAGATCATAACGGCTGCGCTATTAAAGAAAGGAATATTCCTAATTAATTGCCATTGTTCTAAGCTATGTCCATTAAGACTACATAACCTCGCAATACTGACAAATCTATTTTGTTTCTCGTCTCACTTCGAAATCCTTTAAAATTAACCAGAAAATTATGCATAACTTTTACTATCATTCAGTTTTCACGTATTAACAAATATGTTCCATTTTACAGCGAAAGATCATGTCTTGTATTTCTTGGCTGAAAATTAATTAATCCCACTCTTTTTAAAAAGAAATGAACCTCATCAAAATAATTGATTAACATCACTTTTGCGAGAGGATACAAGAGTTAGGGCCAAACGCTTACAATTCTCCCTACATTACTAACTATTACACGTCTCCGAAAGTATTCCCCCTAAATAATCGTTTTTATTTAGACTAGTAGTATAGTTAATATTGCTATTAGAATTTAGATAGCAACGTGGGAATCGTTTGCAGAGGCTTCCAGTCGTGTGGAACTCATTTTGGATTGTGAGTCACCCACTTTTTCTAAATAATTGAAAATCCTTCCCTTTATTAGCTAAATGCTCATCTATTTTTGCTTTGACTCTAGTGTAATCGAGTCTATATTTACAAAGGGCTGTCACCCTCTTGCCTACTTTCACTTTCAAAACTACTTTCACTTTCATTTTCACTCATTTGTTCTTTTTGCTGATATATTTATAGATTTTTAGACATTTTGTAATCTTTTTTTTACTCATTCCGAGTCAACATTTCATGTCCGATTAATGTTCTACCGGAGAAAAAGGAGAATAATCTAAAATAACGACAAAATAAAAAAATAATATTAAGTTGGCATTTATGACAGTGTGTTTTACTGGCAGACGCAGCCAGCTGGAAACTCTTTGAATCACGATGCCAATATATGCAACCGTTTTTTTTTCTTTTACTGGTAGCTTGTTTAAATAATCCAGTTGTTGGTCTATCTGCAAGTGGCTTCTGATTTATGACCTGCAAGGACTACAAGTGTTTCGCATATTGGCAATCATTTCAGGCAACCAGTGCTGACATTCTAAAATCTTTTTATTTAGTTATCTACTTATGTTTCCTTCAAGCACATTTTCCTGCGTTTAAATCTTTTTATGATTGCATCCTATCAAAATACAAGCCATATTTTCCCGGTTTTTTTTTTTAGTTTATTTTACGTTTTTCGATTTTGCATACCATCCTTCGGCGTGTTTGCCATTTAAGGGTAAAGTAATAGAGAATAAACCGAGGAATATACAACAACTAAATTCAATTTATGCATCTTTCCGTGCTAATACTATTTCATTGCTATTTTCATTTATACTAATTTTGTCTTCATCGCTTTTTAAAGATTCCCAAGTGCCATTGTTGTTAAAATGTTCCCGCATGTGCTCAGAGCAAGCTTCAATTAGGGAGAGCAGCACATACGTAAAAGACACTTCTTTATAGCGTTTCAGCAAATGTATGAACAGGGAGAAATCATTAAATACAAAACACATAAGAACGAAAGATAATGATTTAAGGGCTAAATATATAGAAATTATACAATCATAGAGAGATAGATAACTACCTAGCTAGAGATTCAAGTAAAATCTTTAAACCTAGAGCACTAAACATGGGTATATAGTACCCAGAGCATATTTTTCTATTTTTAATTACAATTTTCAGTACCTAAATCTCTTACCTAAATAATATGTTTTTCAGTTCCTATTAATGTTAATTCAAAGTACAAAGATTGAAATACCTGCAGGTAAAATATTTCAAATAAAGATTTATATTAAATATTTTTTGTTGATATTTTCAAAATCGGGTATGATATACCCATAGTTAGTATTGGTGTAACTTTAATAAATGGTTAGTGTTATGGATTAATAATAAATATATAATTAACTATACAGTCACGGAATACATTATTAATTTTTATATAGTTTTTTCATATTTTCCTTCAATCATTTCAATGAAATAACGGTAGATTCAAGGATATGCAGATATTGTTTATAGTTTGTTTTATACATTTTTATTATATATATATATATATATATATAGATAGATAGATAGATATATAGATATAGATATAGATAGATAGATATATAGATACGTATATATATGTATATATTTTATATATATATATATATATATATTTATGTATAGTATATTGCAAAAGCAAATCATTATTCAAACATATATTGTTAAATATAACAGACAACGAATATATATTATGTTTGATCATGAGCCGTTCTAAACTTCGTATAGTTGCTTTAATTTCGGACGAAAATAAAGACACAAATTGATCAACATTTGGATATTTTTTTTATGCTGTAAACAATCTGAAGATGGCTCATTTGAGCCGACGGTTTAGCTCAAATTTCAGCATTATACACAAAAGTTGCGTGGATGGACATGATGACAGAACATATACAAGTCTCAGCAAACGTTAAAATGCGTTGAAGATTAACAATGTCTTATATTTAAAATGTTAACTCTTGTTCAAATAGAACAAAATAAATTGGAAAATACAGTCATTAAATTTAAGAAAAGGAAGAGATGTAAAGATTGTAGAGAAAAGAAAAATTAGAATTTAATATTAAAACTATTATTTAATTTTAATATTAAACTAAGGAATTTAATATTATTAAAAAAAATAAAGAAATATCAGATTTTAAAAACAGAGAAAGAAGAAAAAAATTTAAAAAATTATATAAAAAATATAAGATTAAAATTTTAAAAATTCTTTTAGGATACGAAATATAGAAAAATCTCTTTAAAGAGTGTATGAGATATAGGAAAAAACTCTTTAAAACAATTTTATTTAACTAAAATGAGGGAGATGTAGAAAAATATCTTTAAAAAACTTCATCAAGTGGGTGAAATAATATCTATATTATTAAATAAAGTAAACAAGTACCAAATCAGTTACAATAATTGTTATGGGATCTTACCTATAACGACACAACGAACTCTTCCTGACACTATAAATACTGCGCCTCTCAAGAGAGTCGTTGAACGAGTCGAGACAGGAACGAGTCGAGCCAATAGTAGTTCACTCCAAACTAGACTGACAATCATACTAACACCTTCAACATCTTCTATTATTATTCTGTGTAATATATCTTTGTTATTTCTACTCTTGTGTTCGTGTTGTTCTTCTTTGGTCATAACCTTGGGCCATAACAGTGGCGACAAGGATATTGGACCATAACAATAATTAAATTACATAACATAAAATCAGAAGAAAGAGAAACGAAGAAGATGTCCCAATTGAGAAAACTACAGATATCAAAGAAATTTCACATATCGAGAAAATTTAACATGTAGAGAAAATTTCACATGTAGAGAAAATTTCACATGTAGAAAATAAATGAATGAGGAAAGTGCGAGGTTGGAAAAATATATCAGTTGGAATTTATTTCTATGACGACCCTTTGTACCAATTAATTCCTCTTGTTTAATAAAATGTTTTCATTATTAAATTTAATAATTCTAATTTTCTCCTCCAAACATAAATTGCATCTAGCTTTAAAGTCTGAGCCAAACCTATGAATTCCCAGTCAGTTTGAGGGTTCACGTCTTTCTCCCTCATCTCCAAAAAGGTTTTGGATAGAACAGTTTGGTGCTTAAGTCTTGGATTGTAAAAAGCGTATCTATGGTTATATGGTCTTTGTTTCCATTCCCCCGTAGAAATGCAAATATAAACATGGTGGTTTGATCTATTTTCTTGGGGGTAAATGCTGTCTTGATAAATAACATTAAATATTCTATATTTTCCTTCTACTGGGCAAAGGTTGCTATTTCTGCAAGAGGGGTCCATACTAGAAGTCTTGTTGATACCATTGAATTTGCTAAGAACATAATTGTTGTGGGAGCCAATTATTTTAACCATTCTGTTTGTACATGAATAACTTATTTTAATAGTTTTTCTCTTAGAGATCTTGCTTAAAGCGTTGCTATTCTGAATATGTTTGCTTATAAGTTTCAGGAAAACCTGTCCAATATTAATTCTGGTTAACGTACAGAAGTGGGGTTAAACCATATAATATTTCTTTTTCTATTTTTGGAACTACTACTAATCTTACTGTCACCATTGTTATTTATGGTGTGTAAATAGGATAGTTTATTAAAAATCCACTTTTCTGGGGTGCATTTTCATACAATACCTTGTTCTTATTAAATATATCCTTATTAGATGACAGTTTATTTATTCTAGTACAAACAGTATCTGCTTCAAGATGGTATATGGGGGGTTAGAGTCAATGTTAGTATAGTTAGAAGTTTCATGTTCCTTATGGTAAAGTTTAAATGTATTAGTATTCAGGTTAAGTGTGATGTCTAGATAATCAACTATTTTATATTGGAAATGATCTCTATCTTAAACCCCTGTAGCTTACATTCTCTAAGGATTTTTTTCCGTAATTTAACAGTAAAAGGACCATTACTATTGGGAACATAGATGAGCCTGTCATCTCTATATAGACCTACTAGTTTCGGTTCAATAATCCTACTATGGATCAGAATATAAATACAAACATGATCAGCAACATGAGCCGAATCAAACGCTCCCATCGGAACATCAAAGTCCTTACTCCGACACTTGGCTTGATCAAATGATAAGACAGACTTCCTGGCTGCAAATATGATATTGACTTCTTCATCAGATAGCACTATATAGTTTTTAGAAAAAAATATGTAATCACTTAAGAGGTCTCTAGAAATGGAAGTGTAAAAATCAATGATATCGAATTTAATAAACCTTGCTCTCTTCTTACCCCTTATATTATTAAACCATTTGATAGTATCTGATAAGTTTTTCCAAACATTGATACTAGTTGAAATTAGTATTTTGTCAGTAATTTTTCTTAATTATATTTTTAGAAATTATACCTAGATCTGATTTAGTGGGATTGATCAATCTAATTTGGGTATTATTCGAGAAATTAGTTTAATGGTCTTTGAATAAGATATATTGCGTCTTTCGTAAGGATCTTCCCCATTCTATCGCTAATATTAGGATGATTAGCTAACTATGCTGTCTATATAAAAAATTATATCATTGAATCTATTTACTTATCAATTTATTTTAATTTCTTCCTTTATCTTATTATTTTAAATATTCAGGTTTTTCTAGTTTATATGCTAATAATGACTTATTTTTTTAATTATAATATTAAATTCCTTGGTTTAATGTTAAAATTAAATAATCGTTTTAATATTAAATTCTAATTTATCTTTCTTTTAAAATCTTTAAACTCTTCTTTTTCTTAACTTTAATGAATGTAATTTGTCATGTAATTTTTCCAATTTTAATTTTTCCTATTTGAACAAGAGCTAACATTTTAAATATAGGCCATTGTTAGACTTCAACTGTCTTTTTTCTTCTGTCTAGACTTGTATATGTTCTGTCTTCCTGTCCCCCTCACTACTTTGGTATTTCTTTTTCTTTTTTTCTATCTACATCTGATATGCCTTTAACTTTATTTGCAGTTTGCTACTCTGATTTCCTCTCTTTTTTTTTCCTTTCCTTTTCCATTTTTTTTAAATTTTAAATTAAAAACTAATATTACGATTTAATGTTTATCAAACGTTTTAGTATTGACAAGCTCCGGGGAATTTATCCCGAGGAGCGAAATGGCCTTAAAAATGGTGTACAATTGAGTTTCATTTTTATGTAGTTCATATATATATATATATATATATATATATATATATATATATACGTGTGTGTGTGTGTGTGTGCGCGTGCGTGTGTGTGTGTGTGTGTGTTGATAGATGTTCAACCGACTCATTTTATTGAGTGACTACAGATTTTCGCGTACTGCTCGTCAGATTTATATGGCCTGATAAAACTGTTGGATAATTACTATATCTCATATGTAGAAATACTATTTTTAACACATGAACATTTCAAGGTTTTCCTATTTGAAATTTCTGATGAATTTTATTTCTTCAATTAATGATTCAATTTCGCAAATGGCGCGTTCTGCGGCAATAAAATATTCGTGTAAATTCCCCAACTCCTATCGTTAAATATTTGAGTCCTAAATCTCACTTTAACAAAATATTGTAATAATAGTCATAAATATGAATACTGGTCGTCATTTGAAGAGGTACAAATGAAAGGATTTGAAACTGACATTTCAATTTCACTGAAACATATGTTGATATATCTATCTTCCTTTCTTTCTTTCATTTTGCACTGAAACCAAGTAGCGTCTTTGTTATATCTATTTTCTTCTCACGCGATAAAATCGAAATAGTCCATTATATATGAGATATTAGGAGGAGATGTTAAATACATTAGCTTTATTTTTCTTTCTTTTTTCACTGAAACTAAGTAGCGTCTCTAATATGTCTTTGGAATTTCTAAGCAATAAAATCGGTATAGTCTATTATTTATGAGGAATCGTCAGGGATTAACTGTCGTTCTTTGGTTATCTATTGTCAACGTTCTGCTGCCCTTATAAGTACCTTAAATTATATTCTCTTTACGTATATTGATAATTATATATATATATATATATATATATATATATATATATATATATATATATATATATCAAGTAATTCATCGAATCGCGAAGAAACCTCAACAGAATGCAGGAACCACTGAGCGGCCGTTTCGTCCTATATTTGGGACTCATCAGCAGTGGGCATCCACTACCGAGAATTGAAACCCGGACAGTTACGATATCAGGCAAACGTCATACTCTGGATGGAGCGGCTAGGGTGTAGTAGTCGTGGCTCGTGGGGGCACAGTCCTATGGGTTAAAGAAAACTCGGATGATTTCCACCACGGAATATATAATCGAGCGGCGCTATATCGAGTCTAATTCGCTGCCTATTCATTTCTGAAGCCCGTTGGAATAGTTGGTATGGAGTTTGCCTGATAGCGTAACTGTCCGTGTTTCAATTCCTGGTAGTGGATGCTCACTGCTGATGAGTCCCAAATATAGGACGAAACGGCCGTCCATTGCTTTCTGCATTCTGTTGAGGTTTTTTCTAGACTCGATGAATTACTTAATTATAATTTTCGAAAATCCTCTTAATTTCTATCATATATATTGTTACGAATTTTATCTCTCGACAAATTTCAAACGTGTACCTGTGAACGCGATTCGCTTAAAAGAAAAGAAAGTTTTTCTACTCAGTTAGAAACCAATAGAAGCCCAGATAACGTACAGAAAACAAACACGACATATTAATTTATACTTAATCTAATATAATAAATATATAGAGTGGAAGAAGAAGGACACGATAAACAAAGAATAGAACAAAGGATGTAAAAATTGTCATGAGAGAAATGTTAAATTGTTTACTTTTCTGTCGAATAATCTTATCGACGTTTTTTGATCATTTTTTTTCATTTCTTTTTACAAATAGTTTAAGGTAGACAAATCTTGTTTTATTTGAGTTGTTTCCATTTATATGTAAAAATCTTTCATTCGATCAGTGTCATTTATTGGTTTGATTATCTTGTTGAAATCGCTTTGCTTTTCATTCATGGAGGATAAAGTCCATCTTGGCTTTGGAGTTCTTGATCATTCTGGAAGCGTCTAAATTTCCGTCTCTGGAAGATCGGAAGAAAATTTTACGTGAAGGCTAGCCCACGGAGAAAGAAAGAAATAAACGTTTGCACGTCTTCTCGGTGTAAACGATACGATTCTTCTGACGAGTTATTTCAGAGACGACCGAACGTTGAACGCTACATATGAAATCTTATCGAACCGTTGAACGAATTCAAAAGCTGCTAGGGCCGTTTGGCTGGAACCTAATTCTGCGATCACCTGATGTTTGCAAGTTCCTTATATTACCTAGTTTTGAAGCAATAGAAAGAAAGAATTACAGATAAATTATAAAATTTTAGGGTAGGGATTTATATTTAAAATCAATACCTCAACTGATTGATTCAATTCAATTCAATTTCTTTTAAAATTATAAAAGAGGTTCATTACACCATATGTGTGTGTGGATATGTGTGTGTGTGTATATGTGTGTGCGTTCGCGCCCGCGTTTGTCTAGGTATGTGTGAGTTGCTCAAAACGTAATGCCTTTTTATTAAACAAGCTCATTATCAATTACTCTGTGAAATAGAACTTTTTTTCTCTGGAATTGCAATGAAATCAGTGATTGCACATGTCCTATTTCCATCATAGACATTCGGAATAAGGAATTAGTAAATGCAAAATCCTTCCAATACCTCAGCGTATGGATCTGCTGTAAGAAGATTAGTATAAGAGAAAAGGAAATTGAACATAGGGACCTGTGCCAAAAGAAATTTCGACCAACGCTAAAAATTGCTACATAATCAAAACATTAACCTGAGAAGTCGAGTCGTGTTCTTAATTAGCCTCATCAGATCGCGTCTTTAATATGTACGTCGTGCATAACAGTAAAAACTTTCAGAAATATCTAAACTCTCAGATGTATGCAACCGATTCCTAATATCAATGGTTCGGTTTGGTTTATATTGGTTTGGTTTATTTTGTTTTACGGCATATCAACCTCAATGGGTTATTTAATGCCAACAACATTTTTAGGATAGATTTGTATGAATAGAATATGTATTCTTTAGTTTAGATGGGTTTGGTTTATTTTGTTTTACGGCATATCAACCTCAATGGGTTATTTAATGCCGACAACATTTTTAGGATAGATTAATATGAATAGAATATGTATTCTTTGGTTTAGATTGGTTTGTTTTACGGCATATCAACCTCAATGGGTTATTTAATGCCGACAACATTTTTAGGATAGATTCTTATGAATATAATATGTATTTTTTGGTTTAGATGGTTTTGGTTTATTTTGTTTTACGGCATAACAACCTCAACGGGTTATTTAATGACGATAACATTTTTATTGATGGTAATATTTTGTTTTGTCAAAAATCTGTTTCTGGTAATACTTTTCCTTCAAAATTGTATTGCTGGTAATATTTTTTTCAAAAAGTATTGCTGGAAATAGTTAACTATTTGCCCATATCTGGGACCCTAACAGGTACTACCACCCCGGATCAGGGTGGACCTGGGAACACCAGCAATTAAGTGGTGTTTTCGCGCGTCTCAAAACCTCCTGATTAGAGGCCTTGCTGCTGAATGTAGTTTATCGTCTTACCCAGGACGCGGATGTAGTTTAACGTCTTACTTAGAACGACCTAATATCAATAGTTAAAAGCGGCTTTGAGTGAGTGAAGTTTGAGGGCCTTGGCAACGGCCAAACTTCTTTGAACATAGTGCAATAGGGCTATATCATTGAAAGGAAATGTACTAATGAACAGAAAGCACACCATTTGAGGACCACCAACAGAAGCAACAATTAAAATGTAACTCGAATAAAGATGATGCTTACATTACATACTACTTCAAATAAAAGGTTAGGAAAGCAACCTCAATCATTACAGGAAAGAGCAATAACAGCTACTCGACTTGAGAAACCTTTAAATTTAAATGAAAAAATATTTTAACGGAAAGACAATATAAATTTTAATTGAAAGTAATAGTGGCTGCTCGGTCAATGAATACCAGATGTTTTCATGTAGAGAAACGCCTAATATCACCTTTACTATTACGATGTCAGTCCATGATGATGTTGGAATAGAAGCGGAGGTTTAAATTTTCCACAATTGCTTCATAATTTATTTTGCCTTATTTCAGATTGCATTCTGTAAAAAGGGAATTGGTGTCTGACATGCATCTGTGTTATTCACTTCCTCTTTGTGAATAGAATGTTCACACTGACATTCATTGATACTTACTAAAAGGTTATGGAGATAAAAATTTGGTCCTAAACACAGTCATGTGGTGACAAACGATGTGAGTGACAAGCCATTACCGGTGGGCCTACCTCAGTCTTAATTTCCAAAATATTCTTTCCATTTGGAGCTCATCTGTGCAAATATATATAGAAACATAAATTTTTAATTTTATCTTATATCAGTGTATTTAGTTTTGTTTTATTGGTAGGTGGCGCAATATTTACAATAAAATATTTGATGTTATAATATTTTCTGAAGTTACTCTCTCTTAATCGTCTGAAAAAATGCCATTTTTGCCTTCCATAAACATGACAGATACTAACCTCCATGAGTGATTCATGGCGCATCCTCAGATTAATATTTTCCGATGACATGAAGTGGAAACATTATATTGAATCAACTAATAGATCCGTTGCTAGGAATGCTGATTCACAATGTCATGCTAGATAATTTTCTCGCCTGAATCTATCTTACATACTTATAAGTGTAAAATACATCCTTACTTTGAACATTTTTCCCGCTATATATTTGAGATTCTTGCTTAGATACAAAGAAGAATCTGCAATGTTATTGGTCTTGACAGTGCATTTCGGCTTCAGTCAATTTTTTACTGTCATAACCCAGCTTTACTATCTCTTGTATATAGATACATTCAGGGAAATTCTTTTGATGAAAGTTCATCTATGTTATTCAGGCTTTATGAATTCAAGAGCAGTACTAGATTGGCGGATTGGTCTCATCATTTTACAGTTGAAACGGTTTGTTGTAAACTTACGTTCTATAGTAATATTTCCCGCTATCAGATTATCGCTTGTGGAACTCGCTCCTGGCTTATTGCTTCGCAGTCAAATTTTATTTTCAAATATTGATGTTTAAATACAATGTGAACCGTTGTCTTCTGCCATCTTAATATTTATTATTTTCTTCTTCTCTCTCATTAATAGCATTGTTCTTTCTCCTATTCTCTAACACTAAGTAATTGATTGTGTCTTAAAGGCGTTATTGTATTACGTAGGGTGAAATAAAACAAATTACAATAGAATTATTTTGGCATGTACTCTATGCAAAGATCGTTATGGGTCATAACAGATATTTTACATCAAAAGCAAAACAAGACATTGAAAAAGTAGCGAGTAATGGCGAAAAGTTGAATCAAAATTTTCAAAACTAGGAAAACCGATTTTCGTTTTTTAATTAAAAGTGATTTGAGAAATTTAAAAAGATAATGTCTAATAAAAAGGACACGTGGCACTGTGGACAAAGGCGTTAGTTAGATCCAGTGACAGAACCCAAAGCGTGTGAGTCCAATACCCGGTTAAGGCAGTGGAGAACATTCAGATGGAACTTAAAAGGATATAACTTATAACTGACATTCATTAAACATGGCACGTGGAACTAGAACAGTCTACCCCAGTGAGCGAAATAAAGGTTTCAGTTCAACATTCCAACCACCAGAAGAAGGCCGGAGCGTACAACGGCCGAAACGTTGTAATAAATATGGCGACAAAGATGAGGACAATAGTCCGAATAATGTTAATAATGTAATAAAAAAGAATTGTCCTTAAACTAAGTTCACTTGAATTTCCTACTCTAGACATAGTTACATAGTGCTGGCCAGAAGAGAAATATTTGAATAATGTTATAATGTTTATATTACTAACAATAATATTAATAAAAATTAATTAACCAGTGATTGTTTTCTATTTGTTTAAATAATTCAGCATACTTTTAAGAAAACACATATTTAACAAATTATTTTGTTTTAGATAACTACATGAATTTTTGTCCTGCTCCATTCGACTAATTTTGAGTAATGTGAAATTGTTGACGCCAGAAAAGTTTATCATGAACGCTTTTGGTTTTCTAACTAACGATTGGATTCTGACACGGCAGTTATAAATTATTTCTATACAAACATGTTTAATTTTAAAATAAGATATTAATAGAAACATTAGTTATGTTTAAAATTTCAATTCAAAATATATAACACGGTAAAATATTTATTAAGATAGAATTTTGTAAACTGTTATGCAAATATCACTATTAAATATCTACGCATTATTTGTCATATGAAAATGCTGGTAGATGGTCTTGGGGCTATATTAATGTTCTGTTATACTTACCTGACACAGGGCTCTGTCCATGTGCTGGTGGTATCACGGCTACGACTAACCGGCTTTGACTAGCTTGAACCAGCTATGACAAGTCAAGACCAGCTATGACTAGCTTAGACCAGCTTTGACCACCTTGGACAAGCTATGACCAGCAAAGACCCGCTTGGAGCAGCGGCCCGAGTGAAAACCTGCGGGTCTCCACGTTAAAACCTGACCTTGTTTCACAACCTGACTCAGTCGGGGGTCAAGTAAATCTCCTTAATGGCACATGCCGGGTAAGGTTTTATCATCTCTTCGTTTCGTCTCTGTCTTCAGGCAGAGTGCCACATAGTTATGGCTCCGTCGGAGGACAGAAGCGCAAAGGAGGAAAATCATACTGTGAAGTGCCCGGCTCTGGAGAACAGATGCCCGAGGCTGTACCCTCTCATTGCACTAGAGAGAGGTATAGGTGCCCGCACCGAGGCCAGCTCGGAGAATTATCGTTCTTGGCTCGAATGTATGTGCTCGGGTTCCCCACATTAAACCCGACCTTGTGTCATTTCCCTTCTCAGTTGGGAGACCAGGGGAAATATTTATATTAATGTTCTCTTGTTTTAGTGTTAAGATGTTGCAGCTTGCAGTAAAACAATTAATCTAATGCAAATTCGTAAAACATTAGTTAATTTAGGAAAAACAAAAATCTAAAGTCTTCTTAATAATCATAATGTATAGCTGATTGGACCATAACTCCCTGAATTACACCCTTTTTCAAATTTATTATACAAGATGATGGGGAGGGCAATGATCAACTACAGCCTTCTGCAAATTAATTGAAACAAAACGAATAATTCCGTTATTATTTACATTTTTCGTATATTTCCAATGAAGCATGACCCAGTGCACATGTTAGTACTTTGTATGTCCATTCCTCGAAGTTGTTCCTTCAAATTGGACACAGATTCTCGATTGGATTTAAATCAGGAGAGTTTCCGGGTCACTCTATAGTACTTTGAATTGCTCACTGGTAGGATTTGCTGGTGTGCTGGTACAGCGTTACAATTTTCGTTCACATCATTGGCGTAACGTCCATCGCTGACAATAGCCATAGGACAGTTAGTCGACAGTCGAGACAATAGTGTCTCGGCGAGATAAAAATGTGATGCTATCATGAATGATGCAATATTTTTCATGATGCAATATTTTTCATCATTCAGCCTGAATATAGATTCATATTACTGCACACCATTACAAATGATCTAATCTGAGGAAAAATAGAAATCTATTGCACCTTGTCACTCCAGTTGGTTTAGAACTGGCCGTGTGTTGAAGCTAAAGCCCCTGAATTTAATTTTGTTATTAAACCAAAGACATTAGTTCCATTTCCTCATCAAGCGAATTTATGAGTAACTTACTTTTTTAAAATTTACGGTTGTTAACGGCACAGGAAAGATTCATAATTTGAGGGTTTCCAAGGTTACCGATAAATCCATTCATCTAGACAAAAATATAAAAAATAAAAATTTACTGAATTAGAGAAATGAAATAGCTATTTTATGTCGTCATTGCCAAAAATTTTCTTTAAATAATCTTTAAATAATCTTTAAAAAAAAAAAAAAATTACCTGATAATTATGCATACTCATATTTGATGGGAATAAATAATTTTAAATAATGTAAGTAATTCTATTACATTTACTTGGTTTATAAAGAAATATAGCCGATTAAATTTAAAAGTTAAATTTGAAAGTAGAATTTTTTAAAATGTTTTAAAATTGAAATTAAATAAAACAGATTCTAACCTAAACATCTTTTAAAATTGTAATTAAATAAAACGTACTCTAACCATAACACCTCTCTCAAAGCAATTCAAACACTGAAAAGAATCCAAGTGAACACCTAAAGTCAAATGAAATTAATAAGTTAGAATATAATATTGAACATTAAATGTCCTTTGTACATACATATATACATTTATATTACTAAGTTTATAAATAAAAGTTTACTGAATTAGTGAAATAATTTAACCACCTTTGCCGTCATTGTCATAAAGTTTACATAAAATAAAATAAAATAAAATAATATTTACTTATACTCGATAAGAATAAATAATTTTAAATACTGTAAGTAACCCTAATACATTTACTTGGTTTTAAAAAGAAGTATAGTATATTAAATATTAAAAATAATTTTTTTAGAAAGGTGGTTAAAACATATTCTAGCCGAAACAGTCCCACAAAATCTTTAAATATACAAATAGAAAAAATACCATAAGAATTTTTGCCGTTAGAAAAAAACCCAGATGACATCAATTTAGCGGATGTCAGAATTTGTTAAAAGATACATCCCTACGCATCCCTAAACATAACCCCGCTTTCAAATGTAACTATTAACTGATACAACGAAAATTAAAAATTGAACCCTCTACCACCCCTTGTCTAGATGAATGGATTTATCGGTAACCTTGGAAACCCTCAAATTATGAATCTTTCCTGTGCCGTTAACAACCGTAAATTTTAAAAAGTAAGTTACTCCAAAATTCGCTTGATGAGGAAATGGAACTAATGTCTTTGGTTTAATAACAAAATTAAATTCAGGGGGTTTAGCTTCCATTTCTGAAACATGGTTATCACTGTGTAGCGGTAAAACCATATTTTATATCTATTAATTTATAATATATATATATATATATATATATATATATATATATATATATATATATATATATATATATATATATATTAAGATATTTTTGAAGGTACAAAATTTTATCACAGCAATAAACGTATGAAGCTTGATATTACTAGACATATTAAAAACGGGCGAAGCAATCGGTTTCGCTCCCGCTCATCAGGCTTACAACGGGAGATTTAATTTAAATTAAAAAACACAGAAAATGTACAATGAAAAGGAAATGTGGAGGAGGAGGGAAAAATATGAGACGTCTCTTCTACTCCAATAGCTTCATATCTCGCACCTCACCCCTGTGGAACTCCCTTCCTCATTCCTGTTTCCCTGACAACTATAATCTCTAACTATTCAAATGTAACGTCAATCGACATCTCCAGTTGCCTTGATCTATCCACTATCCTTCTCCACATCCTTTCCTCTAACACTCCTATCTGCTCTCGCTCCAAATCTTCTGTAACCCCTTGCGTGCTAGTGGCTTCCAGCCTTGCTTAGGGTGAAAACCTTTAAAAAAAAAGAATAAACCTAACGCATTGACGTTAGTTGAAATAATCTATACCCATGATGTAATTTTGGATTTCTCTGTTATGTAATTTATATGCTTCGTTATAATAAATACATTGAGCTCTTTTTGTGGATCGGTTTTAATATTTTATATCAATAGGATCCACTTGGATTATATACCAACGGATTTATTAGCTGTACTATATTGCTCCTATAACGAATAGTTGAGCTCTTTCGGAATTAGTCCTTCAGGAAATTCTGTCTCCACTACCTACCATCATGGATAAGCTCTGTCCGGAATACTCTCTAAAAACATCCCATATCCATAGCTTCACCCATTCAATCTGTCTCTCACCGATAAAAGTGTTGATTTTGTGAAAAGATTACGATGGAAAGCACATTTCCATCTCAATCCCTCCGAAACATCAAATCATAGATACGAAACATAGAATCTAAAAACCAGCAAAGGGCCACCTTCCTGTAAACTCCTGGAACCTTTCGAAACTTATTCGACATATTTAGAAATATGGAATTCAGTAAGCAGTCCAGCCAATTTCAAGTAATATTAAAGAAGGACATAAAACTATTAAAATATCTAATGGCATTTGGGTTAGAGCTGATAAGACAAAAAACATTTATAAGTGTAACCCCTCACACTACCATAAAATGCTCACTGACGCAGATAAAAGAGATTTATATAACAGGTAGGATCTCCTAGATCGAAAATGTAACAGCCAAGTTACCTAATGATTATAATACACCTGATAGAAAGGGGAAGACCCATGACAAAGATGCCTATATTTTATTTAAGGACCATTAATCTATCTTCACCAACAATATACAATCCAGATTATTAAACCCTACTAAAACTTAACTAGGTCTAATTTCGAAAAATATAATAACAAAATAACTGATAAATTATTATATACAAGCTGTGCCAATCTTTGGAAGGATTCGTCAGATAGTATCAAATGGTTCGCTAATATGAGTGATAAAAATAGAGTAACTTTTATTAAGTTTGATATTATAGACTTTCATTCTTCTATATCCAGAGACATCTTAGTCGATTGTATTAATCTTGCGAAAAAAACATATGGAGATAACGGATGATGAGATTAATATCATCTTAACAGCTAGGACATCACTGTTAGCACTTAACGATTCTACCTGGATTAAGTGCCGTAATGACGATTTTGATGTTCCTATGGGTGCATATGATGCAACCCAGGTTGCTGATCTAATTTGTTTCTATATTTTAGTTATATTTTGCAGAAGTGTAGATCATAAACAACTAGAACTATAGAGATGTGATGGACTCATTTTTGTTCCCAATAGCAATGTTTCACTTCCGGGGAAGTTATGGAAGAAATAATTAGGGTCTTTAAGTTACGGGAGTTTATGTTTGAGATTGCATCTAAACTCTAAATAGTAGATTATCTAGATATTACCCATAACCTTACCATAAACCTTACCATAAAGAACATGAAACCCCCAACTATATTAATGTTGATTCTCATCCTCTATGACATTGTGTAACAAATACCCATTTACATCGGCAATAGAATTAGTAAACTTCGTCTAACATAAATATCTTAATTAAAAATAAATAATTGTATGAAAATACTCTCCATGAAAGTGGCTTTAAAAATAAACTATCCTAATTAAACACCATCAGTAACTCTGAATAATCTAAAATGGTTTGTAGGCAGAGAAATAGAAAAAGAAAAATTATCTGATGCTCAAAGGCACGATACTTAATAAAAGACGTAACTGACACAACACAGAAAAACGAAATATTTACAGCCATCCATTCACAGAATTCTCTATAAATCATTCCTAATAATGCTTCATGAAAACTTCAGGGAATTTCGAAATTAATATTTTATTTACTCCAAAAATGTAGATTTTTCTCGGTACTGAAAACAACACGCGCTGTCCCTCGTCGCAGAGAGAAAACTACCCCTGATGATTAAATGAAGTGTTCTGTTCGAAATTACATGAAGTTTACCCTAATCAACAAGTACATGAGGAAGGCCTGTCGGTACAACGTTTGAAACGTTGAGATAATGACAACAAAAATGTAGGGGTGCAATAAAAACAGATTTAAATATTATTAATGCTGAACGAATAGAAATAGAAATATGTATGTATTTATGATGAAACATTTAGTTAACGACTTGTTCGTTTAATAAAACTGGACATTCCCACAAAAAATATTATCAATAGAATTAATCAGTACACTATTTACATTATTCGGACTATTGTCCTCATCTTTGTCGCCATATTTATTACAACGTTTCGGACTGTCAGTATCTGTCTATATTTCTGAGATGATGTATTATGTACACTATTTACATCATTCGGACTATTGTCCCCATCTTTGTCGCCATATTTATTACAACGTTTCGGCCTTTCAGTATCTGTCTATATTTCTGAGATGAGGTATTATGTACACTATTTACATTATTCGGACTATTGTCCTCATCTTTGTTGCCATATTTATTACGACGTTTCGGCCTTTCAGTATCTGTCTATATTTCTGAGATGAGTTATTATGTACACTATTTACATTATTCGGACTATTGACCTCATCTTTGTCGTCATATTTATTACAACTTTTCGGCCGTTGTACGTTCCGACCTTCTTCAGGTGGTTGGAATGTCGAACTAAACCCTTTATTTCGCTCACTGGGGTAGACTGTTCTAGTTCCACGTGCTATGTTTAATGGATGTCCCCTTTATTTCTCTCACTGGGGTAGACTGTTCTAGTTCCATAAATAGTGTACATAATACCTCATCTCAGAAATATAGACAGGTACAGAATTAATCCTGATTGATATTACATGTTACAGCACATTATTTTACAGGAAGGTACAAATTGTAGAAAGCCAGGGGACCACTCGAGATAGATTGCTACGTTAATGGTTAGTTTATAAGGATAGGAGGGGAAGATAAAAGTCAATTCTAGACCAGTGCTTCTCAACCCTATCTGATATGGGGGACGGGAATTTTTTCTGAATGTGTCACGTACCTCTAATATTTCGTGGTAATATTAATTTATAATGGAAACGATATATATAATGAATATACTAAAAGTTGACTATTTTCTATCTCACATTTATTTTGCAAAAAATAATTCAATATCAAAACATATAAAAAGTAATAAAAAATTGGCTGTTTATTATCGCAAAAAACAAAGATATACAGGGTGTCCATAAAGTTCGAGTGCACTTAAAAGAATTATAACTTTATTTGTATTTGTGATAGAAATAAATTGTCAAAAGGATTAGAATGAAGTAAATCTATATTTTTGAAGGTTTTAATGAAATTTTATTTAAGCTTCCACATGTCCTCCATCATTAGCAATACAAAGGGTAATACGATTTTGCAGTTCATGGAAAACATTTGCCAACTGATTTACAGTAATGCCTGAAAACACATTAGTTATTTTAGCTATACTTAAAACTAGATACATTAAACATTATAACATTTTTACAGATTATTTCTATTGCAAATACAAATAAAGTTACAATTTTTTTTAATGTGCACACGATCTTTATGGACACCCGATATATATATATATATATATATATATATATATATATATATATATATATATATATATATAAATATCGGCGATGCCTATTCAAAAATAAATGTTTGCATAAAATTGATATTTCGAATAAAGCTTTTTGGCAGATTTGTTATACCGAAAGAATTTTAAGCACAACTGAAAGCAATTTGATGCAAAAATATTAAATACTGATGAATATTTTTAAATATTTCAATTAAGTTAGCTTTGAGATGTAAATGTATATATATATAACGTCAATTATTTAATATTCAACTAGCCAAACACAGGCATATTCCACCAATCTTCCTATACGTATCATCTATCCCAAATACAAATAAAGTTATAAAGTTAAATTTTTTAAAGTGAACACGAACTTTATGGAACACCTGTATAAGCTTAATATATTTTGACATATTTCAATTAAGTTACCTTTGAGATTTAAACGTATATATATATATATATATATATATAACGTCAATTATTTAATATTCAACTAGCCAAACACAAGCATATTCCACCAATCTTCCTATACGTATCATCTATCGCAAATACAAATAAAGTTATATTTTTTAAAGTTAACACGAACTTTATGGAACTCATGTATAAGCTTAATATTTACAATTGATTCCTTTGGATGGCATGGACACTGGCCGCGTACCGGTAACTGATGGCTTGCATACTAGCACCGGTCCGCGGACTACAACTTTTAGTAGTGTTATGGTCCAGGTTAGGACCAAGGAAGAACAATACGAACACAGGAGTAGAAATAACGAAGATATATTACACCGAATAATAATACAAGATGTGGAAGGTGTTAGTATGACTGTTAGTCTAGTTTGGAGTGAGCTGCTATCGGCTCGACTCGAGTCGTCTCTCTCTCTCTCTTGAGAGGCGTAGTATACATAGTGTTAGGAAGAGTTCATTCTGTAGTTATAGGTAAGGACACATAACAAGTAGCAAACATGAATAAGTTAACATTGTCACGATTTGGGAAACATCCTGTTAGGAGAATGTTCCTCAGATCAGTGGTTCTCGGGAAGAAGCTGTCCGAGTGGATTTTACTTCTCGATAATGGAGTACAGAGGAAAAGAGGGTGATTAGCTCCTACGTTAGTGAAATGTCGGTTTCTAGCAGTGAAGTTTGTATCTAGCGAAATCAAGGAATATAGTTTGTCCGATTCTTTTCTATGAATGTAGCGATAAAGCAGTGAGAAACTCACGGCTCCCATCTCGCTGATTTTTTTTTTATATACATATAATTATAACTTTGCAATTTTAACAGCATTTGTTAGTTAATAACGTGTCCATTTTAAATATACAGCGTATTAAAACCTGAAGTAATTTATTCACACCATTTACATTTTCCGTACTGTTTAATTTCTAAGCGAACCCTTTCTTTCATGAGAGGTGTTCAGTTTGAGATTCCAAAAAATATCGCAAGAACGTGGTAGCGTACAGCAACCGAAACTCCGTCAATATGGCAATAAATATGAAGACAATAGTCCGAACAATGTAAATAGTTGCAATACATCATCTCAGAAATATAGAGAGATGTTTAAATAATTTACTTATAACCTAAGTTCTTGAAACACTTCATTTTCTGTTTTTCAAAAATTCAAATTGGATTAACCTGATAAATTTTAATTCACTTGATTAGCCCCTAATCAGAAAATCATTCTTAATTCGTCATAGCGAATAAAATTATTTATAGGGATGCCTATTAAAAGACATTTTCTACAGAACAATGCTGAGGATACCATGTACAGAATACATAATCAACGACCAAGTTTTAGAGAAAAGGAAACTTATATGGGTTGAAATTTCTAGGGTAAATAATGAGAAAAGAGGGATTGGCAAAGCTGATACTCACAGGTCGAATTGAAATTAAGAGAGACTGAAAAACAACATTATAACTTATTTAGTGAGCTTGAGTAAATAGATGAGTGAAACGAGTTTATGAGAGATAACAGAAAGGTAAAATTTATAAAGAGCTACGTATGAAAAGAAGTTGTGAAGAGCTATGCACATCTAAGTCCTGAAGTCCCTTTTTCTTTCTCTCTTTGTAAGACTTTACAACAACCTCATTTAGTAACCTTCTACCTTAATGGATCTTGGGCCTAGTATCAATTGAACATTAGAAAAAGAAAATTGCAAATATTTTATGGGATATTTTACTAAACATGTCTCATATATGTAAATAATTTGTCGTCGAAATTACGCTAAAATGAAAATAACACTGGCATCTCATTTTAACACACACACGCACACACACACACACACACACACACACACACACACACACACACACACACACACATATATATATATATATATATATATATATATATATATATATAGCAAAATTACGTAAAAATATCCCGTAATCCTTGTATTCAGCTTATCTTTGGTGTTAGAAGTTTTGTTGGTCTCTCGATTAACTGCGCCCCACACATAAACAAGGACGTTGCAGTGTGGGTAGGTAGGTTGTCAGATATAATGGATGAAGTGGTCACAGAAATTGTCTGATAGCAATGACTGGTTTCTCCTACTTATGTGTCATGGTGCAGAGTCCTGTTGTCAGACATAGGGACTTCCAGCAGCCACCCTCTTGACCCAGAGAAGCACTACCTCCACGAGACACTTGATGCAGGCCTACCTGTTGAACCTGTGCCCCTTATCAACAAATTCGGGAGTTTCTTTTTCTTATCTGAACGATCAGAGTGACTTTTCCGAGATGCCGTAACTTCGTAATCATACCCAGCCTCATCCAACTCTTTCAGAATCATCCGTACTACCATTTGATTCACACACCGTCACACACTCTGAAACGTTGGAGCTTCCGCTGCGAATACTAAGCAGTACACCATGCCATTTCGAATTTCCTGCCGGAGTGAATTGCGCGACGATCCTCTTTTTCTCACAGACAGTTCCCAGCTGACCCCTCCCATACCGTACAGTCGAAAAAAATTTAAAAATACAACGCGCATGTGCGAAATTAAAAATATAAAATCACGACAATGTCCCTATCACACCCAGGCTATATATGGATCATACTGAAATCTTTCTCTCGTGAATATTGAGCGGTCATATCTGTAATGAAAACTTGCACATAGAAAAAATATCCATGGTGCCCAATATAAATTCCCTTAGTTTATGAGTGACAATACAACATTTTTCTGCATGTACAACAGCATATTAATACTGAAAATTCTGGAGTCCCTTCACCAATAGAACACATCATTTCCCAACTAATTCAATTGATAAAATAATCGGAAGCACTAGATAAAATAAAAAACGGCCACGTAGCATGCATATATATTTGTTGCAATCAATCTAGGTCATTTAAAATGGAAAGACATTTTAACCACATGACGTAGGGGTGTGCGGTGAGATGAATCTATTTTTGGGTGCATGATGAAATTTGTTTGGTCTTGAAAAAGTATTGCGTCATCCGTGATTACATCGGATCTTTTATCACGCCCTGACACTATTGTCTCGACTGTCAATTAGTTGTCCTTACCATTGAGCAAATCAAAGTACTATAGGCTGACTCGGAAACTCCTCTGATTTAAATCCAATCGCGAATCTGGAGTCACTCTGCAAGGAACGACTTTGTGGAATGGACACACGAAGTACTAACATATGTACTAGATCAGGTTTCATTGAAAAAATAGAGAAAAATAAATAATAACGTAATTATTCGTTTTGTTTCAATCAATTTGCACAGGGTGTACATCCTGTAGCAAGGCACCTGATTGATACGTTGGAGGTCTTAAGTGCTTTTGTTCCTAGTTAAACTGCGACCTAGGGTGCTTGCACCTGTTAGGGTCCGAACTAGGAGCAAATAATGAACCCCAAACCAAATAATATAAATTATTAAAATACATTTTTATAGTAAAAATACCAACAGAAAATTATTATAGGAAAAATACCTACAATACGTATTTATAGTGAAATTACCAACAATACTTTTTATTTGGAATTGAAGGCACACAGTAGTGTTCACACGATATTTAACTGAAGCCGTAAAATTTTGGTCAAAATATTTAAAATTCGCCATTAAATAACCCATAGAAAGTGATATATCAGCTAAGCATGAACAGCTAGCCAAAATCAGTGTCAGCATATGAACTCGCGTGCATTTCAAAACTCTCTTAGGCAATGTATATTGAAATCAGATCTTGTTCACGCGTCTCAAACCGATAACCATTGACCTAGCAAAACGTAATTTGTTTCTCTTTTATTTTACCTTTTATCTTTCGTTGTAAATTCTGAGAAATAGCCGCATAAGACAAAGTTTACACTTAGAATCAAATTATTTCTTTTGATTTTATTTTCCTGTTTTTCTGGATTTTTTTAAAATTATTTTCTGCTTTAGTGGTTTTCTCTTTAGCGCTTCTCACAAAAGCGTGTAAAAAGTAATCTTCAATCTTTCAAAGTAATCAGTATAATTACTTAGAGCTTATTCTTAAAACAAGACCGACTCGAGGCTGTGAAACAAAAATTTCAGGAAATAAGTATTAAGAAAAACTATAAATTCAGCCAAAGTAATTTTTTTTAATTGTCAAACGTTCCAGTCTCGCCTTGAGAATTGTTTTTCCTCGAATAAGAACGACATCGAATGAAGAATCCTCGTCTCTGAAAGCATAAACGTGACAGAAGGCTCAGTGAAGCGATAAATTGTGTTTTGCGGGATTTAGCCAGCATAAGAGAAAATAAGGCGACATTTAATCATAGAAGATGATACGCACAGGAAGATTGATGGAATATGCCTGTGTTTGGCTAGCCGAAATATTAAATAATTGACGTTATATATATTCATTTAAATCTCAAAGGAAACTTAATTAAAATATGTAAAAATATTCATCAATGTTTACTATTTTGGCATCAAATGGCTTTCAGTTGTGCTTAAAATTCTTTCGATATTACAAATCTGCCGAGATATATATATATATATATATATATATATATATATATATATATATATATATATATATATATAGTGAGAGAGAGAGAACAATAGAGAGAGGGGGGAGAGAAGTAAGATAAGTAAAACTTTATCACTTAGCTGATTGAGGTAACCTTCATCATCCCTACTCCAGAGTTTTGTAGACGTACCTGTCCGTACACCTTACAGGGTTACCAGCAATTTAGTAAATTTAGGATCATATTTGCTTAAGGTTTCCATACATTTCGAGCAGATATGATTGGTCGAGAAAATCATGGGAAATTTCTTGGTTAAAAACATTAATTTCACTTTACTAACCAGTCTCTTCATCAGAAGTATGTCAGGCTATATCACGGTTCCGTATAGGATGCGGGTTCGATTCCTGTTGGAGAACACTTATTTTCTATAAAGTTTCTCGGACATTCAGACTGGTAAATATAGTTAATATTGTTTAATATGAACAAGGCATTTACATAAATATTTCTATGTATAAAAATAACGTATAAACAGAAAAATATATTTAGCTAGCATATCTTCAATCGAACAGGTTTATTTAAATTCATCAAGGAAGGTGTAGTAGTTTGTCTGGTCTAAGGCTGATTAAATTAGTGTTTACAACAAACTCCTCATCTTAACATCAAGAAACTGATTAGGGAACTAGAAAGGATAAGTATATAAAATTTTGCCTATGTTATTAACCCAGCAATCGCTGATTTTAATGTTATTTTTGTTAAAAAATCTTTTTTTATTATTGTTAGGGGATAATAAAAGTGCTTAAGAATTAAGTTTAGGAAAATTCTGATATTTATTTAGACACTAGCAGCATGGCCCGGCGTTGCCCGTGCTTCATTCAAAAATCGTACGACTCATACAGCAATCGCTATCACTTGACTTAAAATATTTTTGCCCTTCCTTGCCTTTAAAGGAGTGCCCTTTGCCGTGCTGATGTTGTAACATGCCTTACTTCTTGCCTATCTCACACTGCGAATTGTTTCTAAAGTCTATACTAAACATTAAATCTGTTACGAAAGAAGAACTAAACGAAATGAACACAAAACGATAGGCTTTATAAAAGGACTCGTAACTGGAAAAACCAAATGAAAAAAGAATGTTAACAACAAATATGGTATGAATCTTTACTAACGTATCTATGGTCATATAGATATGTTGTACATGGTTTATACTAATCATTATCCAGTTCTAAAGTTACATCGATAACGTTGGTCACTTTAGTATTAGGGGGTGGGTAATATTTAGTTCATGATCATTAAAAAATGTTATCAATCGTTCTATATTTCGTGGGCTAGTTTTATGGAGGAGAATTACATCGTCATCTCTATAGAGTCTGGTGTCGTTGATATCGAAAATATATCTAAGTCGACACATTAATAGAATTTCAACAATTTCGCATGCCTCTGCTGAATCATAGCAATATTGGAGATAATAACTGATACAAGTCTTACTATTTAACGCAAAGCTGCGAGAAAAGCTATATTCATAACTTTCCCAATGATATTTGCCCGTAAGTGAATAAAACGAACCCGACTGGAATTGGAACGTGACTGTCCGATTTCCATTTTTTTTTTTTACATTAAAGTTAACCCCGGGTCCCTCTCGAGGTAGAGCGTTGCATTAAGGGGTAGTTTATATGGATAGAATGATAAGATAACAGATGAGTGTAGACTTGGACAAGTGTAGATGTAGATTGTAATGATCAGGGAAACATCCACTTGGTCGTTTATATATATATATATATAATGTGTAAAAGAGAGACTAGAAGTAAATATTCATAAACTACATATTCAAGATGGCGGCAACGACCTTTGATTTATGGGGTGATTCTGTTATCCATTTGCACTTATAGTATATCTCCATTGAAACATTCCGTTGTTTTCGTCTTTTTTCCATGACACGCTGTTCATCTTCCAGCGATACCCTTTTTAATCAAACAAGATTTTTCATGAATTGAAATCCAACTGATATTTATTCCATTCTTTTCTATTTTATTTTTGCTTTCATATTTATAATTGTCTTAGCCTTTCTTTCATTGCACTTTTTTCCTTTTCTTTCCTTTCTTTCTTTGCACTTTTTCCTTTTCCTTTCTTTTTTTCTTGTAATTTCTTTACTTTTCTTTTGTTTTTATTCAATTTTATTTAACTTTCCCCATTTGTATTTTTTTACTTCAAGCCTCTGTTTTTTAATTTTTAAATTTTTTCTATATTTACATAAATTAAATGGCTTTCTCTCTTTATTAATTTTCCCAGTGCCTTACATATGAACGGCCTTGTTTCTAAATGTCAGTTTTCTCAAGAGATTTTGTAGTTTTTTTTCGTTATTTTTTCTATTTAAAATTTCTATTCTCCATCTTTGCTTGTTTGTTTTATCATTTCTTATTTTCGTTGTTTTCGTTTTTTTTCTTTTTGATAAATTTCATTTCTTTACTGTTTTAATTTTGTCTAGTCTTTTCCTTTTTGTCCATTGTCTACATTTTCTCCAAAAAATAAATGAAATGACTTCTTTCTTTCTTTCTTTCTTTCTTTCTTTATTTCTTTCTTTCTTTCTTTCTTCCTTTCTTTCTTTCTTTCTTTCTTTCTAACCAAATCCCCGTCTTACGAACATTTCGCTTAATCATAACTTATTAGACGATGGTATTTTAAAAAATGTTTTTTGCCTTACTCTGTTTCTATCGTTCAGTATTGCGCATCTGGAAAATAGCTTCTCATCACTTTCGATTGTCGGGGAGGGTCAAATATTTTAAGCCCAAGCCCCAAGGATTTTAAAAATAAACTCAATGACTTTCTTTCTTTATTTCTTTCTTTCTTTCTTTCTTTTTTCTACGCAATCCAAACGGAATAGTCCATTATTTAAGAGGTATTGACACGAGACATTAAACACTTTTTTCTTTCTTTCTCTCTTTGGTTCTTTCTTTCTATTTGATAAATTTCATTTCTTTACTGTTTTAACTGTCTGTATTCTTTTACTTTTTGTGCAATGTTTTCATTTTCTCCAAAAATACATTAAATGACTTTCTTTCTTTCTTTCTTTCTTTCGTTCTTTCTTTCTTTCCTCAAACTTTTATTACATTTGCATTGTTTCACTGTTACATTGTTAAATTCATAACTTTTAAAACTTCCTCCCCTTTCTCTTTCTCCGTTTTTTTTTTTGTAATTCTGTTACATTTCTTTCTTTATTTCTTTACCATCATCCAAAGAAACAAATTGATTTTTCTTACTTTCTTTCTTTCATTCTTTCTTTCTTTCAATCTTTCTTTCTTTCAATCTTTCTTTCTTTCTTTCTTAGTTCTTTCTTTCTTTCTTTCTTTCATTCTTTCTTTCTTTCAATCTTTCTTTCTTTCTTTCTTTCTTTCGATGTTTCTTTCGATGTTTCTTTCGTTCTTTCTTTTTTCTTTCTTTCTTTCTTTCTTTCTTCTATTAATTCATTTCTTCTTTCTTCATTTTCCAATGACTTACATTTAAACAGTCCTCTCTCTAATTGATGATTTTAATTTAAGATTTTATGATTTTGTCATTTTTTATTAAACTTTTTTATTCTGTTTTATTTTTCTGTTTTTTTTTTTGCAATCTTTTCATTTTATCTGCATCAAATTACGAACAGCGAAATTGTTTGTTTTTTGCAATTTTTTCCATTGACCCTGTGTTATAAATATTCACTTTTCCTCTTTATTTCTCTTTCTATCAAATTCCAGCTAGCGACCTCTCTTAAAGTGGGTTTCGTTCGGCAAAAGAGGGTTTTTTTTTTACTTTTTTTCACTTTACATTTTTTCTCTCTTTTTTTCATTTAATTCTTTTTGTTTCTTTTCCTTTCATCATAGATTCAAATGTCTACCTCCCACCCTATTTCTTCGACAGCTTAAGTCAAAATAGTTCCCCATAATTCTTTTTTTGCAAAAATAAATATACTAATCGAAAGGCAAGTATCATAAGCATTTGAGTCTAATTAGATTTTCATCAATCATAGTCTGACTGCGAGGGTGTCAAATTCGTGCTCGTTTGGAAGCTGATCGGGCGACACTTTCACAAGATTCCACGACAGCAAGAAAATCGACACAATCAGACACATCGCCTCAATTCACTTGGGAATATTTTACGGCATTATTCGTCTCGTTTCCTTCCTGACCAAAAATAAATGGGATTTGATTATTGACATGAGATAAAGAATGAAAGATATATAAAGAGAAAAGCTTCGAGACTTTCACCGGAGTTAATTCGAAGAGAAAACAAATGTATTAAGAGTATTTTTAACCGCATTTTTGAACTGTTTGAGAGACGAAAAAGAAAAACGTCAACTGAAATTATAATCATGAAAGTATTATTATTTATTATTATCTCTCTATATATAAAACAGAGGATGTCTCTATGTCAGTCTATCTGTGTGATACCTTTTTTTTCGAGATCTGTCCAATCTATTTTGATCAAACTTGGCACATACATTGTACAATGTAAGAGAAAAGTTCTATGCGAAAAAAATCGACATTTTAAAAAACAATCAATAATCAATAAATTCGATCAAAAATCAATATAATTCACCTTTTTCCTCTGATTTCGTTTAAACTCAATATGTAGGTTATTTACATCTTGGCGAGCTCAACAATGTCTCATTTTTATTTCTAGGCCACTGCGTTTAGGGAAAAACCGCGAAAAACGAAAAATCGATTTGTGCTAAAATCGATTTTAACACAAATTTAAGCTAAAAACTCCCCCAATTTTCAAGCAATCTAATACAAACTTCACTCCATTGTAACCAACAATAAGTTTATTAGTTAAAATTCATTTAACTTGATAATTAAGTCCACTCCTATATTGAAAACCCGCGTAAATAGAAAAATTGCTTTATAAATGTATTTCTTTGACATCCCTGGTAGCACACTGAAAAATTGAATTTCAAAAACTCCCAAATAACTGTAATCTGAAGTGGGTCTCAATGTTGCCTGTTTTACCCCTTCATGTCCTCGGCTAACTTCGAATAAAGTTATTGAAGAAGATAGACTCTGTTACATCTAAACATGATACTGTTTTGCTCCATTCTAATTGAAGGCTTTTTCTGATCGGCCAGTTGGGTATGGCTGCTAGGTATATAATAATTCTTCCATTGATTTCTGTTGTATACACATTTTCTTCTGTATCCAAACTAAAGACCTAAGGTCAGAAATGGCTGTATGACATTTTCCCCTGATCCTTTTTGTAAAAAAAAAAAACAAAAACAACAATAGACTAAGATCACACACATTTTACATAGATAAAGCTCTTCGTAAAGCGTGAGCTCTACTTTTTGTAATTCTTTAAGGCATATGGACGAGCAGGAATGATTTATTATTATTATTATTATTATTATTATTATTATTATTATTATTATTATTATTATTATTATTATTAATAATAATAATAATAATAATATTTGAATTTACTTTTTTATGAGTCAACTAGAGAGTTCAAAAGATAATTTCTTTTTGTATTTTTTTTTGCTGTGAGATACCAAAAGGTGAGGTACAATACAATCAGAAAAATATATTTTTGATCATTACATGCAGAGATATTGGCGCAAGATATCAGAATTATACAAGCCTATGATGTTTTGCATTTCACATGTTTTACGGCGGTGAAGTATTTGATCCACTTATTTTTTGCTCCTTTTGTGCTCCCATAACAGCAGGTAACATTGTAGTTTTTCGATACCACTTTCTAATGCTTTCTAACGCGAGGTCGTTGTATTTGCTTAATTCCTTATACGCCTTTAAAGATTATTATTAGTAGTAGTAGTAGTAGTCGTAGTTGTAAAAGATGTTAAGATCAAAGAAAAATAGAATAAAACAATAACAATTTTATATGCGTGCTGACGATAATGGCACCTAGCTGAATGTTTCGAGTGTTGACTTTCTGACGACGAGACTCAGGTTCGAATCTAGTATGGTCGATGTATGTGAGAGATGACGTATTATCCTCGTGAAGAAATGACCACGCTATACGATAACGTTGTGTAGAGCCTGAAAACAATAGCAAGTGTTGGCACAAGCCTTGTGAAATAGTTTGGGCACATCGAGTCAGTTGCATCAGCCACCGCAAAGAAAGTTGGTTCTCTGTGCCGAGCCAGGAAATTTTTCTCCCCGGAATCGATCCTTCAAGTCTATAAATCGACCATTCGCCCTTGCATGGAGTATTGCTGCCATATATGGTCTGGGGCCCCTGCTGTTTGCCTCGAGGATCATGATAAGATCCAGAGACGTATAGGCAACGTGATTGCCCCTGATCTGTCATCTCGTCTGCAGTCACTCTCTCACAGACGCGATGTTGCCTCGCTCTGCCTTTTTTACAAGTACTTCCACGGTAATGGCTCTGAGGAGTTGCGTTCACTTGTCCCCAGGCCTCGTGAATTTAAACGCCCCACCAGGCTGGCATCCCCCTCCCACCCCTACACCGTGGAAACTGTTAGATGTAGACGTCTCTTCTACTCCAATAGCTTCATGTCTCGCACATCTCCCCTATGGAACACCCTTCCCTATTACTGTTTCCCTGACAAATACAATCTCCAACGGTTTAAGTGTAGCGTCAATCGACATCTCCAGTTGCCTTGATCTAACCACTTCCCTTCTCCACATCCTTTCATTTTTCATTCCTATCTGCTCTCGCTCCGGATCTTTTGTGGCCCCCTTGCCTTGATCGACCAACTGTCTTTCTCTTTCTCCACATCCCCTCACTTGCCACTCCTATCTGCTCTTCCTCCAACCCTTCTTTAACCCCTTGTGTGATAGTGGCCTCCGGCCTTGCTTGGGGTGATATGATTAAAAAAAAAAAAAAAAAAAGATAACTTGTTGGAAAGTGTGGATGTGTATGCTTGGATGAAGTCATAAGTTCTCTATTGATCAGACGGAAGCACTTTAGTTATGGCTGGCAATAGATGGAGTCTCGATAAAAGAATTCATCGACAAGCAGACTGGCTATGTGTGGGATATATAGTCTTAAAAACTTACAGAAAATGAATTACCATTGTGTTCGCAGTCTGCTTCAAATTAAGATGAGATGAATTTAATTATTTGTTTTGCATGTTGTTTTATATCGGTATAAATGAAATAAATTAATTCTCGTACAATTTTGGGAACGAAAGGTGTTCTATATCTCATGTACCGTTTGATGATATTGGAATAAGTTTACGTATAATTATTTTGGTAAAGAAAACAAGGAACATGAAAGTGAGAAAAAAGCAAAACGATATTTCGTGAAAATTGTAAATGAAAAGAAAAAAGCACTATGGGAAAAAGGAGAATTGAGAAAGAGTGTAAACACTGAAAGAAAGTTCGATAAAATAAAATAAACCTAATTATTTAAAGACATGTCACCGACGAAATAGGTGCAGGTGCTGGAAAATATTTGGGCGGCACCGAACTGAAACGTGTTAATGGAAAATGGCATAGTTGTACGGAAAGAAAAAAGAATTACTGAATGACAACAGTCAGTTTAGAAACTATAAAAGACAATGTAAAATCGAAGGCCAAAGAATACGAAAAAAAAACAAGAAAAGGGTTAATAATACGAGAAAGGATCAGGAAAATAGCCGCTTAAATAAATGAAGATTAACCCACTCCCCTAAAAAAAACGGTTATTGGATTTGATAAGAATTGTGCGCTAAATCAATATCGTCGAGAAAATCAAATAATTGAGAAGAAATCAACAGAGAACAGAACAGAGGAATGAAAAACAGAAACGGGTTGCGAAAAAGAAAATTATCATCTCTACATCTATAGCCATTTTGTTTTTTATATTTTTCTCGTTTCTGTTGAAAATTTAAATATAAATTGTCCAATGCATGAATAGTTTGTGCTTTCATAAGCCTTTATGAATTAATGTTTTCGTCTCTCTCTCTCTCAGTTCCATCATTTTAGTGTGAAAAATAACATAGCAAACAGATTGACACGTATACACGCAACATTAGAAATACGATTAAACAAGCATAAAACATTTTTGTAATAACTTTCTAAAACATATATGAACAGAAACTCAGATTGAGAGATGGGGTTAAAAAATAGTGCTACATGAATTATAAGAGAGATATTAAGTATATATTCATAAATATACATGGACCTGTGGACGTTCGCTTTCTGAGCATGAGATCCGGGCTCGAATCCCACTATGGTCGAGTCCGGGAGGTGGCTACTTGATGTTATTGGTCCTGATAGGACCGACGATAACTGTGCTAGGACGAAGTCACAAGTCAATCGGGAGTGTGCTGGCCTTGATCAAAAGGTTGATCACGCTTTTTCCCAGGTCGGCTCAGTATAGATGTAGTTTAAACCACAGGTGGTATCTGTTCAACAAACACAAATGTGCTTGAGCAAGCGTCTGCAATAGCGATTGGCTAACCGCCCTAGCAGGCGAATAATAGCCAGTTATATAATAAATGTATATTCTTTCCTTACCGGAAGCACAAATTAGATTTTCATGAGCAACGCAATCTTCAGATGTTGTGTAATATATATATATATATATATATATATATATATATATATATATATATGTACATGTATATATATATGTACATGTATATATATATGTACATGTATATATATATGTACATGTATATATATATGTACATGTATATATATATATATATGTACATGTATATATATATATACATGTATATATATATGTACATATATATATATATATATATATATATATATATATATATATATATATATATATATATATATATATATATTACATGAATCATTCATACAAAAAGCAGATAGTGAAGTTAATGATATAAATGGCAAGAATCACTCTCGCAAACAATTTTTAATTAAATACATTAACCTCGAACCTGAAAAAGAATGTTATGATCCCTGTTTATAAATCCCAGTTGTATGAGGTCTTTTTTTTACTACAAGCTTTCGATTGTGCATACAATCATCCTCGGGTATAGAAATAGATATGTCTTTTTTACATCCAGGTAATAATAGGACAACAAAAGTTAAGATGTACTGCGAAATATGTTTTTTTATAAATGTGTTATTGTTAACTGTGAGAAATTTTGGAGCCTGCGGTCGCAACGCTGAGGTTGAATTTTTTTTTTTAATTTTAAATTGTGCGTTTATGTAATAATATAGTAATTTGAGAATTCTTTTGTAGAGGTATTTTTTTTTCATATATATATATATATATATATATATATATATACACACACATACACACACACACACACACACACATATATATATATATATATATATATATATATATATATATATATATATATAAATGTGTGAAAGCAATATCCTGCCCTCGTCAACCACAAACCAGGCCAGGTAACACTGTTTCGGTGGCTAAGGCAGTACTGTCAGAAGGAGGGTAATGGTTTTTCTGTAAACGTGTAGACGTGTTAGTCTCGTGCGTGGGCTTTTGATTTCTAACCAATACCAATTCGTAGCGACCGTTATAAATGACTTTGAAGAAATATAAATGAATGGAAGGTAAACAGATGTGTTTCATCGTCGGAAGTAGCATTATGTGGCGAGAATTGTTTTAATTAAATTCGTTTATTTCGGATCTTGACAAGATACAATTGTTGTGCTGTGGTCTGGAGACGATGTGAAGCACACTTCAGCCTCCGGCCAGTGATGACCACCTTCAAAAGAAAGGAAATAATTGACCTTCCAAGGAATCCACAATAGGTAGCACATGACATATCCACCTCTTTTTCACCTAGTCTGATAACAGCGATTCGTAGCGGCTTCTTTCGTTCGTGCACTTCCTCCCTGTTCTCCTCAAATAGAACCGTTAATTCTACTAGGAGGACACACTTCTTTGAATTAGACCACTCTACAATGTCAGGGCGTGCCTCTGTCTGAAAGATGTGTACCTAAAATTGCAGCGGTGTTCGAAGATCAACTAACAACCTACAAACACGGGCTCCACACAGTAGCATCAAGTTGGGAGTTATGTTTGGCTTTCGCACAATGCGTTCACTTTCCATGTGAAACGGAACATAAGTTCTCTGGACGTTACCGGCTGTGCGTTAGCTGCTTTACACTCTGTCCTGACTAAGTCCATGACAAATTCAAGTACTTTGAAATGACACCACGTGTATGTCTGCAGTGATTGTTGGTATGCAAGGGGCACCTGGCGTAAATTGCCTCGATCATCTTGACCTAATGCGAATACAACGGTGTCAGTGTAACCCCGCAGGTTGAGGTTATTCGCATTTGGTAGATCATAGATCTATCGCAGGAAGAATAATATCCCCAATGGCTTCACTCCATTTGCTGCACATCATAACATGATATCCATGGTCATAATGAAAAGACGTGGTGATTTATCACTCCCCATCAGCAAGCCGACCTCTAGGGCTTGACAATTGGTAGTGTATTTATCAACAGTGAACAGCATAAACGCTGCTCTGAAATATTTCATTATACTTTCTTCAATCTTACTAGGGAAATTGAAAATTTCCAGGAACATTCGAATTAACTCACGAGGAACTGATCCATACGCATTCGTGAGATCAAGCCAAATCCCATGAAACCCAGTTTTATATTGTTTCGCACATAGGAATTATTTCAAATCATGTGTAAATGCACTATACACCCGGAGAAGCCTTCTGGAGAGAAGTGTTTATGTAATGGTTATATAACAGGAAGTCCGTCATGCGACGGGCATGGACAACAAAAATAGTTTCCCCTCAACAGTCAAAGAGATGAGGCGGAAATTTGCCATGCCTTCTGCATTCTTTTCCTTAGATATCTAAATGCCAACCGCCAGGAACAATTCTACCCATTCTACTGGTGCAAGACCTTGTTTCCATGCCAGCTGGAGGAGTATGGTGAGTGGCTTGAGGATGTTTGAAAAATTCTTATATGACTTGTAGAATATTCGATTTATTCCAGGTATGTATATCTGTATAACGACGCCACGGAAAGTAAATCTAGAAAAGTGAATATTTGTACACTTTTTAAAAAAATTAGAAGAGTACCTCGTCAGTCTCTTTCTGAAAAATATAAATAAGACGCCAGAAATTTCGAAACGGCATGTTATACTTCTTGGCATTCGCACCGGATCACCAATACAAACATTTCTGTTTGTGTATCAATCTGAGTATTGTGGATTCAGAAATAGTTTGATCAATCTACTGGTGGTTACAAATGTGTTTGCAGTGACCACTAGTGATGAAGACGTTATGCCCCCATTCATCTTTCCACAGAGCCTTATAACTCAATACAAACAAGTAGCCCTGCCCTGGGTGAAGAGGATGAGTTTTGGAACAGGACTCTGCAATTATGCCACACAAGAAGGTGAACCCAGTCATGGCTGTAAGATATTTCTTCTACAACATTGTCCCTTATGAACCCTAACTCCCCTGACAGCAACCTTATTGACTAAAAACTCTGTGACACCAACGATGAATTAAATGCACGGATTTTAGCTGCATTCACCAACTTAAACAAGCCGCCCGTCCAAAATAGTTGTAGGAGATTCCGTCTGGAGGCTTATGTTTTGGCAAATATATCTGATAAAATCAGATGTTTGTGTTATTTTCATTTTTACTTAATTTAGACGACAATTTATCTACGGCACCCTGTATATATATATATATATATATATATATATATATATATATATATATATATATATATATATATATGTGTGTGTGTGTGTGTGTGTGTGTGTGTGTATGTGTGTGTGTGTGTGTATTAGAGGGCAACTTGTTAGCCGTCAATATACCTCATAACACGCTCGAGCGCTTAGCCTTGAAGCGCGTAGAGTGGAGATCGACGTCTTTTAGTGGACTCGGCATTCAGTCTGCTAGTCTGAATCGTCTCCAAGGAGCGAGAGCAAGAACTAAGAGGTCAGTCCATCTTACAGTGATCTCATCCTACAATCCTCACTTTTGCTCGATATGCGGTCTCTTTTTTAAATCGATAGATGGACTTAAGTACCACTTAAGATTATTGTACATAATTAATAACTAAATCAATTGGTTAAGTTTGCAGATCCTTATACGCATGCACGTGTGTATGTGTGAGTGTGTGCGTATAAGCATATGTCCATATAAAATAATATATGTTCCTATTTAAGTACAATTGAATAAATATGTAATTGCATTTGAGTGTTTTATGGAAAAATGGTAAGTCATCCAAATATGTCTAAAAACATGAGCAGAATTTTAAACGGGAAAATATTTAAAGGAATTTGGTCGCAGTTCATAGTTTCTTACAAATCTCTTTTAGTTAGCAATGTCATTTGCTAAGTATTCCCTTTCTTACTCTAAGTGATATTTAAATTAAACCGTCATATTCTATGATTTGATCTAAGCTTCAAAGGAAGATATAATGACACTACAAAGTATAGAAACTTCGTAAATTATGCTCGCTTTCATTTCATAATTACTAAAAATAATTGATCAATACTTAATATAATTAAAGGAAATTAAAAGCCACACACACACAACTCTCTGTCCTTTTTTACAAATACTTTCATGGTAATTGTTCCGATGAGCTGCTTGCGCTGGTTCCCAGACTTCATGAATTCAAGCGTCCTACGAGGCTGGCATCACGCTTTCAACCTTTCACTGTTGAAACTGTTAAATGTAGCCGTCTCTTCTACTCCAATAGCTTCATATCTCGAACCTCTCGTATGTGGAACTCCCTTCCCTATTCCTGTTTCCCCTGATAGCTATAATCTCCATCTATTCAAATGTAATGTCAATCGACATCTCCAGTTGCCTTGATCTAGCCACTATCCTTCTCTTCTTCCTTTCCTCTATCACTCCTATCTGCTCTCGCTCCAAATCCTCTGTAACCCCTTGCGTGCTAGTGGCTTCCCGCCTTGCTTCGGGTGAAATGCTTATATATATATATATATATATATATATATATATATATATATATATATATATATATATATATATATACGCATACATACATACACACAAATACGCATACATACATACACACAAATACACACACACATACATATATATATATATATATATACGTTAATGGCTGGCCACTGTTATTCGAAGATACACGTCTACTAGTGTGGCTAGTCAATCCCTACTATAGACGCACGCTCAGGCCTATTTGTGATTGTTCAACAACCAAACTGCCCACATATATTGACTTCAATTTTAATACATTCATTCTTTATGTGTTCAATGAAGTGAGGTGCATCTGTGATTTTCAGTATGTACAAATTCTCCTTTAGCGTACCAAACAAAAAGTAACCAATTCCTTCTTCTTTCGATAAGACCATGTTTAACCTGTGGAGATAAAAAGATATCTAGTTAATGAAATTTCCCATGTGTGTAATCTTTAGGGACAACACACACACACACACACACACACACACACACACACACACACACACACACACACACACACACACACACACACACACGGGCGCGCAAACGAATATACATATATAATAGGTGCCCTCCCTGTTGCAAACGCTCGCTCAGTCACAGTTTTATTTGTTCAGCACCCACAGAGCCAACCTGTATACGGTAACTATGCTTAGTTGCAGCTGAGAGAGAGCGATGTTATCTAGCATGATCAACAATCTAAACAACGCCAGCACACACATACACTCGAACACGATGACATGGGACTTCGTTCTAGCAGAGCTATCGACGGCCATCCAAGTGTTCCGTCTACCCAATTTCCCTCAAAAGTCTTGGGTCAACATGTGTTATATTTTTCAGGCATTTTCCAAACCAATAAAAGACCGATAACATCAACAAGCGGAACATTCTAAACAATCGGCCATGTGTCCATACATATATATATATATATATATATATATATATATATATATATATATATATATATATATATATTGAGAGAATAGAAAAGGCCAGAGCAGATAACATTAGAATGATTTTAGAGTTCCATGAAAATAAGTGGATACGACGTTTAAAAACGCACTATCCAGCCTGGCTAAACCATAAATTTAACAATACAGATAGTAATAATACATAACCCTACAAATCAAAACCTACCCACATTTCCCACCCACACAAAACAGACATGCGTACGGAGGTGTTGAGGCCTCACACTTAGACACACACCCACACGAATATACACGCTTACACAAATCATACTCACTCACTCCCTAATGAGCCAAATGATAACACACACCCACAGCAATATACACGCTTACACATATCATGCTCACTCACTAAGAACCAAATAACACACACACACAGACACACAAACACACACACACACACACTTAACAGAGACACATCCCCTCTACAGGTACCAATAAAACTGCCAAACTGACCAAGGGAATTCAAACCAGCATGAATCCATCCAGCTCTTATCTCAAATAACAACTTAAAAGAGACTGTTTGGCCAACACAAGGAATGTAAAAAAATTCATGTTAAAATGATAAAAAAAAAAAACAAATAAAAAAACAAATGAAAACTACAGACAAAAAGTTCATTTTCTCCATCAAGAAATTAATTTCTGTAGTTTACTGCTACCAGCAAGCAGAAATATTTTTTTTCTCCTGATGATGGCTATGTTGGCCGAAACTAATCGAGGAATCTAAATGAAATAATAATAATAAAAATGAAAGAATATTAATCTACAACCCAGTGTGTCTGAAGATTTCAATTTTTTTAATAATTTTTATCGTTCAATATATATATATATATATATATATATATATATATATATATATATGTGTGTGTGTGTGTGTGTGTGTGTGTGTGTGTGTGTGTGTGTGTGTGTGTGTGTGTATTCAAATTAATGAGATCCAAACGAATTATCCTATACATTTCTTCCATGGCAAAGTAGTTTTTCCCTGAACTTATGAATGCAAATACATATACTAAAATCTCTGTCTCAGTCTGTCTGTCTGTATCTCTCTCTCTCTCTCTCTCTCTCTATATATATATATATATATATATATATATATATATATATATATATATATATATATATATATATATATATATCGCGACCAGGGGTTTAAACACACTGACCTTGTTCAAAATGTTGATCACGATAGATGATAAACGATCAACCCAGAATTATAATGATGGTCAACTCTGTATAGTTGCTGTATCGATTAACCCAGTTAGGTTCTGATGGTGTTGAAAAAATGTACCTGTGCAGACGTCTGTAAGAGGGATAGAGAAGCCCCTATTACAGACTGTTAGGATAGGAAATGAGAATAGACGGTCATTATAAATAAATGCACATATATATATTTGTGAATTATGCTATATTTATGAGTTAATATCAAGGAGAGACCTTATTTAAAAGTGGGCATTTAACAAAATCAGCAATCACCCCCAGGTATAACTGCAAAGAACGAATGTCTCTTTAACAGAAACTGCTTGCTGAACAGTGTTGTATACAAAGCCATTATAAAATCAACAGATAACGAATAAAGATATACATACATGTAAAAAGCTAAATGAAACAAAGAATCTACGCACAGAAACATCCTTTACATATAGAAAATCCGAGTACAGTACAATGCCTTATAAATATATCTGAGAAAATAAAAACAAAAATCAAATCACATGAAAAATATCATGGAAATTAACGAAAACATGATCAGCCTACAACAATAAATTCCAAAAAGTATGCTCTGCATGGAAAAGAAAATACCTATAATTAACTTCCCAGACCAAAGCAAATTACTAAATAATCGATCAGAAATCATCTCTAAATGTAGACACAAAAACAAATTTTGCGACGTTACATAAAATTCGGAAACAAAAATACATGAAAATAAATAAATGATAAAATAAATAACAGTAAATATATAAGTAAATTAATTTAATCCATAAATTATCCATATGTTAATGGCCATATAATAATAATAAACTCTTTTAAATTTATTTAAAATAGAATCCTCTTCTCTGCATGAGAAGAAGAATGTACAAATCATATATATATTTTTTTAAAACAATTTTTCTTCTTGGCGGATTAATTTCCGTAAATGTGCTCAATTGATATTAGTTTTGTAAGGTTCATCTTTAGACTAGCGTCAGTCATTATCACGAATAAAAGAAATTAAATTTCCGTTTAAAGATGTGTGCATCTTTGTGACAACGTGGAATTTTAAGTTTTGTATGTGAATGCTCTAATGTCAACGTGATGTTATTTTTTCAATAGGCTTTTCGAAATTGTGTCTTCTAACGTGACTCAGTGCGAGAATTATGTAAACAAATAAATATTCGTATTATTGTTCCCGAATCATTAGTGATACTTCTTAATTATTCGTTATTTTCACTTAATATCTACAGATTCCAATATATTTAATCTCCCACATTTCGTTTTAGTTATTTCGCTTTCTTCTCGAACATGGCCATTTTTGATAGTTTATCTAGGGTTACGTCATCTTTATATTAAGAAATGCACAAACGAACGGATAATAAATGAATCAGAATAGCTACTTTCTTGGTGGCGAATTAATATTTAAAAGAAGCTAAGAAACAGAATATATGAAGATGAAACATGATTCTACTGGTAAGAAATGAAAGGAAAAAAAAACATTTATAAAATTCACGATCTAACATGTGTGTTTATAAAAAAAACAGACTTTTGAGCATTTGATAACATTTTATATTTTTTTACAATGATATTCACTCTGTACAAGGCTCGTGTGTCTTAATAAGTAAGAGTCATAGTTGCTGCGGATATGTGTGGCGACATATGCTTAACGAAACATTCTCATTACCAATAGAGATGTGGGAAAGTGTTTGTCTAGTGATGAAATCGGAATGGGAGATGATAATCAGAATATATAATTTTATTATTCGCAAATGTGAAGGTGTAAGCGTAACCGTGTTTGTATAATTCTTGCAGAAGACACTTTAGACCCATTGAGTTGTTAGTATCCGATTTAAGCCAAGAATTAATAGATGATCGGAATCGAATTTGATATTAAAAAAATAACCTTTCTTCTAATATGATCTCTGCAGACCATAATATAACGCTGGATACAGCCTAAAAGATACAAAATTATAACTTACAATGAGTCAAGAAAACTAGAAAAACCATTGATCTAGAAGGTGTCACCATATCCACCAAGTACAGATTCGCACCTCGCAGGATGTCAGTGACCGCCACCGACATGTAAATTGATGGGCGAACCTATGTACCTGGACCTGTCATAAAAATTTTAATTTTCCCAGGGATTATCAGTAAGTGAACTTCACAAGTACATTGCAAGCGGCTGGTACAAAGAGTTTGACTGAATGAAGATTTCAATAAAATATACCCTGATGATGACATTGTGTTATGTCGAAAGTACTCGCAATAAAAGAAATATGTATTAACACGTCGATTTTCTCATGTCCTTCTATAACAGCACGAAAATTTTTATCCGTGAATATGAAAGAATCGAATTGAAATTAAGTAGACAGAACATGCCTAAATTATTCAACGAAACATGTCTCAATGGAAACATGGTGCAAAAATATACGCATATATATATATATATATATATATATATATATATATATATATATATTGTCATCCAGAGACAGACTGTTTCGCTGTATCACAGCTCTTCAGTGTGGCTAGACGTCCGGTTGCCTCTAGCTAACATATATATATAAGAAAAAACTTATCTTATCCAACGAAACATGTCGGCTAAGATAAGCTTTTGTGTTTTTCATATTATGTTTTTACACATATACCCTATCTGAAACTTTTACACACACACAGAGAGACACACACACAAATATATATATATACATATATATATATATATATATATATATATATATATATATATATATATATATATATACAGTTATATATATATATATATATATATATATATATATATATATATATATATATGTATAATGGCTAGTATTCGAGGGTACCCGTCTATTAGGGTGACTAGACACTCCCTATTGCTGAAGCTCGTTCAGGCACATTTGTGTTTATTCAACATCCACAGTATAAACCAGAGAGCCAACCTATGCTTTTTACTGCAAATAAAATGAGCAGTTTCCGGGAGAGAGCGTGTTATCTGGCGTGATCAATAATCTGTACAGGGCCAGCATACTCAAATACTCGGTCACGTGATCAACTCTCGGTACAGGGCCAGCATACTCAAATACTCGGTCACGATGACTTGTGACTTCGTGCTAGTAAAGTTATTAACGGACCCCAAGGGTTCCGTCTACCAAATTTCACTCACATTATATATAATTTTACTATTAGCATTGTCACAAACGGAAGAAGAATTAAAGCAAAAGATCTATCGCTCCACATAATGATGATGATAATAACATTGCCGGATTATGTGAATAACGATGAAATGGTTTTGAAAATCGACAGATAAAGCACATGCATACTTAAAATCAGGAAGATATACTTGACATTCTTAGGGCGCATAATGAGGAAAGAAAGCTTAGAAAATTTGACACTGACAAAACATTCTGTTGTGGGGCTCTCCCCTTTTACACAAGACGGACTCGTCTAAAGTATACTTATACTGACAGAGTTGGAAACAGAGTGGAGATACGTTGAGTCAAGGTTGAGATACATAGAGTCCAGAAAGAGAGAGATAATTACGGCTTCACTTACAGAGACTTGTACATATACTTTCTACTAACCCGCATTCCTGGACTACTAATCTTCATTTCAAGTTTGTATTCTTACGTTCAATACACTTATTTTCCTATTTCAATTACTGGCATTATTTATTTATTTGTGCAGGATTCCATCCCCGGAATCCACAACACATACTGACAGGACACAATGAAGAAATGAGAGGCACAGGGAAACAGCAAGAAATCATTCCAAGCGAGCAGAACAGGTTGTGGAATGGATAATAAAAAATTAAAACATTGCTTAGAGCTACAAAGCATAAGACGTTATAGAATGTCATGATTGCACACTTCCTGAATGGAGACGGCACACAAAAGAAGAGGAACGTATATACGTAAAGTTGGAAAATTATAGCAGAAGATAACCAGGATTAATGGTGACACGTTTATAAAATAGTTTTACTATAGTTTTATTAAATTTATTGATATATGTTTAAAACATCAAGTACACGTTCTCTCTAACTACTGTTGCTAGTAGTAAATAAGTTTTCTCCCTTTATGTCATGTAATTTTAGTAACTGATTCGAAAAACGTGTCATGTTGAAAAAAAGGTTTTCCTGTTCTGAAATAAGGCCTCTGATTCTGAACTTGCCGTGTTTTGATACGCTAAAGAAGAACAGAAACAAATCATGTCCCAATCTTGATTACAATTGATAAGCAAAGAGAAAATGTGAGTTGAAAGAAAACAAAATTACTCATCACTTCAGTTATCAAGGCTTTATGTTTACCTGTAAAATCAAGCCCACTTCCATTCTACGATTTCTTTATGACCTCGTCATGACTTTACATAAGTTTCGTCAAACCATACACCTGCGAATTATGTTTGTTTAATTGCAAATATAATTTAAAATTAAAGTAAGAACTGCCTCTCAAGTTTTGTTCGTTGAAATTTAATCATGTCTTGTAAGTTTGTGTTTGAGTTAGATGTTTTAAGAACTCTTCAGACCATCAATATCGGGAAGAATAACAATTGATTTGAAATCATTACAGTAATATTGGCAGCATGGGAGTTTATATAAGAGAAGAAATTAAAAGAAATCGACGGGGGAATCGAGGTGTTATTCTGAAAATAATGATCAGAATAAAATTAATGTCGTACGGTTGTTTTCTATGCATACACACGCACAGTTATGTAAACATGCACGCATATGAACACCGATTCATGCTCTTTCTCTCCCTCTCTCTAACTCTCTCTCTCTCTCTCGCACACACACAATGAAAACTCGTAAGCACAAGAAAAATACACACGCATTCATACACTGTCAAAAACCTACACACGAGAGCGCACACACACCGACAGAACATAACGCATAAGCAACCAACCACACATATGCACAAATATGCACACACACATAGACAGACACGCACACATATACACAAACAAACAAAGATTCACACACGATCAGCTACACAGCCAAACGCATACACGAGCAAACGATGCGTTGTTTTCCTCCGTCCGTCTTACATTCAATCTGTCCTGTGAGTATCAGATTTTCCAAACCCACTTCCCTTATTATGTGTCCAAAAAATTCAAGAAAGAAAAAGGAGGAGGAGGAAGTAGGAAGAGGATACGGAGGAGGAGAAGAAGAAGAAGAAGGAGGAGGAGGAAGAGGAGGAAGAGGAGGAAAAGAAAAAGGAGGAGGAGGAGAGGAAGAAGAAGTAGGAAGAAGATACGGAGGAGAAGAGAAGAAGAAAAATGAGGAGGAGAAGTAGATTTGACGCAGCAGTTCAGTAGACATTGTTTCTTACGATTTGATTCTTTCATTTCGGAGATATTTTTAGAAAGATGAAAGATAGACACATCAGCATTATAGTAAGGCTTTGATTATATATATATATATATATATATATATATATATATATATATATATATATATATATATATATCGGAAAAATAAATCTGTTACAAAATGAATTTACCAATACACAAGTGGAAATAATAAAAGCAATTTAATTCGAAATAAATGGTGACCCGGAGTAATTCTGGAAGAAAGAGTCTTTCAAGGCAATCAGTCTTTATAATTAAACTGCACGGTATCAAGTGATAGAATATTTATAGTAAGTGAATGAAATCATATAAAATCGATAAATTTTATGTCTTGCTTCATATGGATATAGATTAAAGTGAAAAACAAAGTTATATAGATAGCTATTTAAAGACGAAAATATATAGGCAAGTCTTGACCGTCTGAGATAGATAGATAGATAGATAGATAGTGTCATATTGGAAGAAAATGGGTAACTCCCGACACTGAGGTTCGAGCGTGACACTCTGGCCTTATGAATATATGTTTCCGCCAGGTGTATAAATATCTGTGTTAGGCTATTGACTGCAGTGATTATTTAATGAGTATTAAGTGGAACTATCCAGTAGAATTAGTGTGGATTATTGTGCGTCTATGATTTGGGTTTGGATTTAGGATTTACCGGACGTTAATGCGAGCCATGCTACTAACAATGTATTCACTGAAATGGTTAATTATCTTTGGTTGATTTTTACTTTTTGGTTCTTGTCAATCATCTATTTGCTGTTGCAATTAAATACTGTTTTATTTTAACACTGAAGTCTTGAGTTATACTTAATTATTAACGGCCACCGTATGTCACAGCGGATAGATAGATAGATAGATAGATAGATAGATAGATAGATAGATAGATAGATAGATTTGTTTTATTTTCACACTAAAATCTTGAGTTATACTTAATTACTAACGGCCAATGTACGTCACAAAAGATAGATAGATAGATAGATAGATAGATAGATAGATCGATAGATAGGCTGACCAAGATATATATTGAAACAGATTTAGATAGATAGATAGATAGGCTGGCCAAGATATATAGGGAAACAAATTTAGATAGATGTGTTTTATTTTAACACTGAAGTCCTGAGTTTAACTTAATTATTAACGGCCACCATACGTCACAACGGATAGATAGATAGAGAGATAGATAGATAGATAGATAGATAATAAACTGAGATAGATAGATAGATCGATAGATAGATAGATAGATAGATAGATAATAAACTGAGATAGATAGATAGATAGATAGATAGATAGATAGATAGATTTTTTTAAATTTTAACACTAAAATCTTGAGTTATACTTAATTAGTAACGGACAATGTACGTCACAAAAGATAGATAGATAGATAGATAGATAGATAGTCTGACCAAGATATGTATTGAAACAGATTTAGATAGATAGATAGATAGATAGATAGATAGATAACAAAACTGAGATAGATAGATAGATAGATAGATAGATAGATAATAAACTGAGATAGATAGATAGATAGATAGATAGATAGATAGATAGATAGATAGATAGATAGATAGATAGGTAAATAGATAGATTTGTTTAAGCGTATTACAAGGATGAATGGCGGTCAGAATTGAACTTTAGGAAAACGGTCGAATTTCCCCAGTTAAAAAGTTTCGGTGGAGATGAAAATATCTGTTTTTCTTCAGAAAGGAAAAAAAAGGAATCTTTCAAAATAAAGAATGAAAAACTGTCATGGGAGGCTCCGTATATTCAACTTCCATGTCTTGTGAACCAAATAACGAATAAACATAAAATAAGTTCACATAAAGAATCGGTATTTCGCCCGATTCAGGCAAGCGGAATCGATCGAATTGGAGCCGTAGATTCTGTTGCGAGATAATTAAATACTTATTGCGAATAAATTTCACACAAATAACATTTCTTGAAGAGGCCTCGCACCAATCAATGAAGACCCGATAGATGAAAGATACGACTGTTGTTATAAGTTCCTTCTTTCTTTATTACACGTCTTCGTGAGAATCTCTGTCTGGAAAATTCAATTTCGATTTGTAAGTTGAATAAATGCTTAATTATATGCATTACATTCACACAGAGTGACATATAAAATGGGATTGTGCCTGTGTCCGTGTGAGTTATTTGCTAAGGTATTAAAATTGTCAGTGAGCATCCTTTATTATCTACGGAGTTGCTGAGTAATGAGGCCGTATCTTTTTGGTCAGAATTACGAATCACTCACCTTCAGAGAAATATCATTAATTTTATGAAAAGAAGAGAAGATTTTAATTGAAATAAAAAGATTTTATAAAAAATTGATAGAGCACACACACACACATATATATATACATATATATATATATATATATATATATATATATATATATATATATATATATATTACGAAAAGCAGATAATGAATTTAATGATATAAATGGCAAGAATCACTCTCGCAAACAATTTTTAATAATAAAATACATTAACCTCGAATCCGTTAATGAATGGTATGATCTTTGTTTATAAATTCCGGTTTTATCAGGTCTTTTTTTACTACGAGCTTAGCTTTCAATCGTTTCATACGACCATCTTCATTATCTGCTTTTCGTATGAATGATTTGCGTAATATTAATTGAACCCGCACCACATAATTGATATATATATAAACCTAGGTAGGTTTGCCTGGTTCATTAGGTTTATCTTATATATATATATATATATATATATATATATATATATATATATATATATATATGTGTGTGTGTGTGTGTGTGTGTGTGTGTGTGTGTGTGTACTCGACTCTCCCGTTGAATTCGACTTATGAGAGTCAAGCAGATCAGTTCCTAGGAAACTGACGGCCCGACACGAACACTTAAGATTTGATTATAGTCGTGAAGGTTTTGTGCAGAACCATCCACACTTTTTGAAAGACCGAATACAGGGACTTGGTGCACTACGTGCCACAGGGTCCCCAAACGACCCTCCGCAGGTTTTGGATTCAAAGTTGTCCCCATTCTGTCCTGCTATTTACCCATATATATATATATATATATATATATATATATATATATATATATATATGCGTGTTTGCGTATGTGTGTAGAAATGTTCTAAATAAATATATATGATCAACCATAGATATGGGCGATTATGTATACGTACTGGTGAGGAAATATCTATTTATTCAGTGGTGTAGACAAATCTGTGCAGGATGTAATTAAACAGAGCTATGAAGATTATATTAAAATTACCCATATACCTACCTTTACATTACGAGTTTCATGTCTTTCCCATTCATCACGTACACAATCTTATGAACATTTTAACACGTTTTTTTTTTCTTTTTTATCTGGATCTCGTAGATCAAGGCTACATTGTATATAGATTCAAAGTCCAGGATTAGTATAAATATAATATAGCACTGAGGTATCAATTTAAATTACAGTGTTGGTAGGTAGATATCGAAAAATAAACTAAGTTATTAATAGCAATTTTTATAGGGATACTGATCTGTTAATGTGTATTGAGTCAACGGATCAGATGAAGCTAATTTTAATCTTGTTCTTTTTGAAAATCTTTTTGCGCCATGGAATATTGCTTAAATGCTTGTGGATTAAATTAAGGGGTATTTTACATATGTTGGTTTTGACATTACTGTTAACTGGTTGGTTAAACCAAATGATATTGCCTTTTCTGTGCATTCTGTCTTCAGTGTTTTTATTGTCAAGATATTCCAGATTAACTTTCAGTTCGCTTTTTGTTAGTACATCTCCATATTTAGTTATATATTTGTCAAAAATATCTATATTATTACAGTTAGTAGATAGTCTATTTTGTCAGGATTTGTGTAAATTATTTAAAATTCATGGGGGGATAGTTAGATTCTTTGTTAATCTATTTATGACTATAAAGTTCGTTAGTGAAAGGCTTGTATATTCCTTTGGATAGGTCGAAAGAGGCGCCCAGAATATTAATCACCTTGGCATTGGTGTTAGTGGTGATATCAAGTCCATGATCCTTGAAGTATTTAATAAGTTATTTTTTAATTTTTGTGGGTTGTTATTACGTAGGAGTATATCTCCCTAAACTTTGTACAGAACAGTATTCTATCAAAAGTATATCTATGTCCCCACAGTCGTAATATATAAACCAATTAACAAACTTCCACAGAATCGCTATGGAGAAGTTTCTGTTGGCTCTTTTGGTATACATGGAACCATACTGAAATAAGATGAGTTTTTGGGCTTCTTTGATGAAGCAATATATTATGATTATTATTTGCCTTCAAGCAATATATTATTATTATTTTTGCCTTCAAGCTATATATTATGATTATTTATATTGCCTTTACATATACTTTTCCTGATTTGTTTTTTATTACCCGATCAAATACTCGCCTCTTCAGCTTTTCTCCCAGAGACGGTTCAGACGGGAAAATGTGCTTTTAGTCAACTGGCCACTCACTTGTACTGTTGTTTCTAGTTTATTTCGTACAATTATTCGGTACTGAAGAATATATAAGGAACGTCTGGTGACCTTAATGCCACATGAAAGCTTAATTTTTACGTATTCTATAAAGATTTTAATATGTACCTCCAAATATTTCTAAACATGAGCCTACATGATGGAAAAATGCCCAATAGCTACATCCACATATTCGCTAAGAACAGGCATAACACGGTATAAAAATGCCTCAAACGTAATCAAAACAAAGTTTTATTATCAAAATATGTATTTTATATTTAATAGATCGGTAAATTAACGTTTATATTATTTTATCCTTTTTAGAACTTGCGAAATTTTGGTTAAAAATCTTGTTTTTGATGCGTCATCGGGGGTACCAAAGATTAGTAAAATAAATCGTCTATTTTGTGGTACAAAATACTTTTATTTGAAAATTCTTGCAAAAATGAAATTAATGAAATTATTTTAGGTCCTGATCTGGCATCTAGTCTACAATCGCTATAACACATCCTACTTTCGCTGGTCCCCGGACTGCATGAATTTAAGCGAGCTGGCACCCAGGCATCGCTGTCCTGTCCTTTATCTGTCAAAACGGTTTGCAACTTTGAAACGGCCTTCCCCTTAGTTGCTTTCTCGGTGACTATAATTCTCAAATATTCAAGTGTGATGTCAATCAACGTCTGACGTCCTGAGCTTGTTCCCCGACCTTCTATGTATTCTTTCCCCAAACATGTATCTTTACTCTTGTTCTCGATCCTCTGTAACCCCTTGCGTGCTAGTGGCACTCCCGCCTTGCTTGGGGTGAATTGCTTTAAAAAAAATGTTTCTATTTTTAGAAAATATTGCTGAAAACATTTTTTTCGTTTGTTACCGATTGTTTATATATATATATATATATATATATATATATATATATATATATATATATATATATATATATATATATATATATATATATTTATATATATATATATATATATATATGTTTTCTGGACGAGTATAATTTCTTATATTTATAAGATTACAACTACTATTATATATATATATATATATATATATATATATATATATATATATATATATATATATATATATACCATATATATATATATATATATATATATATATATATATATATATATATATATATATATATATGGTAAATATATATATATATATATATATATATATATATATATATATATATATATATATATATACTAGTTGTAATCTTATAAATATAAGAAATTATACTCGTCCGGAAAACCTTCGGTTTCTTGATTTTCAAATAAACAAACCAATACCAAAGGGAAAATAAAGAAAGAACAGAGAACATGAACGTCACCAAAAAATAATCGTCTAGCATCCAATTTCAGAGTCCAAAGAAAAAAACACCGATACGAGTAAGGAAAATAACTAAGTAAAGTGCTCGATACGCTAAGTAGAGCAATCCTAAATTAAACCTAACGATCCGCTAGGTGAAACCGTGGTAGGTTTGTCTGACTCTTTAGGTTTAATTTTTATATATATATATATATATATATATATATATATATATATATATATATATATATATATATATATATATATATGGTTATAGATATACATATATAATTTTATGAAATTTTAAGAAAATAATTTTTGCACCGCTTAATATTTATATTATTTTTACGCAGAACTCCTTGATGAAGTTAAATCATCATTCTTCTTCATTTTTTAATTCTGTATTGCCTATGCAGAGCTAATGCAATTAAGAACATGTTTGTCTTCATCGCTACCTGCATAATTCTATTCTCGTGATCAAACTATAAATAGAAAAAAAAACAACTCCCGATAAAATTGTATGCCTTTGTGATGTCTGCCTTTCTAGAAACCAATGTGTTTCCTTCGAAAGACGAGCATCGCAACAGATTCAAGTGTCCGTGCCAAGCTGCGTATTTGGCGGCTGGATATATTTAATTTTGATAAGCGGTAGTGGAATTGGCCAAATGATAGTCAGGTTGGCGCGAACTCCACAATAGCGCTGGAACAATGAATACTGGCAGAGGGGAAGTTCACTAATTGAAGAAAATATGACAATCAACGAATAATTACAGATCTACACGGTGTGTTTCACGCATAAAATGAACCGGGTTTAATTAATATGATGATGAATACTTGCTCTAGACATCGATTTGTTTCTCATTATATTGGTACGTGTGTAGGAAATAAATTGAACGTTGTGGTGAGTCGTGTAAGGAAGAGAAGACGAAGGAGAAAAAAGTTTTTGTGTGAAAAATGTTGACGTTTTGTTTGCAAGCACACAAATTTCAGTCGGAGGAAGAGAAGGAATTGAGGAGAAAATGTCGATGTGAAGTTTATTTTGAAGAGATTTATATTTGACTAGCGAATGAACACCGAGTTTAAATTACCGATCATCATTGTGAAGAAAGTGTGTTCAAATTTCAGATATTTATTAATCCTGCTTTAGATTGAAACTAGTTTAACAAGCCAAACATAATACAGGCGTCTTTTTATTTTTTGCTAATATTTAATCTACCTACTATCATGGACTATTTCTTCTGAGTAAGGAGTTCTGTCTTCAGTGATTGTGGCACACAAAACTCGACTATATCAATGAACACGAGTTCGTGTGTAAAAATATCAGCAATATATATATATATATATATATATATATATATATTGATGCAGGTTTCATTAAATAATATAGACAAATTTTGTATATTTATTTTATGTAAATTCTTTTCATATCGTCTGATAAGCTTAATAGCAATATCATTAAAAGAAAAAAGAAAATCACAATATTGATACATATTTTTTAATCTTATCTAAGCTTTCGGCTTACATAAGCCATTATCAAAGGTGACAATTACATTATAATATATTAAACAATACACGGAATAACAATAATGATAGTCTGATTTTGTTTACATAGAAGATTGCCAAGCAAAGTCAAAATCGTGCATACGAGACACTGGACGCGAAAATGGCACCGCAGCTCATGACGTCACACATGACCACGCGTGAGTGAAAACGATAATAAATATGTGAAGCTGTTGGTATAAATCAATGCCTTCTGTTACAAATTATAGTCATTTAAGAATGTTTCTGGTGATTTCATAGTTTATTTTGTTCAGGTTATGTGTCAACTGTTTTATCTATATAGCTCCAAGCATTTTTAGTTTTTGTTTATTGTTTTCATATAGTTGTTTATATATATATATATATATATATATATATATATATATATATATATATATATATATATATATATATATATATATATATTGTGTATTTTAGCAGCAATCCTTCATTTCTACATGTTTCATCAAAGACGACAGACAAGGTAGTGCGATTAAGCTGTTTAATTAAGTTCATTTGTGTTCGAACAAGTGTCTTCTTTTCTTGACACAGAGTGTATCGAAACTGACCAATTGTTCTATAATTTCGAGCGCTTTCAGTTATAACTTTAGACGTTATCAAGGATGATTTTATTTTTGCTTTTCAGTTGTGTGTATGTTTCTTAGGTTATAGGGATGTTTTATTTTCCGAACACAGTCAGCCGTGTGTGTGTGTATGGGGGTGTGTGGCCGTGTTCGTAGATAATATTACTGAGTGTTGGCTTTTTTCTTTTTTTCTTATTAAGGCTTCCATTATTTTTAATCTTTTTTTTAATGTAGATCAGGATATTATGTTTGCATTTTCTACTAGTATATATATATATATATATATATATATATATATATATATATATATATATATATATATATTTGTCATCCATAGACAGACTGTTTCGCTGTTTCACAGCTCATCAGTGTGGCTAGACGTCCGGTTGCATCTAGCTAGGATCGAAATCCGACTGAATTGGCGTCAGTCGGAACTTCTACCATTAAGCCATCGGCTCACGGCAGGGATGGAGGTGAATTTTCGCGTGTTTATTTATAGATTTAGAGAAACACACATTGACTGACTGTGACTCAATTCTGCGGAAGAGCCATATGTGTGTGTGTGTGTGTGTGTGTGTGTGTGTGTGTGTGTGTGTGTGTGTGTGTGTGTGTGTGTGTGTGTGTGTGTAAATTCTTCACCCCAAGCATGCTGATAATGCCACTAGGACGCAGTGGGATACCCGGAGTGAAAGAAAAGAAGTACTTTAGTGAGTAGACGTGAAGAAAGGACAATATAGGAACACGTTTAAGGAGGACAGAAGATGGCGATGACATCACATACTAATTTTTGAAAATTGTAGACGACAGGGAAGCAAGAATTTGGAAAGGGTTCCACAGATGGGAAATGCGACAAAAAAATCTGTTAGAAAATAAATCATGGTTGCTAGCTAGTTCAACAGTAAAACGGTGAGTGCTAACTGCCAATTTAGGTAAATTCATGTACTTGGGGAAAAGAAAACTCATCAGAATAGTTGTCATGAAAAATATGTGTCTCACAGACAGAGAGGAGTCACATCACCTCAGTGAGAATGCGACTAAAGTCAAAATGCCAGGTAAGATCTATACATTACAAACTATTCTTAGAACGTTGTCAAGAATCTCGAGATTACAGTAGGCGCACCAGAACAGATTTGGCAGCAAAATATTTCTAGGTAAATCTCTATATATACTAGTAATATATATTAATAAGATAGGAATATAAATACTATTGAATTTTCTGATGAATCATATTTCTTAAAACAATGAATTCTTTGCGAGATCCACCACTATGAAATACCTTATCCCAATAAATAATATATCGGTAAATATTTGAGTTAAACAACTTTAACAAAACATTGTAATAACAAACATAATTATGAATACAGGCCGTTATTTAAAGAAGTAATGGGCTACAAATGGAAAAATTTGAATTTGATATTGCTTCCATTTCACAGAAGCAGACATTAAAAACATGAGTCTTATCGTCTCACCTTTCTTTCTTTATTTGATTCTTTCTTTTTTTTTACTTTCTGCCTTTCTTTTTCTTGCAAAAACCAAACAGCATCTCTGTGATATCTTTTCTCGTTTTTCCTTGCGATCAAAATGGAATAGTTTATTATTTAAAGAGGTAATGCATGATATAATAAAAAAATAATAATAAATATACAAATAAATAGAGAATCCAAGAATCAGATAGAATTATATGATTGACATTGAATGTTTCAGGCACAGGACAAATTGCATTAAAATAATCTGTGACAAATGGAGAAAAGTAATGTTAATATACCCGCATTTATTTATGAGAGTGAAAATTGTAGTTGCTTTTATTCCGCTCTAGGTGAAAAATCCAGGAAATGCTCTATCAGTATATTCATATCTATCAATATATATATATTCATAATTAAGTAATTCATCAAGTTTTAGAAGAAACCTCAACAGAATGCAGAAAGCACTGGACGGCAGTTTCGTCCTATATTTGGGACTTATCAGCAGTGCGCATCCACTACCAAGAATTGAAACCCGGACAGTTACGTTATTAAGCAAACGTCGTACCAACTGTACCACGGTGAGGAAGAGGTAACGAATTAAACTCGACATAGCGCCGCTCATTCACATATGTATATATATGTGTTGGGGCGCACCCACCTTCACAACCACAATAGACTGATCCTATTATTATAAATAGAACAGTAGTTCTAGAGACTGTGAGTAGTGTAGCAGTGTACGAGACGCAGTCTCTGACTGTGCGCGACTCTTGTTGAACTCTCTGCTTTGGCAGAGAGGAACCCGGCCGAGGCTTTGCCGCAGGGCAAAGTGTCGTCCGGGGAGGTAGACAGTCCCTGAACCCGTTTATACGGGTTCTAAATGGGCATATTTTTGGCCGAGCCTACGGGCTCGGGGAGCCCACATTAAACCGGCCTTGTGCCACATTCGACCCACGTGGGAGGGTTGTTAAATACCGTAGTGTAGCAGTGTACGAGACGCAGTCTCTGACTGTGCGCGACTCTTGTCGAACTCTCTGCTTTGGCAGAGAGGAACCCGGACGAGGCTTTGCCGCAGGGCAAAGTGTCGTCCGGGGAGGTAGACAGTCCCTGAACCCGTTTATACGGGTTCTAAATGGGCATATTTTTTGGCCGAGCCTACGGGCTCGGGGAGCCCACATTAAACCGGCCTTGTGCCACATTCGACCCACGTGGGAGGGTTGTTAAATACCGTAGTGTAGCAGTGTACGAGACGCAGTCTCTGACTGTGCGCGACTCTTGTCGAACTCTCTGCTTTGGCAGAGAGGAACCCGGACGAGGCTTTGCCGCAGGGCAAAGTGTCGTCCGGGGAGGTAGACAGTCCCTGAACCCGTTTATACGGGTTCTAAATGGGCATATTTTTTGGCCGAGCCTACGGGCTCGGGGAGCCCACATTAAACCGGCCTTGTGCCACATTCGACCCACGTGGGAGGGTTGTTAAATACCGTAGTGTAGCAGTGTACGAGACGCAGTCTCTGACTGTGCGCGACTCTTGTCGAACTCTCTGCTTTGGCAGAGAGGAACCCGGACGAGGCTTTGCCGCAGGGCAAAGTGTCGTCCGGGGAGGTAGACAGTCCCTGAACCCGTTTATACGGGTTCTAAATGGGCATATTTTTTGGCCGAGCCTACGGGCTCGGGGAGCCCACATTAAACCGGCCTTGTGCCACATTCGACCCACGTGGGAGGGTTGTTAAATACCGTAGTGTAGCAGTGTACGAGACGCAGTCTCTGACTGTGCGCGACTCTTGTCGAACTCTCTGCTTTGGCAGAGAGGAACCTGGACGGGGCTTTGCCGCAGGGCAAAGTGTCGTCCGGGGAGGTAGACAGTCCCTGAACCCGTTTATACGGGTTCTAAATGGGCATATTTTTGGCAGAGCCCACATTAAACCGGCCTTGTGCCACATTCGACCCACGTGGGAGGGTTGTTAAATATCGTAGTGTAGCAGTGTAGTGCAGTGCAGAGTGAGACTGTAGTGATCAACTACACTTCCGTTTCTCGACCGGAAGATACCGTTGGACTTTATTACTATTACTTATTGTTACTACTAACCTACGTTCATTCTACTACTAATCTCTCTGATGTAAATACCTCCCTGAATATACCAGTATTTTTCCCTACGACTGTGTGTGTTCGTTATTACCATATACTCACGTGGAAACACTCAACATCTCAACAGTGGCGACGAAGGATGTTTTATTGATCTCAATAATATGTATGTATAAAACCTCAGATATAACGAAAATATATCTGGAAAAAGATAATATGGATAAAGACAAATGGAAATCTTTTTCTTAGCTGGCTTTACCTTGAAATTCAGTTTTGTCTGAAATATATTTATGAGCGTTGTTAAATTTAAAACATTATGGAAAACTAACGATATTTTAGATTTGTTAATGTATATTTGTTGCAAAATAATTATCCTTACATTTGTCCAGATGAAATCCATCTGAGAACGAAACGCTTAGGCTAAGAAAAGTTTTCTTACATCTGTTTATCGGTAACCGATATTTACTGGTTTCTATACCCGTTGGGACTCTTGTTCTCCCGTAAAACGCAAAATCAATTTAATTAAAATCCTTACTCATAGGGACTCAATAATCTGCTCTAAAACCATGTTGGATGATGAATAAAGTTTATTACCACTATTCTGTGTTCCAATGTCTTTCCCTTGGGCATCGTTCAATCAATAATTACGAACAAAATTACTGAATTCAATAAAGTTAAACCTGCTACATTACAAATATGTCCTGTGTATCTGCTCTTTCCTTGACTGAGTAATATCAGTGATAGTTATACTAAGCGGGTTTTCTTGACAGCTTCATATTGTTACTTTGCTGCTAACACTCGTGTAGTCTTTTCTTCCAAGTCCGTCCTTCCATTCATGTCCTACACATCATAATTGTTCTTTGATGTATTCAGTTAAGTGGAGTTGTGGTCCACACTATATCGGGAGAACGACTCAAAGGCTGGATGTCAGAATAAAGCAACGCGTCCTAACAAAGATCCGCTTTCTTAAATATACTTCTTCAGACATTCTAAACAGTACATACGGGTCTTCCATCGCAGGACATATAATAAATAGCCATAATTGTGCCCTTAAATTCAGTGTGGTCTCATTTACTATTCTTACAAAAAAAACACTCGAATTACCACTTAAAAGTGTTATATATTGTCTTTAAAACCTTCACTGTGGGAACAGAAGGATTTCGTAATGGACCTCCAAATGATTTCCGTTTAAGAATATATATTTTCCCGTTGAGTCCCAAATATAGGACGAAACGGCCGTCCAGTGCTTTCTGCATTCTGTTGAGTTTTCTTTCAGACTCAATAAATTACTTAATTGTATATATATATATATATATATATATATATATATATATATAGAATTGGATGCACTGCTGATGAGTCCCAAATATAGGACGAAACGGTCGTCCAGTTGTTTCTGCATTCTGTTGAGGTTTCTCGTAGAATCGATGAATTACTTAATTATAATTATCTCAAATCCTCCTAATTATTTCTATCTGTATGTCCTTGCTTGAACCGACTTCTAATACTCTGGATGGAGTGGCTTGGGGATATTAGTCGTGGCTCATGGGGGCACAGACCTATGGTTATGGGAAACTCGGATGAATTCCACCACGGAATATATGATCCAGCACTATATCGAGTTTAATTCGCTACCTCTTCGTCACCGAGGCCTGTTCGTACAGTTGGTATGACGTTTGCCTGATAACGTATCTGTCCGGGTTTCAGTTCTCCGTAGAGGAGTTGCAGCTATGACAATCCAATATGAGTGAAAAAAACTCGAAAATGAAATCGTACGTAAAAAGGTGTGTGGATACATCCAGTACAAAAAAGTTTTAAGGTTAGAGAGGCGAAGATCATCTTAAATAAGCTCGAAAATGATGGTGTAATAACATATATATATATACATACACACACACACACACATATATATATATATATACATATATATATATGCAAGTTTCATTAAAAACGACAGACAAGGTACTACGGTTAAGTTTTTTATTTAATTTTTCTTGTGTACGAACAAGAGCTTTCTTTGCTGGACACCAAAAGCAAAGAAATATATTAAACATACAAGATACGTATCTTTAATTCAAGTACTATTAAGTCCTCCACGAAGATAAACCAAGAAAATCAATATAAAAATCCTACGTCAGAAGTGGAAGACAACCCAAAGATATTGAAGGGACAATACGTCGATCTGAAGTATGGTTTAAAAGAAAAAAAAATCTAAAATGGGATTTACAAATTGGAAATGTCAACATGAAGTTGTTGCAGAAGCTGAATTATCTGAGAAACGTTTTACCAGAGGATGGTGATGCGACACCAATATCCGAACACTCAACAGATGAGTGAAAGAATCTTTTGATGGAATCAAGTTGCTGAGGAACGGAAATACATCATTAGAAACAAAGAATAGTCTGCTAAATTACTATGTGTCATCTATGCTCTCATATAACAGAGAATGGTTGGAAAACTACTCGTAGCAACAGAAATGTGTTTGTACTTATGGCTACTGAATATTCCATGTACGAAACGAGTAAGAACAAGGAAGTCTTAAAGAAAAGAGCAACAGAATCAGGAAAAAACAACTGTAATTCCTTTGACACATAATGAGAAAGGAGGGTATGAAAATCTTTATCCCCACGTGTCATATTGAAGGTAAGTGATAGAGAGCTTGTGTGAATGGAGGGCCTAACTACGGGTGGGAGCATCAGCAAAGGCAGAACAATTGCAAAGGGACACAATGGATAGGAAGTTGTAGAGAGTCATAAACATCTATATCTTGAATGGTCGCAATACATAGAAGGAAAGGAATCCACTGATCCTCGGATGTTTCACTGGTTGATTATATTTTTTTTAACGTTTTACCAACCCTTTGTAAATTATTTGAAGCAAGAAAATATTTTTAGATTGTAAGAAACTCTTAGAGATTATAAAGATTTACTGATACTAGTACTAGTAAACCTGTAGAATGGGATTAGATGAGAAAAAGTAAAACCATCCTTTTCCTAATAATATTTTCGCGTAAGTGAATATAAAGAACTAGATTCAAATTGGAACTCGACGATGACCAATTTCGAACCATTAGTCATGACATCCGTGTGTACAGCATAAGATATTTCTCATCTGTCTTCCAACTAGGTACTAGCCAAGTTCGGTGTTGCATAAAATCGGTAATCCAGACAGATCAACGATACAATATGAACCCCAAATTTCATATGGTATACCTGTCACTAGAGAAAAAAGGGAAAGGAAAGAATATGAAAATGAAGTTGATATATATATATATATATATATATATATATATATATATATATATATATATATTAAACATGCAGTATTGAATGTTAAAAACAACATAGTCTTGCATATATTCTTTTGAATTTTCTCATATTCTCTAATGAGACTTTTTATTTGAAAATGATTTCGAAATAAGTATTGTCCGTACGATGACCTAAAACGTCTCATTAGAGAATATGAGAAAATTCAAAAGAAAATATGCAAGACTATGTTCTCTTTAACATACAATACTACATGTTTAAAAGAAAAGTTGCTATCAAATTACACACATATATATATATATATATATGTGTGTGTGTGTGTGTGTGTGTGTGTGTGTGTGTGTATGTGAGTATATGTGTATATATAAATATAAATATATATATATATATATATATATATATATATATATATATATATATATATATATATATATA
>OZ038491.1:33995610-34025610 GCA_964036315.1 Acanthosepion esculentum
AGCGTGAGAAAAGGTCCATTTTATATGTAATATCGACACAATCATGCATAGAGACGCGTTGGAAAAGCAAACTATGGTTCGTAAATGTAGATGTTTTTGGAATAAATCTTGTATACATTTCATCTGTATACGAACATAGATAGATAGATAGATAGATAAATAGATAATAAACTGAGATAGATAGATAGATAGATAGATGCATACATACGTACGTGAATAATCCGACTAAGATAAGTAGTTATAAATAGACTGAGATAGACAGATAGATACATGCATACAAACGGGCATACTTATATAAATACACAATCCGACAGATAGATAAGTACAAACAGATTTTGATAATTTAGTTTATTGGCCCTCTTATCCTTAAAACCTCAATGGATTTTTCTTACATTTCTGATTTTCATTCCAAACATGAAGAAGCCTAACTTAGCACACGCCAACGAAATGAGCATTTCCACTGTCTATTAGTATTATACTTCCTACTAACATGCATGTATATATACATATATATATATATATATATATATATATATATATATATATATATATATATATATATATATATATATATATATATATATATATGGGTGGTATAAAATATTTTCAGAATCAAACTGTAGAAAAAGACAGTATGAATAAAAGAAAAAAGACAATTGGAATCATGTATGTAGTTTTACCGACACGATTTGTCCAATGTGGACTGTTTCGATTTTTGGCTTGAGAAAGACTACATTCGATGAAATAGGTCGGCTAAAATTACATAGAGTTTTCCTATTGTCATATATATATATATATATATATATATATATATATATATATATATATATATATATATATATATATATATATATATATGAATCTTTGCGGTAATTTTTTTTTTCAGATTAAAAAGTGAATACAGATTCTATTCCTGTCTAGATCTAGATATTACCTAGTAACTATGCCCGGTAGATATCAACAGAGATGTATGCACAAATACTTGAATTGATAATGTTTCGAATAAAACATAAATGATATGGTAATTTTGAAAAATCTATTAATAGCTTATGTATAGGAGGCACGGTGGTGTAATGGATAATGGCTTGGATTGAGGAATCGGAGAGCCGAGTTCGAATTCCGGTAGAATCCATTACATTCACATACGTGCTATTACCGTTGGGAAAGGTGTGAATCCTCTTCTTCTCTCTCCAACTATGGGTAAATAGCAGGACAGACTGGCAACTGGTCTAGGAGAAGGACAACTCTGAATTCAAAACCTGCGGAGGGTCGTTTGGGGACCTTGTGGCATTCGCTGCACCAGGTCCCTGTATTCGTCCCTCCAAAAAGTGTGGATGGCCCTGCACAAAGCCTTCACCACTTTAATCAAATCTCATGTGTCGGGCTTTCAGTTTCTGGGAACTGATCTGTCTGACCATCATACGTCGAGTTCTACGGGAGAGTCGATCATATAATGTTTATACGTTCTTTTTATAGATACAAATATTTAAGTAAATGCTCTGTTTATAATAAACAGTATTAACAACATTTATCGGCCTGAATGTCCGAGAAATTCTCATAGAAAATATGCATCCTCCGACAGGAATCGAACCTGTATTACGGAACCATCATATATCCGATTGGGTCACAGAACGCATATATAATATATATACAACATCTGGTTTTGGCGTTCACTCTTTTGTCACTCAAATTCCATTTAATAAAGTTGAAGCTGTATATTACTATGGGTATAATTTGCTTTCTTGTATCAAATGCACTCGTCTATAATATTCTTTTCGGATCTTTTTTTTCTAATTGAATATTGTATACCATCTCTTTCATTAATTCCTAATTATTTGTATGTAGCATCTCGGTCTAGTTCCTTAAGCCGGTTGATATCAATGTCTACATCCGTAGATTTCGTTAGTTTACCATCTTTCAATGTGTTTTTGGCACTGTCTTTGATTTCGAACTCCCTCTTAATGTCTTCGCTGAAGGTTTTATTAATGGTGAGTAGGTTTTCCGTCTGGCTGCCATACTTGGCAAACGTTGAAATCATCAGTTTGCCATTCTGTGTCTTGTAGCCGTAGCTAAAGTTGTTCAGTCGGCAGCTGAGTGGCGCTAATGCAGATGAGTGATGGTGTGAATGAATCTCCTTAGAAGATATCGCTTTTGATATTGATTGGTCTCGATTTTAATGACCCGATTGTATGGTTGAGATTTAGTGTAGTCTTCCAGTTTTTCATACTTTCTGTTATGAATCTGGACGTTGTGTGGCATACTCTGTTTATTTTAAGCTCTCCTTTATCCATTGTCGAACGCCTTTCTGTAGTTCATCTATAGTATCGATAGGTTTCTTTCTTTGCTTTAACCCCTTCCAAAATTGCTTTATTGATAATTACATTGTTCTTGCACCACTAACTTTCTTTTTTATATCCCTTCCGTTCTGATGTGAGGAAATTGTCTTTTTCTTAAGGAAGTTGTACGTCCTATCGATTAAAATAGGAATGAGGATATACATTTTTGGTAAGCAGTTAATGGGTCTATAATTCTTCGCGTTCTGCGTCTCTTCTGTTTTGGGGAGTAGGTATGCTACTCCCCATGTAAACCATTTGGGGTATTTTTCTGGGTTTATTATTATATCATTGTATGTCCGTTCGAGATCTTGGTGGGTGCTAGATAGATTTTTATTCAAAAATTGGCTATTCAATAATATTGTTTCAGTCATGTTGATATTTGTCCATTTTTGGCACTCTATATGTTTGTGTTGTTTCTGTTGTTGCTTGATACTTGTAGTACTTTCATTGTACATTTTGCAGTTTTCACACATCTTACACCAGAACTCGTTAGCTTCCTGGATATTAAGTGGGTCGTTTATCTATATTATATTTCTTCCAAGTTCCCGATAGAGTTTCTGCAAAGATCTTGTTTTTCGAAAAGAATCTGTTTCTTTTTTTATAACGCCTGATTCTCTGTGGCTTTGCTTGTATTTTTTTGCTTCACCTTTTGGTACGTCACTATTATTCTTTATGTCAACGTTTCCTTTCAGTGATCTTTTTCTTTCTTTCATGTTGTATTACTTGTCTACTTCTCTTAGAATTCTCTTACAATTTCGGTTTCTCTTATTTATTTCCAGACTGACATTTTTCTTTTTCATTTACGTTGTTTTTTTTTTTCTTTTTTACCTATTGATCCTGCGATCGTTGCCGAGGGTGCATATATTTCTGTCAGGTTCATCTGTCTTTCCATTTCGTCCCTTATTTTTCTAATTACTTGCTTAGCAATGTTGGTTTCCTTCACTTGACGGTTCTTTCTTACTTTTAGAATTGTTGGCTTTTCCTCGAAACACGTTTCCATTAAAATCTCCCATTTATATCGGATGGTTTTTGTCATGTCTATTTCTCTCTCATATTCGTCATCATCTTCTATTTGCTTGTGTGTCTGTTATTATTATTATACTTACTAGTAGTAATATTATTATTATTAGTAGGACAAGTAACAATCTCAATAAATTCTTAATTTTCCAACAATACTTCTCCTTTCATGCGATATGTATTCTCTTTGACTTCATTATAACTTCTTTCCTCGTTGCACACTTTTCGGAGGAGTAATTCTACATTTTGTCCTTATTAATCTTAATTTTAATAAAACGACACGCATTAAGTTTATTTTACATAAACATTAAATGCAAACGATAAAGTGTATTATTCATCCTAGATATCATTCGATACAAATTCAAGTCGAAAATCTACTTTTTGCTTCCTATTCACAGCGTAGATTTTCAGTCCTAATTAATCGATAAAATTAATCAAATTGATCGAAATTAGAATGACTAAGCGAGACAGTTAGAAAAGTTTCAGAATTGTTGGTTAGCAATAAGAAAAAATCTTCCACAAGTTTGGCCTGTATCTCTAGGCAAATACAAAAGAATTGTCAATGTCTATTGAATATTTTTTCATTCTTAATTGAGTTTTTTGCTCATCTGAATTCAGTCGTTTTGGGGCTTGTTTTTATTTTGCCTCTTGAAGTTTTAAGTTCTTCACTGAATTGTGAATATGTTAATGAGAAGAAATTCTTTGTAACGCTAGATTCACTTCTCTTTTTCTATTTCTGTTCTTCATTTATTTGCTTTTTATTTGCTTTGTCCCTTCAGGACATGGAAATATGTCCCTCCACACATTCTCAAATGTTATAGCGCCAAGCAGTTTTTCATCCTCTACTCTGGATTCGGTCTGACATCCATTTATACAAGTTCGTTAGATAGGTCACTCGATGTTTCCCTCTGTCCCTCTTGTATTTAATATATCATGTTAGTGACAAATTCCCTAATGTTTCCATTTCAACTATTTCTGATTGTAAATATATGTATCCATTTTGTTTCCATTTATCTTAAAACGTTCTCGTTACTGATATATTTTTATAATAATCAAGGCATCCTTCTTTCGAACCAAATCTTTGTTAATATTTATATTATTTACATTGTTCGAACTGTTGTCCTCAACTTTAGTGCAATATTCACGACGTTTCGGCCGTTGTATATTCCGGCCTTCTTCAGGTGATTGCATTTTCGAATGAACCTTTTATTTCGTCCAACGGGATAGAATAAAACTTGGAGAGTTGAATTAAAGTGAGATAACTGATATATCCGGGAGATGTATGGCATGTGGAATTAGAACAATCTACTGCAGTGTACGAACTAAAAGATTAATTTCGAAAAGCCAATCACCTTCTATTTTATTAACACCCACCTGATATGAGGTATTGTGATTATTGTCATTATTTACATTATTTGAACTGCTATCCTCCTCTTTATTGCAATATTCACGACGTTTCGGCCGTTGTTCACTCCGGCCTTCTTGAGGTGATTGGAATTTTGAATGTATATTTTATTTCGTCCACCGGGATAGAACAAAATTTGGAAAGTTGAGTTAAAGGGAGATAATTGATACATCCTGAAGAGGCATGGCCTGTAGAATTAGAACAATCTACCCCAGTGTACGAAATAAAAGGTTCAGATCGAAATACTATTCACCTTTCTTTTATTTTTTTTTATTAAGACCGACCTGAGATAAGGTATTATGATTATTTATTAGATTACTTACATTCTTCGGAATGTTATCCCCATCTTCCTTGTTATATTTCCGACCTTCTTCAAGTGATTCGAATATTCTACCCCACTGGGCGAAAATAAAGAGGTCAATTAGAAATTCCAATCACCTGAAGAAGACCGGAGCATACAAAGACCGAAATCAATCCGAATAATGTAAACAGTGCAAATAATTATAATACTTTATCACAGAAATATTGACAGCTACATCTTTGTTGTCTCGGTAGCTCCTGTTTCTGTGAGGAAATTCTTCAGTCTTCACTACCTTTACTATATGTTATATAACATAGATGTTCTACTTATTACGTTTTCCATCGAAATTTCCTTGTTACATTATGGTTTGAGCTTTATAGGATATCTTTTTCTCTTTTAATGCGCATTCAGATTCTTGTATCAAAAATATCTTTTCCAGATCTTTTGATTGAGACGTTTCCAATTATTAAATTGCATATTTTGCAGTCTCTCCTCCTAAAGCATTCTTAAAATTCCTAGTAAATCCTTTATTCTCGCTTTCCTTGACTAGTTTACTAGGAGTAACTGCTGATGACTGTCTCTGTCTACAAACAATAATGTCATTTGCCTCTCTTATATTGAGATTGTGTCCGACAATAATACATATTAGTACGTTTAATTCACTTAGGATTGCATAGCTGGATATGTTGAATAGCTTACGTCAATATCATGTTGAAACACAGGTTGGCGTCCGGACACGGGAGTTAAACCTGGTCAGTACTTAAATGGGTGCCTAGATGGATGGCCGCTTGGCCATACCAGGTGAGGTAAGCTTGGACGTGCGGTTAGTGTGATGGTTAATGACTCGAAATGAGAAATCGTTGAGCTGAATTTGATATTCAACTCGGATTCATCACGTTCACTTACGCGCATGGAGTAGACATGGATAGAACATTTATCCTACGTGAAGTTATGGGTTAATTAACCAGGAACGATGTGATTATTTATCCTTGGTTGGTAACCAGTATACTGCTGATAATAACGGCAGCCTACTGTGGGAAAATTTCTATCAATCCAGTCAGCAATCGAAAAGAAATGATAGCCAATACATACACCATACCTGACCAAAAAAGAAAAGAAGAGAGGACAGTGTGAATAACCAACCAATTTAATTATTTTTGTTTTATTTTTATTTTGTTGATTTACAGTTATACTAAGAAATAAGTTTGGCCATATCTGTTATGTATTTACCACTTTTTATATATAAATTACAGTGTATATACGTGGGTTTGCGCGTGTGTGTGTGTCCAAGAAAATCCTCCGTTCCCACTGGTCTGATTTCAATGATCCATAGCTCATTCAAAAGCCCTAGAAAAGTTAGACGCTGGGAACAATTTTCGTTGAGCTCACATTCAGCGTTGCCAGATTATACGAGGTTATAAATATATATATTAATATATTATACTAGCCGTTGTCGTTGCTTTAATGGTTAAAGTGGAATAAGTCGTTATCCTTTTGCATCCAAAATTGCAGTGCACGTTTCATTATAAACTATATGAAAAGCCGCTCTATCAGGCAGCATTTAAACTAGCTCCTGTTGATGAATCTTGGTTTGGCCATAATCACAATAGTTAGGGCGGAGTGCGATTGGGATCAATAAACTACAGAAAAACTCAATCGCTGCATTTAAGTTTGAATTAATGTTTAAGCTTACCTTTTAAATTTCAACAATGATTCTTCTGCTGCTACTTAAAGACGATTTGATGTACGTAGATCCTTATTTTCCGTACAAACAATTATTTTAATTTCATGGGTGACAGAACAGGAGACAATTTATAAGATAGTGTGAAGATGGGAGAATTGAAATTAGAATTAGTTATACATTCAACATTTGAAGAGTTAGAGAATTGTAATAACTGATTAAGTAAAACCTATGTTATGGAATCTATATGAATAAATGCGAAATTGGAGCACAATTATCCAACGTATTCTGAGATTAAAAAGCCCCAAAGCTCAATATCTGCATTATATATTATCTGCTTCTAGGTGATATCACTCTTCAGGTTTAACTAATTTGCATATTGATTTTAGAAAAGTTTATTTCCTTAATTAACTGTCATTCATTACTGGTCCTTTATTCGAAGATTGTTTTGATTTTCATATAAAACATATTTCTGTTTAGGAATACTGTCTTATATAGTGCAGAAAAGTCTTTGAAATTTGCATTTTACTTGGCCTTCAACAAGTTGGTATCTATTTGTAAAACTTTACTTAACTATAATACGCCAATTTATGAATGAGATTTTCACTTAAAATATTTGTTTCAAATATTTCAAGTAGTGAATATATCTTACTTTGCGTTCTTCCTGTTTTATTGTCTTTTTAAAATAAACATTAGCGCAGAGAAAAAAATAATATCAACGAAGTAAAATTTAGGCATAGAACATCTCTGCCACATGGTTCTGCTTTCATATTTCACTTCAATTCAACATATATCCGATAATGTCCTTCTAAAACTTTCTTTGAGACATTGCTGTTATGTAAATCCATGAATTATCTTTTCAAATTATATCCATTAAACGATTGATCTAAGATGCTGGTTACAGAAAATTATTTACAAGTGAAACGCTCTGAGTGAAACAAAGATTGCATTATCAATGGATCTTCCCGCGAGCCACGGGAAATGATGGAACCTGGACGATACGGAACTCTTCAATGTTTGTCAGAGAATTTGATTTTTATCTCGATTTCTGTCCACAGATTTTCATTCGATCGCAGTCAACTTCAATCGAAGTTCTGGAATCGATACTAAAGATAATAATTTTGCTTAAAGTCAGTGCAAGAAAGAAAAACAAAAGAAGCATAGATGAAAAATATCGACAACTTCAAAGCCAACGCTACGTTTATCAATACAACTTATTCACACCCGTAGATAGGACATACGCTTTTACTCAGTATCAACCACAGACGTATACTCATATATGAGACGACATACATGCATACATACATACATACATATCTATCTATCTATCTATCTATCTATCTATCTATCTATCTATCTATCTATCTATCTATCTATCTATATGTGTGTGTCTGTCTGTGTGTGTGTGTGTGTGTGTGTGTGTGTGTGTGTGTGTGTGTGTGTGTGTGTGTGTGTGTGTGTGGAAGAGATAAGTTGATTCGGATCACGTTAAACGCATTCATATTTCACCGATATACATCGACCACAATTTCGACTTAATAATTACGAGTCTGATCATGAGAGAATAAAGATTCACCAAGAAGAAAATACATCGAAAGTTCGTTATCTCACGCTTCTCGACAACAAACCGAAGACTATTCCCATATATAACATCACCGATCATCGCTAAATAAATACCTGCATAATGTGGGGTCCGAGGTAACAGAGATCTAACCGATGGAGTTTGATTTAAAAGTACACAAATGGCGCTAATATATCTATAAAAATGAAAAAAAAAAACAGACTGATACATACTGTTATCTGGTCGCAGTCTTTGAGATGGTAAATTCGTTTGTTGGCCTTTTTATCCTCAAACAGTATCCTCGGTTTTCTTACACACAATTCTGATTTTCATTCCAACCATGAAGAAGTCTAACTTAGCACACGTCAAGGAATAGCGTTGTTATAAAAACATTTCCACTGTCAATTATTATTATACATCCTATTACACGCATATATATATATATATATATATATATATATATATATATATATATATAAAAGTGAACATAGAAGTCACCACTTAGAGGCGACAGTCTGTTTCATCCTAGTGCAATCGTCTGTTTCATGCTAGTGCAATCGTCAGGTCACGATTGCACTAGCATGAAACAGACTGTCACCTCTAAGTGGTGACTTCTATGTTCACTTTTATATTTACACACGCTCTATCTCTGATATTGAGCACTTTATCCCATGAATATAGCACACTTGAAGACTATATTCCTTCATATATATATATATATATATATAAATATATATATATATATATATATATACAAGGTAACCAAAAAAGTTCTGTCGGTTTTTAAAGTAAAAAAAGAAAACGCTTCACAGTATGTGTAACTTATATTTAGTCTTCGAAGTAATCGCCATCGGCATCCAGCACCTTCTGCCAACGTGTCTCCAGCTGTTTAATGCCCTTGCGGTAGAAATCCGGGGGTGGGGGACGCAAAGAAGGCCGCAAGGACTTTGCGCAAGTCTGCTTCATTGGTGAAGGATTTCCCACGAAGATGATTATCCAGGGAGTGGAAGAGGTGGTAATCGGATGGCGCAAGTTCAGGTGAATAAGGTGGATGGCACAAAGTCTCCCACCCAAGTTGCTGTATGGTATCCCTGACCACTCGCGCGACATGCGGCCTGGTGTTGTCATGGAGGAAAAGCACACCTTTACGATTCACCAGTGCTGGCTCCTTCTGGCGCAATGCCTGTTGCACACATTTCAACTGCTGCGAGTTTAGTTCTCCAGTGACCGTTTGGCCCGTTGGTAGCAGTTCATAATTAACCACTTGACGACCTGTCCACCAGACACAAAGCATAATCTTGCGTGGGTGCATAGGTGGTCTTGCGGTGTAAAGGGCAGCATCCTGAGGAGACAACCAATGTTTGGAACGCTTAGGAGTTTCTTACAGAACTCACTTTTCATCACTGGTAAGCACTCGATTGAATAAGGATGCAGTACGGTGGCGAGAAGGCAACGATACTCCGGCTGCCACACGTTGTCCCTTGTGGACCTCCAACAGCGTTTGCGGAACCCATTTGCTCAGTTTGTAAGTCGTACCTAAGCGGTGCAGGTGAAGTCTAACTGTTTCATCGTTGAACTGTCTTGCAAGTTCTCTACACGTTAGACTACTATCCTTTTCAATTTCCGCCTTCAGGATTCAATCATTCAAGACCTGTGGTCGTCCACTGCGAGGCTCCTCATGGAGAGACAAATCTCCCGACTTGAATTTTCGAAACCAACGCCTTGCAGTACGTTTATCCACAGCACTATCCCCAAACGCTTGACATATGCGGCGACCTGATGCAGCTGCTGATAAGCCCAGTTTGAAGTCGAAAAAAAAAACAGCCCCGAACGAGATCTCTAGACACTTCCATCCTTCTCACGCCTTGCAGTACGTTTATCGACAGCACTATCCCCAAACGCTTGACATATGCGGCGACCTGATGCAGCTGCTGATAAGCCCAGTTTGAAGTCGAAAAAAAAAACAGCCCCGAACGAGATCTCTAGACACTTCCATCCTTCTCACAGCTGTCCGGCTTATTACTTATGGCTCGACACGGTGCCCATGTTTTTTATAACGTCTGATGTTCCTACTTCCGGCTGTCCGAATTTGAAAACAATTGCTACACGCATTTCGCATATATTTCAACTTCATTCAATGACTAATCGAAAAACGGACAGAACTTTTTTGGTTACTGTTGAATCTCGCCTATTGCATGGAATAATAATGCAACACAAAATGTACTTAGAACAAGAATGTATTATAACAAGAAAGTGTACACAATAAGTACAGATGGTATTTCTGTAAATTTCTGGGAAGACGTTCCTGGAGAATGTGTTGACTAGTCGCAGTCGATCAGAGTCTCTAGATGTATCTCGTGATTCCTTCTCTCGTCTTCCGGTACCAACCATTATTTATATAGTTGGTAGTCACCTATGCAGATTAGGTGGATCCTACCACAACACCCCCCTCCCAAGCCTTGGAATCCTTTTGGATTTCAACTGGCTTCTATATGGGATGATGATTATGGTTATTTCTTTGTAGATCCCCTTTGCATAGTTCATATATATATCTGTTTTTTTTTTTCAATATCTTTTTCGTTTTGGATTCACGTCCAATGGGTCCGTGAACTTTCGTTTCCTACCGGATCTTCTCGGTTCAGGAGCACTCTGCGGAGGTTCTACTTGAAAAGTATCATACATTACATCAATGGGATCTTCCTCCTCATCCGGTATACTCTCTTCATGCTCTAGCACGTAGCATTTTTTGAGTTGGTTCTGGTGCCTTTTATGAGTATTCTTCGGCCCTTTTATTATGTAAATCAGGTCACCGATTCTCTTATCCACTATGCCTCGCTCCCAGAACTCAATGTTGTTTCTACAGCACTTGAAAAAGACCTTCTCTCCGGGGGTGTATCTTTTTCTAGCTGTATACATAGTGTTCTTTATTCTATTTCTTCCTGGCAAAAGCTTGTCAAACACTGACTTAACTTTCCTAGCGAACATTAGTTCAGCTGGTGCCATGTTTGATGGTGTTCTCTGGTTTGGCGTGATTCTGTATACTTGTAGGAATTGCTGAAGCGCCTTTTCCGTTGGAACTCCTGAGGCTTTCTTCAGAGCGCGCTTTAACGTATCTACAAATCTTTCTGCGAGTCCATTGGATCTCGGATGATACGGCGGTGTCGTTATGTGGTTAATTTGATATAACTCACAAAATTCCTTAAATTCGTCAGAAGTGAATTGTGTACCATTGTCACTCACAATACACTCTGGCACACCGAACCGTGCAAATAGTTCATGCAAAAGAGTTGTTGTGGTATTGGACGTAGGCTTTTTGCAGCGTAGTACTTCCGGCCATTTTGTAAAGCTATCTACCACTATTAAGTAGTAATAATCTTCTACTGGACCAGCGAAATCGATGTGTAATCTTTCCCACGGATGATCCGTCTTTGGCCATGGTTTGTGTACTATAGGTGGTGCCTTAGCTGCTAACGCACACCCTTTACATCGATGAACCATGTTTTCGATATCCACATCCATTCCTTTCCAATATACAAAGCTTCGCATTAAGCTTTTTGTTCTATTAATCCCCGGGTGACCCATATGAAAGTCCCGTAGGATTCTTTTCTGCAACTTTTTTGGTACTACTACTTTCTCTACACTTGCGAAAGGCACGTTACGTTTCTTTTTAAATATAGACATAGTATTTTCTTTTAATTCAAATTTAGCTTCAAATTTTTTACATCTTCCAAGACCAGGTGTAAAGGTTTCCGGAAACTTTTTCTTTAATTCATCTTTAATGACCTGTCTTGTTTGCGTATTACTTTCTACTTTTCTGCAGAATGAGTTTAACGGTTTATCCCACAATTCGAATGTTTCAATAAAATCTGTACCCAACAAGTTTTCTCCATTTCTCAGAATGAAAACTTTTATTTTTTTAACGATCCCATTCAATTTCATTGGAAGTACAACCTCGCCTTCGAAGTTAATTTGCTTTCCAGTTACCGTTCGAGCGAGTTTCGTTGACTTCATTATTGTAGGCCTTTTTAAAATTTTCCATGTTTTATCGTTCATTATTGTTAAATCTGACCCCGAATCGAGTTGAAATTTGATATTCTTTTTGAATATTTCAGTCGTCACATATTTCCTCAAATCTCTATCTGATTTGATATTCGAATTTGTTTGTCTAATTCGGCTCTTGAATTTTTTCGTTTTACAACACGATCCTTTGTGACCATTCTTTTGGCACACGAAACAATTCTTATTTCTATATGGGCAATTTACCTCCCAATGTCTTTCGTTACAACGTCTGCAATTATATGGTGGGATCTTTTTATTTTCGTTCTTTTTATTTTCTTGTCTATTATTAAAATACGCCGAATTTTTTCTCCAATTTTTCTCTAATGGGTACTTTGACTGCTTTTTTATTTTTTTAATATAAGCAATACCAGCTTTTTCTATTTTTTGCGACTCTTTCTTTAAACTTACGGCCCGTTGACACTCCTCTGCTAACTTTTGCAGGGTAAGGCCTTGTTCAGATTCGAGTTTAGACAAAACTCTACGTCTTATTTCGGCACTCTTACTGGATACCAGTCCTTGAGCAAAAATTAAGCACTTGAATTTTTCAACCGTAATCTCTGCCAATCTGAAATTGTCACAATGTCTATTCACTATAGATGCAAATGTTAAGTAATCCTGATCGTCGGATTTATAGACCTTCATGCATAACCATCGCTTATGCCAAAGCGACATATTTGCTCCAAACAGCTCTTTTAGCAATTTCACTGTTTCCGAGAATTCCAATTCAGTTGTTTTTCTCGGTAGAATAAAATCTACAAATTTGCTATGTTCTGCTGTACCTAGCTTTCTTAGTAATAGACTGACTTTTCTTGAATTCGACCAGTTTTCACAGTCTGTGTAGAAAATATCTTCATATCGTTTAAAGTACGCTTCAAACGTTTTTTCTTCGTCTGGCACATAGTTGAAAGTTTCCAGCGAATTAAATATGGTGTTATTAGAATATGAAGAATTTCCCTCATTTGCCTGATAGTTGTTTAATTTCTCCAGTGTTAACTTTTGAATTTCTAAAAGTCTTTCCTCTTGACGTTCTTGATATTTTTGCATTGCTATCAGTTGTTCTTGCTGTGCTATCTGTTGGGATTTGAATAATTCGGATATGACTTTGGATAGTTCATCCATCTTTAGCTGATAGTGTTCATGCAACAAGGAATATACTTTTAATTTGTGTATCCACGAATATCATATAAGCTGACCAAAAAATCGAAACAACGTACGACTTTTATATTTTATGTCTTGCTTTTACATTCACGCCCGTGCTAATCAACTTTGGTATTTTTTTTTCGTGAACAGAGAGCGTCGGACTTTTTTTTTCGTTTTCGACTTCTGTTCGCGTATTTCAATGACAACGTCTGATTTTCTTATCAGAGCTAATTCGTCACTATATTGTTGAACAAATAATTTTAAAAAAATAAATTTTTAAAATTTGTTACCTTTCAAAGTCGACACGGTGTATTTGTGCTCCTTTTAATCCATGCATGTTTTTGTAGTCGGCCAATTTTTCTTTTTAGAGGGTGTCTCGTTGTAGATAATTTTTTAATTTAAAATTACCGTTATTCGTTTACGACATCTTTCAATTTTTCTGAGTGAACGTTCCTTTATGCTTAGTCGTCTTTTAACGAGTTCTACATATCCAGAAGTTCAGAATCCTTCGTCGTTACGTTAACGTTGGACTTTGAATTAATAGTTTTTCTTTTTCTCAGCCTGGGTTCTTCAATGACTTGTCCCAATTGTTGAAACTCTCACTATTAATTCTTTCTTCTTTCCGTATGGTTCGTTCTACTTCTTTGCCATTGTTGAAACTTGGCGTATGGTTCGTTCTACTTTGTGGCCATTGTTGAAACTTGACGCATGGTTCGTTCTACTTCGTCGCCATTGTTGAGTCTTGACTCATTGTTGAATCTCGCCTATTGCATGGAATAATAATGCAACACAAAATGTACTTAGAACAAGAATGTATTATAACAAGAAAGTGTACACAATAAGTACATATGGTATTTCTGTATATTTCTGGGAAGACGTTCCTTGAGAATGTGTTGACTAGTTGCAGTCGATAGGAGTCTCTAGTTGGATCTCGTGATTCCTCCTCTCGTCTACCGGTACCAACCATTATTTATATAGTTGGTAGTCACTTATGCAGATTAGGTGGATCCTACCACAACAGTTACCTTGTGTGTACATATATATATATATATATATATATATATATATATATATATATATATATATATATATATATGGGGGGGGTTGTAAAAAAATATCAGAAGCAATCTGTACAAAAAGACAATATGACTGAAGTACAAAAGATTATTGGAAACCTGTGTGTAGTTTTTGCCGACACGTTTCGTCTATTATTTGCACTATTCGGACTATTGTCCCCATCTTTGTTGCCATATTTATTACAAGGTTTCGGCCTTTGTACGCTCGGGCCTTCTTCAGGTGGTTGGAATGTTCAATGTTATATGGACCGCAGATCCTTTGTATTTTCTCTGATAATCCCATCACGTAAATCAGGCAGACTGTTTTCTGAGTGTTTTTGCTCTCCTCTTGTTCCCGCCTATCCTAGTTTTTTATTTGGAGGGGGGCTGTTACCATGTACACAGGGTAGTTGTTACGTTGTAGGGTACTATTTATACTGACCAATTCTTTATCTAATGACTCTGGATCGCCACTTATGACTTTTGCTCGGTATTGCAAGTAGCGTACGATCTCTTTCTTTACGCTGTATGGATGATGTGAGTTGAATAATATCAGGACAACCTTCAAAAGCTTGACAACACTTCGCAGATATATATCCCGAGAAAGACCTCCCATAGAACATGAACATTACTAAAGACTGTGTGTACGCTATCCCGTGCAGCTGCGGAAAGAAATATGAAGGGGAGACAGACCACACCCTTAAGATAAGGCTTAAAGAACTCCAGAAAGCTGTAACACGTGGGGAAGTGGAAAAACAGGCGTCGGTGACCACATATGGAGAGAGAAGGGAGATCACCGGCCTATTTGGGATCTAGTTGAGATCATAAAAAAGAATACCATTGGAAAATTCGTAAATTAAAGGAATCAACACATATGCTAGGCCACAAAGACCTCCTGAGCCGACCAAGCATAGAAATGAATACAATATATAGGAACCAGTAATAAGGAGTGCCAGAGAAAAGCGATAATAACAACAAAAATTGCTATATGAGCTCTGGTAAAGACATAATTGATAACAGCAAAAATTGCAATATGAGCACTGGTAAAAAATGGTTGCTGAAGACATAAGGTTTATAGTACCCAGGAATTCTTGCACAGATGTCCTCAATGACACTTGGCACAGTGGATAAAGTCGTTAGTTGGATCCAATGACAAGACCCAAAGTGTGTGAGTTTAATACCCGGTTAGGGCAATGGAGAACTTTCAGAGAGAAATTAACAGGCGATAACTGATAATAGATATCCATTAGACATGGTACGTGAATCTAGAAAAGTCTACCCCAGTGAGCAAAATAAAGGGTTCAGTTCGACATTCCAACCACCTGAAGAATGTCGGAACGTACAACGGCCGAAACGTTGTAATAAATATGACGACAAAGATGAGGACAATAGTCCGAATAATGTAAATAGTGTACATAATACCTCCTCTCATAAATATAGACAGATACTGAAAGGCCGAAACGTTGTAATAAATATGACGACACAGATGAGGACAATAGTCCAAATAATGTAAATAGTGTACATAATACCTCATCTCAGAAATATAGACAGATACTGAAAGGCCGAAACGTTGTAATAAATATGACGACATAGATGAGGACAATAGTCCAAATAATGTAAATAGTGTACATAATACCTCATCTCAGAAATATAGACAGATACTGATAGACCGAAACGTTGTAATAAATATGACGACAAAGATGAGGACAATAGTCCAAATAATGTAAATAGTGTACATAATACCTCATCTCAGAAATATAGACAGATACTGATAGGCCGAAACGTTGTAATAAATATGACGACAAAGATGAGGACAATAGTCCAAATAATGTAAATAGTGTACATAATACCTCATCTCAGAAATATAGACAGATACTGAAGATGGCCGGAACGTACAACGGCCGAAACGTTGTAATAAATATGGCGACAAAGGTGAGGACAATAGTCCGAATAATTAAAATAATCTACATGATACCTCATCTCAGAAATATAGACAGATACGTTTCGTCCAATGTAGACTGTTTAGTTTTTTTGGCTTGATAAAGTCCACATTCGATGAAACGCGTCGGCTAAAACTACATAGTTTTCCTATTGTCTCATACATATATATATATATATATATATATATATATATATATATATATATATATATATATATATATATGTGTGTGTGTGTGTGTGTGTGTGTGTGTGTGTGTGTGTGTGTGTGCTCGCGCGGGGCGTGCTCGCGGGAGTAAAAGTGGATACTGAAATAAAAAATCAGAAGCGACAGTCTGTTTCGTGAATCATCAGGCTTTATAATTGTGTTTCCCATGAAAAAGACTGCTTATATTTACGTATGCTCTGTTATTGATATTAAGTACTTTAACCCATTAAGATAGCATACCGTAAATCTATATATTATTATTTATCAGAGTTCGAACCGCATATTATATGCACTCACTAACAAAAGGTTAAGACCACATTGTGTTTTACTAAGTAAAAGTTAGAATCCCCACAGTAACAAATAATTGATGAGAGACTGACTCAGAAATCTGGGCATGACGATATTCTGTATTCGTTTCAATGATAATAGTCTAGATATCAATATTTTGTATGACCTCTATTGTTTCCAAAAGCAAAAGAGGTCATACAAAATATTGACTCATGGAACCAGCAGAAATCACGTTGTTAGAGAGGTCAATTGAGATTTGTTTTTTCCAGAATTTTTTGATAAATTTTCTCAGTGTTTCGTTACATGAATTTTATTTTTCTCAGACTGTTTTCTTTTCGTACAATTTCTATAAATCTTCAATTGGCATAACAAATGGGATGATTCCCGGTCAGTCAAATGTTGTCATGATGTTCTAAAGAATACTAAACGAGATTCTGTCAATAGCATAGAGTACAATCATGCATAGATACTGTGCACTAACAGCCAGAATTTAAAAAAATACCAACTAGAATGCCGTAAAATTATAAACCTTTGGTGAATTGATTGTCGCTGGGGTTTCCGACATAGAATAGCATTTGTTTGTTGCATGCAAAGGTGCGTTTATTTGAACGCCGTTTTAAACAGGAAATATACGGAGATTAATGGACGGAAGAAATTTCCTTAAAAAATGGAGCAATGGTAGAAACGCAAGGAAGAACATGTTAACGACTTACATTAAACCCCTGAAAATATATTTCTATTTGTATAAAAACATGTTTTCAGCGTAGGTCCCTGTACCATACATATGTATACACACAGACACACACAAAAACGTGAACACATACTCTCCAACAATACACACACACACACACATATATATATAAATATATATATATATATCTATAGTGATTTTCCAAGCGTAGCTTTGATGTGGCACAAGGCCGAAATTAGTGAGCACCCAGTGAGAATCGAACTCACTACTCAGTCGTAATTGTTCTAGCGAGACAAGCTTGCTAACCGTTAAAATGAAAGTTTCTCCACCAATAGTTCCATTGACCTAGCACTATACGACGTTATTTCAGTACAGCTCAGATTTGGCTTAGTGGGTGCTTCAGTTTGAATCGTATATTTTTCATCAAATCGCCATCTTCTGTCTTCTTGAATCTCGTTCATCTTTTATCTTTTCTTTACTCCTTGTATACTAGTCTTTGCTCTCACTTTCACTCTCTCTTACCCACTTCCTAAGAGTGGCATTCCCGCCTTGTTTGGCGGAATTGATTTTTAAAAATTTCTTAGTAGGGTTAATTATAATGTTTCTTTTATGTATAACGAATTGTTGCATAGAAGAATCATCTAAAAACATATATTTGCTTCATTATTCAGTAGTCCATGTTTCATGATGCTTAGCAAATGCCAGACGGATGGATTTCATAGCTCCATGTAGCGTTTGTTTACGAACCGATATGATTTCAAACGAAAATCAAATATCAAACAACGTGAAACTCTCATCGAACTGACATGTGTACTAATTTGAAGCAGTGTAGAACGTATATTCTTACAGGAATTGTTGGAGTTCTTGTAGAATTGCCTTTAATCAAATCGGCATCGCGAGCTCTGGTGTTACTTCAAAGTTCACTTTTCCGCTTAATATTAAATTTAAAATTAAAGTAAAACTAGAGATTTCATATGTATTTATATATATATATATATATATATATATATATATATATATATATATATATATAGAGAGAGAGAGAGAGAGAGAGAGAGAGTGAGAACGAGAGAGAAGAAAACAGATAAAATAAGAAAACAGTGTGATAGATAGATAGAGAGAGAGAGAGAGAGAGAGAGAGAGAGAGAGAGAGAGAGAAGGTAAGTAAAAAAGTTCTATTCCTTTTTTGATTAGTCATTGAATGAAGTTGAAATATATACAAAATGCGTGTAGCAATTGTTTTCAAATTCGGACAGCCGGAAGTAGGAACATCTCTCTCTCTCTCTCTCTCTCTCTCTCTCTTTATCTCTTCATAATCGAACTCTTTGCCAAAACCATCGATTTTGTCCGTATCACCACCAATGACCTGACCTTTATTAACTTTATCGGAATGACTTTGCCAACATTTTCGCCGCTGCATCTGTCATCTGCACCAATTCTTTGCATCTGACTATGGCTCCCTGGTGTTTATTAACTTCATCAATCCTAACCAAATCGTCCCTGTTTTGACCACCATCATTTTCCATAGTCTTTATTAACCTTTCATTTTGATTATTCTTCCAGCGAAGATAAATTATTATTCTCATCATTTAGAACCTGAGACATATTCGACTCAGATCCTTTTTCACTTTGCTATAACTGTCATCCTGTTATCGACCTGAGGTTAGAAATGGTATCATGACACTTTCCACTGCAAAGAAAAAAAATAATTACATAGATAAAGCCCTTCGTAAAGTGTGGGCTGTACTTGTCAGAACAATTTTTTGTATCTCTTTGAGGCATGGACCTCCAGGGATCCCTCCAATCAGCCTACTGGAACCAACCAGTCCAAGGGCTCTAACTACAACAGGAATTGTTGATGTTCCCATGTGTCACATTTTTGAGATTTCTATATCAAGGTCCTTGTATTTTGACAGTTTTTCGAATATCTTCAAAGATACATTGCAGTCTGCAGGGACTGCCATATCAATAAGGAGGCACTTATTTTGTTTGTGGTCTTTAATAACAATGTCTAGGCGGTTGGCTTTGATTGTTCTGTCAGTGTGTATTGTGTAGTCCCATAGAATTGTAACAGGTCCTATCTCCGTAACCGGGTCAGGGTGGTGTTCGTACCAGTTTCTTTCATTTTCCTTCCCATAGGAGTTGCAAATTTTCCAGTGCAGATATTGGCCCACTCTGTCATGCCGGGTTTTATATTCAGTGGGTGCCAATATCGTGCAACCTGATATAAGATGATCAATGGTTTCTGGATATTTATCCCAGAATCTGCATCTTGGGCTAACACAGTATTTTAGTATATGTGCTTGATAATTCCGAGTTAACAAGCATTGGTCCTGTGCAGCAATGATAAAACCTTCAGTTTCAGCTTTCAACACTGCACTACATTATGCAATATATTATTATTATTATTATTATTATTATTATTATTATTATTATTATTATTATTATTATTATTATTATTATTATTATTATTTTCTTTCCTTCAATAATGTTAATTTTTCCCCCATACACACGGAAATCTACTTGAGTTCAAAGTATTATATCCCTTTCTAAATGATGTGAGGCATTGCCTTCTTTCATAACTTTTACTCCAAGAAAGGATTTCGCTGCCAATGAACTGGTAACTAATAAGATTATTGAACCAACATTTAAATTCCAATAAGATGAATTTCGTTTTATGAAACGACTTGCAAAATGATGTGGAAGTAAGCAGAGGAATCGTCAAAATTTCTAAAAAGATGGAGGACGCTCTAAGATAAACATACAGAATATACAGTAGTTTAAGAGAAATCAATTTAAATATAAGTATTTATGCACGCGCATAATTTGATTTACGCATTACCTACGGTATATTGTCAGAAGAAATACACACGGTATATTAATCGTATGATATAAATATATATAATGATATAAGTATATATAGGAAATTTAGGTACAAGTATTAATACAAGAGCATAAATTGATAAAATATACTATGTCGTGCGGGGCAGTATTTCTCTCCAGAACTTATCTTACATATCTATAAGCCTACTATTTGTCCATTAGAATATTGCTGTCACATATGGTCCGGGGATATTTAGCTTGAGCTTCTTGATAAGATCCAAAGAAGAATCAGCAATATTATTGGTCCTGATCTGACGGTTCGGCTTCATTTACTTACCCACCGACGTAAGCTTTCTTCTCTGTGGCTTTTTTTTTTTAAATAAATACTTTCATAATAACTGTTCGGATTATTTTTTCGCTATGGTACCTAGACTTTATGAATTTAATCGAAGTATAAGACTGGAGTTGAGATCCCATCAATATCCAGTTGAGCTGATTCGATGTAGAAGGAAGTTCTATGCTAGCAGTTTCCTTTTTTCCGCCTTTCTCGCTTATAGATCTCACTTCCGTATACATGTTTTCCAACCAACATTAATCTGTAACAATTTAAATGCAATGTCAATTGCTATCTACTGTCCTCCTGATTATTCTCTTAATATTCTGCTCATAATTAGTGTTTCTGTTCCTAATTCTTCCACACCCCTTACGTTTTTACGGATTAAAATATAAATGCATTAATCATTTTGATATTATATTGCAGAAATGGGCACGTGGCCGAGTGCTTAGAACGTTCGCATTCTGATGGACAGAACTCATATGTCGGGAGAACCTAATTCTATCGAAAAAGGACAACCGTGAAAAACATTCTTCACGGTAAATAATAAAATCACGTGTTAATTTAAAGATTCTATCTTTATAGACTCGAATAGAATCCTTCATAAAGGTCTCCTCGATTTTCAAGCCTGGCTCAAGCTTAGCACTCCTGATTCTGAATAAAAATGAGGAGGGACAGACATGGTTCTCAATACAGGCTTGAAGAAAGTTACAATTATTTTCTAGTTTTCTCAATCTAGCCTTGATTAGAAGTAACTTATCAAGAATTTTGATAGTAACTTTAGGGTACCTCTTTTTATGAGTTCTGTCCATCTTAAATCCGTTAAAAAATTATTGTGTGACATGCAAACGCAATTGCAGCACTTAGTTCGTAAACGGTTTGGACATATTGAACCAGTCCCGGGTGCAATTCTTAACCTATCCAATTATGAGTTATCTGGTTTAGAATCCAATATACTTTCTTATGGTTTGGATTTCTGTATTCCTCCTAGGGTTTCTGATGCTGAAAAATTTTTCTCTGAATTTGAGGTGTTATCAGCACAGCTATGTAGACTTGTGCCTCGTTCGTCTGACTCTCTCTCGAGTTTAAAAGCTACACTTAATGATTTAGCGCATTCATATGCTGCAACACCCGTAGCTCTTTCTGAATCCAAGTGGGGTCAACAGCAGCGGTTAGTAGTCAGGACTATTAAAGCAAATAACAATTTGGTTATTACCCGTCCCGATAAGGGTGCTGGTATAGTCCTTCTTGACCATTCCGACTATGTCTCCAAAATGCTGACCATTCTGAGTGACACATCCAAATTTCTTCCTCTTGGTCCCGCAGAGACACATGACCGCACTATACCTATCGAGATTAAGTTTCAGAAGACACTTCTTACTTGGCTTAAACGGGGTTTTCTCACTCATGAGATTAGTGACAATATAAGACCTGTCGGATCCATCCGGCCTCGTATGTACGGTCTACCAAAGACTCATAAAGATAATGTACCCCTTCGACCTATCCTGTCAATGTCTGGCTCGTCCCAACATAGGGTGGCCGGTTTTCTTTCAGATCTCCTTCAACCGGTCGTCGAGCATTTTAGCTCATATTGTATTAAGGATTCTTTTTCTTTCGTCAAACTTATACAGGAAACTCCTGCCAATGATAAATTCATGTGTTCCTTTGATGTTTGTTCCCTATTTACTTGCGTCCCTGTAATGGAAACAATCAATATTTGTTGTGACATGCTATATCGCAGTCACCTGTCTCCTCCCGATATTCCTGAACATGTTTTCATTGAGCTGATGCAATTTGCGACCATGTCCGTGGAGTTTAGTTTTAATAACTTCATGTACAGACAGGTTGACGGGGTTGCGATGGGCTCTCCTTTGGGTACTTCGTTGGCCAACATTTTTGTGGGTTTTTATGAGGCTTCACTCCTCACCCATGACAATGCTCCTTCCATGTACCATCGGTATGTTGATGATACGTTTTGTTTCTTTGACAGTGAACCAGAAGCCGATTCCTTCCTACTTGTTATGAACCAACTCCATCCGTCCTTGTCGTTCACTATTGAGAAGGAGTCTAATTCTTGTATCTCTTTTTTAGATGTTCTTGTGCATCGGACCCCATCTCATTTTCTTACTCCTGTGTACCGTAAACCAACCTTTTCCGGTCTGTACACTCGTTGGGACTCATTTTGTCCCAAAAGACGTAAGATTAATCTTATTAGGACCCTAAGTCACAGGGCCTTGATGATTTGCAGCGAGCAATATCTCGAGGACGAATTTTATCCACTGTACCTTATTAAAAAATGGTTATCCTAGCGATACCTTACACACAGTCATGCGCGATAAAGTTATTAAATTCAGGAAGGAAAAAGTGGACGATGTGCAGAAGTGTCCCGTCTATTTACGACTCCCATTTATAGGTTCACGTGGCGAGCTTTTGGCCAAGCGAATCCTGTCTGTAGTCCAAAATTGCTATTTCTCTGCTCAATTGAGAGTTCATTTTGTGACTCGCACTGCCTTCCCGTCTATGCGTAAGGATCTTCTTCCTCCCCTTCATGTCTCCTCTGTTATTTATACATATAAATGCGGCTGCGGTAGTAGCTACATAGGAAGAACCACCCAACGTTTAGATTGTAGTATCAGGCAACATGTCCCTTTACGTGTCCTCAATCCGGAAGCTAGTAGTAGCCAATTGGTGAATACTTCCTGTTCAGCCATCACTGAGAACCTGATAAATAGCAGAGTGTGCGCAATCAATTTTAGTCCGAACTTGTTCGCGGTGCTTGCTAGTTCGCACTCACTATTTCATCTAAGAGCGCTGGAATCGTTGTATATACGAGCGAGGGGACCGTCTCTTTGTAAGCAAAGGGACTGCCTCCTTGGTCTCCATATAATCACGCTCTAGCGTTCTCTATTCTTATTCCCCACCTTTTCCATCTCTATTTTCTGCTATATAATTTTTTTTTTTTTTTTTTTGGCAGAAAATTGTACTATTCGGGTTAAGAAAATGTCTTTCTTTCATACAGATAATTCATTGTCAATTTTAATGTTTTAATTGTGTGAATTTTGCTTGTGTCATAATTTAGCTATTTATTATAGAATAAAAAGTTCCCCGTAGACCTTGATAAGCTAGGGAACGAAACCGGTTGGTCTTTTGAGTGATTGTCCCATTTCTTATTTTTTACCTCCTCTCACATTATGCCCATTAGTAATAAATTTTATGTCTTTCTAGCTATTTGTAAGTTTTGTACCTCACACAATTTATTCATATATATATATATATATAACCAAAAAGAGAATATATAACAAATAAATAATAACAATTCAAATAAATTGATCTAAATACATCCAAATGTATAAATAAACTAACAACCGATTCCGATAACCTAGCCGTTACTTCGTTATTTAAAAATCCAAAACGGAAAAAATAAATGAATAAACGAAATAACAATAAAATAAGCAAAATAAATTACCAAATCACACCTGTTAGAATAGACGAAATAGAATAAAAAATAAGAAACAAAATCGATAAATAAAGTAAATAATAAGCAAACTATTATGACCAAAATATTAGTTAGACTATAAAAATCAAACCAAAAATCGGACGAAAAAATAGAAAAAAAAAACTGTTATATAACGATAAAAAAAAATTAATAAAAATAAAAAATAATATACTACGTTACTTAAAAATCGAAAACCAAAAAGAGAAAATATACAGTGTAACAAGTAAATAATAACAAGTAAAATAAATTGATCTAAATACATCCAACTATATAAATAAACTAACAACCGATACCGATAAACTAGCCGTTAGAAAAAATAAATAAAGATAATCAATCCAAATAAATACCTGAAGTAATAAACTAATTAAAAAACTGTTCCCGCCAACATAATAGTTAGAACAAACTACAACAATCAACCCCAAAATTGAACAAATAGCTTTAATTATCTTCACAAACAAAAACAAAATTATTAAATAAGCTATATAAACAATTTTTTACTACGTTAATAAAAAACACCGATCAAAAAAAAAGAAGAAGAAAAATAAAAATAAAAATAAAAACAAGCAAATTAATTTAACCCAAATGAATAAATAAACAAATAAACGACTTTCGGTAAAATAACCGGCAAAATAGACTACCCACAATGCACCACTGACCCGCATATATAAATAGCCGAGAAAAATAACAACAGTCGTGGCCTGACGATTGCATCTAGCATGAAACACACTGTCGCCTCTAAGTGTTGACTTATATGTTCACTTTTATGTACATATATATATATATATATATATATATATATATATATATATATGCATAAATAGATGAATAAATATTTACATACTCTATTTATGTAACTATTTATATCTTAATATCTTCCTTTATATATATATATGTATGTATATATATATATATATATATATATATATATATATATATATATATATATATATATATATATATATATTTATATGTATGTATATATATATATTTATATGTATGTATATATATATATATATATATATATATTTATATATATATATATATATATATATATATATATATATATATATATATATTTATATATATATATATATATATATATATATATTCATGTCAATTTAAGGTTATACCACCGTCTATATTTCCGTATCTCTGTAAAGAATTTTCGTGCATTTCCTCTTTCGGTTGGTTTGACAAAATTAACAATTGAATGTCACGCCTAAAAGTCTCTGAGAAAAGGCGCTTGCATACAAAGTCACGCTATCTGCCATACATAGCATATACTTCCAATTACTTAAAAATGCGCAAAACCCGAAAGCAACAAATTCATATGAAGAAAGTGAATTGTAAACAAAATTTTAAAATTGCAAATATTTATTTTGCTGTTTGTTTACGTTTCATTTTGTTTATGTTTGATTTTTTTTTTGTTTCATAATGTATGGAAGATTAGAATTATAATTAAAGTTACATTACTTCCGGAGAACAAAAAAAAACTAACTCTATTTATTTAGCACTTAATTGCCGAAGTGTTATACTTATTAACCTATTGATTACGTGTACCAAATGAAATAAAACTATTGAAATATTTTTTCACTCTCTTTTGTCGCTTAACTTAAACGTGTGATTCTTCTGTCTTTTGCGTGAACGTATATTTCAAAAGCCAGATTCTTTGCGAATTTCTAAGAGATTCAAAACAGTAAATTACGTACAAATTATATAAAATTAATTGCCGATAAAGTTAATTATATATATATATATGTGTGTGTGTGTGTGGGTGTGTGTGTGTGTGTTAATTTAATCTAACATCCTTTGTTACTTGAAATGCTATGTTTATTGGATACCCATAATTCAAAACCCTCATCATTTCGTCTCCTGTCTTGCACATATATACATATATATATAATGCTTCTCCCGTCGAACTCGACGTATGAGGGCCAGACAGATCAGTTCCCAGAAACTGAAAGCTGGACAGCCACACAAGAATTGATTATAGTGGTGAAGGCTTTGTGCAAGGCCATCCACACTTTTTGGAGGGACGAATACAGGGACCTGGTGCAACGAATGCCACAAGGTCCCCAAACGACCCTCCGCAGGTTTTGAATTCAGAGTTGTCCTTCTCCTAGACCAGTTGCCGTCCAAGGCTATAGAACCCCGTCTGTCCTGCTATTTACCCATAGTTGGAGGGAGAAGAAGAGGATTCACACCTTTCCCAAGGGTGTTAGCACGTAAGTGAATGTAATGGATTCGACTGGAATTCGAACTCGGCTCTCCGATTCCTCAATCCAAGCCGTTATATATATATATATATATATATATATATATATATATATATATATATATATATATATATATATATATATATATATATATATATATATATATATATATATATATATATATATATATATATATATATATATATATATATATATATATATAGTAGTTGTAGGCATCGGAAAAGCTGGTTATGAGAATAATTTATATATATATATATATATATATATATATATATATATATATATATATATATATATATATATATATATATATATATATATATATATATATATATAGGAAAATTACGGAACATTATTTATTGATGAAACGAAATATAACCGTAACCAAGTGACATAAATAAATAAGACAAAAAAGAAAGAATATGCTACTTTATTTATAAGCAATAGCCCAACACCAAAAAAAAAAATATTATTCTCATAACTAGCTTTTCCGATGCCTACAACTACTAAGAATTTCCGATTTTTGGTTCAATAAATTTTTAGGTCCCTTGTAGTAAGCGATACTTAGTTTTTCCTCCATACATAGAGAACAGAACTTATTACCTACCTTATATTTATAACACTTTTTAAAAATATTTCCCATTGCAAAATGAGATCATTATTATCTTCTTGTTTGATCTTCCATATATAAATGGACAGGGTAGTACTATGTTTATAGGTTTCGTGATTGAAACTACTGAGGTGGCTAATTTTTTTTAAACTGCTCTGGGTGGATCTCCTATAATCATTAGGGTTTTTATCAGTATTATTCTTATTATTAAATTTATTTCTATGTATTTTAACTTGGAAGACCACGCACTCATGTTGGCACCTTCCCCCGAGAGGATAGGCATCATTATTCCTACAGATACACTTACTGGGGGGTCAGTGTGCGGTCTGTCTTTGATTTATTTTCCTATTATACTTACTAATTTAACTAGGCATACAGGTATAACATAGTTTTTATTTAAAATTTCATGTAACATATTTGTGCGAAGTTCTTTCTAAGTAATTTGAAAAATATTTTACCTATATTGATTTTAACCGCAAAATTATATGGGTGGGGTTAAACCATCATATGTTCTAGTTCTGTTTTTATGTCTACTTTGAATTTTGGGCGAATTATTCGTGTCGATATAAGTTAATTTACTTCCATATCCATTACATTGGATATTTTCCTTTGGAATTGGGGCTTAAACACTTGACGATTGTTTTCGCCTTGTTTTAATGTTCTTGGTTCTTTGTTTTTTTATTTCCTATTTTTCCTCGCTTACCGATTTTACTTCTTCAAGTTGAGCTATCCGAAGTTTTTACAAACACGTACTACCATCCATATATATATATATATATATATATATATATATATATATATATATATATATATATATATAGTTAGTTAGTTTGAAAAACTGTTTTCGAAAAAAAAATTGCTGCTTTTTCAGTGTTTTGCTGATTTAAGGCAAACAGGCTTTGTGGTAAAAAGCTCAATATAGGAGAGAGATATAGAGCACTTAATAAAATTAATATGAAAAAAAAATGTTTTTTTTTCTTTATTTGAGCCGGATCTCTGTCAAGATGACTTCGGAGTTTCGTGGTCACATAGATATGTGATTACTAGGAGAGGATTTTGACTATTCTGCATGACAGAAATATATATTTTAATAAATATACATTTTTCCTCACGCATCTCAAAACACGGTCAAGATATTGTGTCCATGTTCAAAGTTAATATTATTAAGTGTTTTGAAAAAAGAAAAAAATTATAAAACATGCATACAACAAACTATGTTTTATTTAACAATTGAAATATTTAATACTTGAAAATGGTTGAATTTGTAGCCGAAAGCGCTCGGATAAAAAGAACAAAAATTATTAGATCGCATGAGAAATTGTATAAAAAAATAAATAAATGAAAGCCCCTTGTGTGTGGTATTGAATGAAATGTGCATGAAAGAAGGATTGTTTTTTAAATACCCATAAACACCCCCCCCCACACGCAAATGTACACACGCACAAATGCACACACACACACACTCACGCGCGCACACGCGCACACACACACACACACACACACACACACACACACACACATATATATATATATATATATGAAGAAATATAGTCTTAAGTTGTGCTATATTTATGGGATAAAGTACTCAGTATCAGATATAGAGCGTGTGTAAATATAAAAGTGAACATTGAAGTCAACACTTACAGCCGACAGGTTGTTTCATGCTAGATGCAATCGTAAGGCCACCTGATATATATATATATATATATATATATATATATATATATATATATATATATATATATATACCTGTTTCTCATCAAATTATTACTTCATCAATTTTGTGACAGGAAGCATATATATATATATATATATATATATATATATATATATATATATATATATATATATGATGAAAATGTGTAAAAGACAAAGCAAAATCCGAATATGTGAGTTTACTGTTTTTATTTTGTTTTTGTTTTTGTTATTCTGTCGACGTCAGACGTTTCGGTCAAATAGACCTTCTTCGGGACATGGTTAATGGAGACATATTTATATTAGATTTAAGTTTGATGAAGAGACGATATATACAGGACTGGTCAGAAACAGAAAAACTGAAATTCTAAAGTCAGAGTATTCTTTCTTGGAGTCGGATACGCTGGCGTCGCGTGGGCGGCAACTACGAAGACCTGCGCACAGGGAAAAGATTGTGTCCTAAGTGGAAGGTGAGGGGGACTATTTAAAACTATAGCTTATCGGTACGTTTGTCACGCATTAATCTTGCCACACAGCTCGCGATCTGAAAGAACCCAGGTCGGTTATTTACTGTGTGTGAGGTGGCTATCATGCCAGCCTCATAAATCTGCCTAAGGTTTTTATTGTGGATATATTTTAAGATCTTCACAGAGTCGAAATCAAAATTGTGATCAGATTTGGCTATGTGTATAACTAAAGCACTGCTTAGATTACCGAGGCGAATGTCACGTTTATGTTCGGAAATGCGAGATTTCAATGATCTACCTGTCTCGCCTACATAACTCAGGTTGCAGTCTCTGCAGGGCACCTGATAGACACAAGCATCGGATGTAATATGCTGTCTGCTGGTATTATTCAATATGTTACGTATAGATTTAGTGGGTAATGTAGTAGTTTTAATTTTTAGCGCGTTTAGATTGTTGGAGATGTGTTCGGTCAGAGGGTTATTCGGTAGAAAGATGCGGCCAATGGGATTGTCAGGGGCAGCTGAGAGTGTGCCTCTCTCCACCTTTGATGTAGTAGTAGTAGTCGGTATGTTGTTATGTACTGATGGACGAACTCTGTGGATTTTCAAGGCTTTATGCTTAGCGCCGAGTATTAGTTGTCTCGGATACGAAAGGCTGG
>OZ038491.1:34030610-34105610 GCA_964036315.1 Acanthosepion esculentum
AACAAGTCGTATAGATAAGTAATATATTTAGAATCACCTAGACACAAATAAATTCTTCTTATTCTCTGTAGCATTTCCCTTCAGGACATTGGCCATCATGACTCTCTAAGATTGCCTTTCCCTTATTGTTCTTAATAAATGTCATTTTTTATCCCTCTTCCGCCATACATTGACTTAAACTCTCTAGGTCCCTCTTGCTTTCAATCTGTCCTGTGAGTATCAAATTTGCTACGCCCTCTATCCTCATTATGTGCCCTAAATTTTCAGCTGTCTCTTCCTGATGTTAAGTATATGTGAGCTTTCTGTTTCCATTTTCTTTATAACTTCGTCGTTGCTCACATATCCAAGACATGGTTTTCCCAGTATCTTTTTGTAGAACAACGTGTCTGTTGCTTCAAGTACTTTCTTCATCTGTGAGGAAATTTTCCAGCATTCATTTTGATATTAAGAATAACCGAATAAATTTTAAGTTCTCGTTAAGCTGTTTGCTAGAGAAAACTGTTTCAGTTTGCCCTCCAGAATCGATGATCTCGCTTCAAGACCAGATTAAATTAAATTTTCAAAAATACCGATTTTCAAGGTAACCAAGACCTATCTGCTTGTTCGAGCAATCCAAAATGCTTTCAAATAAAATGAGCAGTGGTGTATTTACAAAAACAGATACAGTCAATATGGTATGTTTATTTAATCATATTCCCAGAAAATCCCTGGCTGGTAGGTAAGTTGATTATACGATCTAGTGATAATTGATTCACGCCTTGAAATACCAGATACCCGAATTCATTTTAATGTCCGTCGGAGACATTTAAATAAGAGATGATCTGTAGTGACTCTAATATACAATGGCTTCAGATTAAGATATTCTAATGTATGATTTCCTCGCAATGCCAGCTGGGAACATACAAAGATATAGGTACCATAAGTTCGATTAAGAGGTAAACCCATATCCACCAAGTTCTGAATCGGGCCTCAAATATGATCAGTGGCGACGCCGGCATAAAAAAATAATTCAACCTAGAGGAGCATAGGATATGCACAAACACAAGAAAACCGGAGTTATAAAAATATCAGTCTCAGAGGGAGGAAGCAAATTCCTTACTTCCTTGCAAGAGGAAGATGAAACGTTCAAAGAAAGTAATCCAGATCTCATACTTCAGCGTTAATTTGACGGTCTCCATAAGTCACTAGAAAATTAATTGTCCTATTTTGCTCATATTTTTATCAGACCTTGTAAACACATCAGTAGAAGATATTAAAAAATGTTGGGATATTTCGCGCTCAGTTTTCCATAGGAGAACCAGTGAGAATCCAGCTCATTACTTTGCAGTAATCGTTACCAAATCAAGCATCGCTAACAGAATCACGAGTTGGCGAAAACGAAGTGCTATACAAGCAAGCAACCGTTGCTGGTGTTAAAAGTTAGGATAACAAAAAGATTCTCCAGCATTGAGTCTCGAGATAGGTAAACACTTCATTAAAATCTATTCAAAAAATAAAATAAATCACCTATTTTATAGGAGCCACAGTTATCTAACTCGAGGTATTTAGTCCGTGTCAAATTATTTCCATTGGAAACTTTCACACGTATCACAACGTCTCTTGCACGTTTCAAAACAATCTGCAAATTCCACATTCGAAATCGGCATCAAATTACGCGCCACATTGCTGACCTCGTTTCCGGTCTCAAGCTTCCTCGACTAACGTGGGTGTGCGAGTTGTGTAGTGAATAGTGTCTCAAAATGAAAAGTCAGAGAGCTGAGTTCAAGTTCCACCTTGAGTTGTTAGATTCACCTCTTGGGAAAGGTTTTAATCTATTCTCTCTTTCTCTTTCTCTCCCTCTTTTTTTCCAGTTATGGATAAATAATAGGGCTTTTTTATGGTTGATTATTGTTATTCTTAAATGTGTTAATACAAAATCGAATTATTCTTAAATGCAAAACATGTTACAGCTTTAATTCCCACACAACATTTTGATAAGCCGCAAAAAAAAATACAAATCAATTAATTTTGTCCAAGATTGGCGATAGAAAAAATTACATGAAGCTCACTGTAAGCAATGCAAAGTGTAGAGCAAGCGAAAGTGAACAGTATTAAAGCAAAGGGGCAAATGACAAAAATGAAGACATCGTGTCCCGGGTTTCCAGCACACTTCAAATTTTCAAGTTAATAAAAATGTAAAGTCAAAACATCAACTCTTACCACTCAATAAACAGAGACCTCTAGGGCCGACACGAGGCCATAAAAAACAAACATTCATTCCCCTTGACAGAAGGATTAACATCACCAAAGAGACACGAGTCAACCTAGTCGTCCTCACCAAAGCAACTCCTTTTGATCTTGTCTCTCAGCTTCAAATTCTCTCTTCACTGAAAGACTATTTACGTTCATTTCCTTACAGGAAAAAGAATTTGAAAACTTTCATTTCATGATAAGTAATTACAGTCCAAATTTGTGTATTTTACGTTTATATAAATATCATTTTATCTGAACATGCGACAATATTTTCTATCTTTTTTCAAACAAACGGTGACCCATGGAATCTTTCCCAACAAGATTTTGATAAACCTAAGCGGTGCAGTGCTTGGCAAAATAATAAAATAGAATTTATGCGACTTGACTAACCTACTCTTTCTGACAATATGAATGCGTAGTCACACAAACGACTTAGTTACTCTATGACAAATTATATCTTCAACAGTGAATAATTTAAATTTCTTCTTCATTTCATTCGCAAAATGGAGAAATATTTTAGTGTTATGAAGTTGGATATCCTTCGTATATTATCAGTCCAGCGGTAGTTGTTTATCACGTATACCGAGAGCTACTCAACCCTTATTGCTTGTGCATGTATATAGACAATGTCTTAGCTATTGCTAATTAGACAGCCATTTACATATCACTATATTTACCTTCATTTTTCAGAGGGTCTTCCCGATATATACTCTAGGCTTGTTTTAATTTCCGTAATTAGATTCAATGAACTAGACAAGCGTCCACACGAATCAACAGCAAAAGAAAAATACAAAATATATATACATAATTATTTCATTAATTTTCTTTCCTGTAATTTAAAAAATGTTACATATAAAAATGTAATTTTATTTCCTGTAAAAAATGTTACAAAATAAATTTTATTTTCGCGACTAATTCTGTCTGTTAAGTGACATACGTGATACATGCTTGAGCGACCACGTCTCTTTCGAACCATGACTAACTAGACGGAAGATTTTCCCGGAGTAGGATCTCATTTCTTTCTGCAGTAGACTGGTTCCCAGTCAGTCCTACTATTTAAACCATAGCTGTAGGGAGAAGAGATGGATTTGTAACTTTCCCAAACGCATTTGCGCATAAGTGAATGTAAAGAATTCTCGTTCTGAGTTGGTATCCATTAGGCCACAAGACACTTTTGGATTATTCTTTAAATTTGTAATTGCTATCTTCATTATATTTATTATACGAATAGGTACAAATGTGGTACAAGGCTAAAATGTGAGAGGGCTGGTCTTCATATGTTTTATATTTAAACTGACTTGACTGTGGTTAAGTTTAATCACACCACAATAATCCTAAGTTTAGTCACATCACAATAATCCTACGTTTAGTCACACCACAATAGTCCTAAGTTCAATTACACCACAATAATCCTAAGTATAGTCACAACAAAATAATTCTAAATTTAATCACATCACAATAATCCTACGTTTAGTCACACCGAAATAATCCTACATTTAATCACACCACAATAATCCCTAGTTCAGTCACACCTCAATAATACTAAGTTTTGTCAAACCTCAATAACCCTAAGTTTAGTAAAACCACAATAATCCTTGGTTTAATGACACCACAATAATCCTAAATTTAACCACACCACATAATCCTAAGTTTATTCACGCCTCAATTATCCTATGTTTAGTAACACCAAAATAACCCTTGGTTCTATCACACCACAATAATCCTATGTTTAGTAACACCAAAATAATCCTAAATTTAATCACGCCAAAATAATCCTAAGTTTAATCACACCACAATAATCATAAGTTTAGTCACACCACAATAATCCTTACATCTAAACAATACATTTTTATTTTCCATTCTCGCTACAGCTACCATAATAACTCAGAGTATCTGTGAAGTACTAACTAACCCCATGTGTACAATTTGACTGTGAGGGTCGACCAAGTACTCACTCAAGTACATTGATCCAAATACAACAACAAATACGTAAATACACACGAAAAACGAAAGGCGTACCGCATGCACCAAAGAACTGACCCCTTAAGTGGGGGAATGTAAAAGTAAACTAAAGAAAGTGGGGACAAGAATAAAACGCGGACAATGAAGTTGCTAACTTCATAAAGGGGCAAACATGTCAACTCTTATATCCGTATTTCCGATCTCTGTAAACAAAATCCTTCTAGTTAGCAGTTAATGTATTTTTTAAAATAACACTTGTCATAAAATCGCTAGGTAACACTCGCGATAGCTTTCTTTAAAATGTCATCATTTTTCCTTAAGCCAAGGATTAATAATCGAATACTGTGGCAACATGTCAGAACTCGAATCTCTTATTTTACATCCAGCAGAGCATAAGAAGTGAAACTCGAAATGGTTTAGTTTAGTTTCGTTTCGTTCACTTGATAAATTTATGAAAATAATGCAAGTAATAACTTGAAGTATGGCAACGGAGCATACACCTGCGTCTCACGCAGTTGAGAAAAAAAAGTTTTCAGTTCATTAATCAATAATTGTAAAAATCAAAGGAAGTGAAGCCTGCTGACGTCTGGGATTTGCTCCAGTTATAAAGAATCATCTGCTAATTACTAAAATTAGTCAAATCATAACAAAAAATAAAATATATTTTTGAAAAATAAAAAATTCCGTCATCAAAGTTTAATATTGTAAACGAGGCTATCGTCGTCGTCGGCATCCGTCCGTCTCCTGAGACGATGGAGTAGCGCGGTGTGCTACGAGCCTGGGCGGGATATATGGAGAACTGGGGCTGCCCAGACGTCTAGTTCCCCCTCTCGGCCTTGATAGCAGAGTCCAAAGGAGAGGATAAAACAATACAGTTTGGTACCAACGCAGCTGAAGAAGTTGGCTGAAGGTAGCACAAAGTGCCGTCAATCCTCCTTCGGCGCTCCACTCCGGGTTGAATTCAGAATTGTCCTTCTCCTAGACCAGTTGCCATTCAAGGCTATAGAACCCAGTCTGTCCTGCTATTTACCCGTAGCTGGAGGGAGAAGAAGAGGACTCACACCTTTCCCAAGGGTATTAGCATGTAAGTGAATGTAATGGATTCGACTGGATTCCTCAGTCCAAGCCGATATCCATTGCTGTACTGTGCCTCCTGAAACGAGGCTGTACAGACAACCTATTTCGTGAATGTTTAAAAACATCTAAGAAGTTATATTTTAAAAGACTATAGATGTATCAGAATATATACTTTAATACAGAGTGTGTTATTCTCTTATCCCCCTCTTCTTCATCAGCTATTGTTTAAATAATAAAAACTAAAATACCAAGAAGGTTATTTCAAGAAATCCGAGAATATCTGGCTGTCCTCAAAATGTTTCTCCTTTGTCTACTCACCTCATTATAAGTGTAAACCTAGTGGAGAGCGCAAGTGATGTAACGGATAACGGTTCGGGCATTTTACTGATCGAACAGAGCTCAAATCCCTGGTTGGTCTGTTGCGTTCAGTTGGACCATGCCATTAAGAAAGTCATAAAGCCGTTTCTTCTTACTTCATAATCGACGGGAACTAGTTTAAGAGAAAAATAATCCTGAATTACAGCCGTGAAGAATGCAACGGGAATCCAGAACACTCTCCTTTCCAAAAATGCAAGGCATTATACAGCTAATAATTGAACGAAATTCATGATCCCTTGCGTGGTGATGGTGTATTGCTGGGGTCGGCTACCTATTTCCGATGGCACGCAGCAGCAAATGTTATCACGAAGACCGAACCAATAACTACTACACCGCAAAGATGATATTTAGCAGTTTCAATTTTAATATATACAAAAGCATATATACTATATACTAGTAAAGGTACCCGGTGTTGCCCGGGTGTGCATGGCTGTAATTGTATAAGCGCACCCTCCTGTCTAGACATGTCTGACTGCGTCCCCGCTTGCATGCATCATCCGTTGGTATACTAAGCTACTACCTCATCTTTTTTGCGGTATGTCCTTCGCAAGTGCTTTAAAGTTCTTAATAAAGAATTGCAACGATAAATCCTTTTTCTATTGTCGTTGCTCGGGTTGAATTGTTTCGGTGTTTTAGATATTCAGTAAATTTCCTATGGACGTAATCATTTTCAAATGTTATGGCATTGTTCATAAATCTAATCAAACAAAAACAGGGATGAATCGTCAGAGCTTGATTCAACTGCAAGTGCAAACGCATGACCTCCCCTCCTTCTTCTCGTGTTTACTGAAAAACTGGGGTTAATACGAGGTTCTTCGGAAATTGTTGTCCCTTTTACTGCTTCAATAATACTTCTCAAACAATATTTGATCAAAGGGTATTCAAATGCCAATTTAGGATGGAATCATATGAAGAATCATTTGGTTAAATGGCAAAACCTGATTTGGGACCTAGTCTGTCATAGATTTCGTCAACTTAAATGAAATAATATAAACCAAACTTTCACGCAAGACAATTTCAGCGTCAAATGTAATTTACATGGAAATACGCAGGGGAGCGAGTAGGACTAAAACACAACTATTTCATTGCTAGCATGATGGTAAGTTTTTTTTTCCGACACGTTTGAAGAAAATCGGCTAAAAATAAGAAAGTTATACATTTTTTATTTTTATTTTAACTAGCATGAAAAAACCCGATCTTTTTGCAATTGTTTATGTGATGCGAATGTTGTAGGAAAACAATTCAGCACACTTCATAAATCTTGTAACATAAGCTGATGTTTTGCATTAAGTGCAAAGAATATCAGATCATCCAATATAAAATTTGCTCGCGTGTAACTTTACCTGGGTTTTTGTAAAAGGTCTTATCCACCTTCAGTTTTATCGATTTTTCTGCCAAACCCGGAGACCCGGAGATTGAAATGCGAATATTGATGTATATAAAGAAATTCCCAACCTGTCTATATAATTTCATCAAAATCTGCCACGAAATGTAGACGTGCATAAATATCATACACACAGACACACAGATTTTCTGTTTTCTAGAAATATAGCAGCCATACCCAGCTGGTAGATCAGAAAAAGCGTTCAATTAGAATGGAGCAAAAACAGTATCATGTTTACATGTAACAGAGTCTATCTTCTTCAACTACTTTAAAGTACTTTCTTTAAAAGACATTTTGAATTAATGCAGTTACTGATATAAGAGAATTAGTCTTCAATCGAAGTTAGCCGAGGTCATGATTGGGTAAAACTGGCAAGATGAAGACACACTTCAGACAACAATTATTTTGGATTTTTTTAAATTCAATTTGTCAGTGTGCTACCAGGGATGTCAAAGGAGATACGTTTATAAAGCAATTGTTAAGCTTGATGACAACTGGTTAAAAGATCAACGAAACAAATGATATTGTTTGAGAAGTATTATTGAAGCAATAAAAGGGACAACAATTTCCGAAGAACCTCGTATTAAACACAGCTTTACAGTAAACATGAGAAGGGGAGGTCATGGGTTTCCGCTTGCAGTTGAATCAAGCTCTGGCACTTCATCCCTCTATTTGTTTGATTAGATTTAGGAACAATGCCATAATATTTTAAAGTGATTACGGACATAGGAAATTTACTGAAAGAAATCAGTAAAAATCACCATTTTTTGCTATTTGCGCGGGTGTTCATTATATCGCTGGACTCAATTATCAAGTTACTTTAATATTTGTGCGGAAATTGATTCGTGTTGAAATTGATTTTTCGTTTTCGGCGGATTTTCCCTAAACGCAGTGGCGTAGAAAAAAAAAATGGTATCGTTTAACTCGTCAAGATGTAAGAAACCTATACTCCGAGGTTGAACGAAATCGGAGAAAAAAAAAATGAATTTATTGATATTTGATCGGCTTCATCCATTATTGACTTAAAGAAATATCTATTTTTACGCTAAGAACATTGTACAATGTATGTGCAAATGTTGGTCAAAATCGGTTGGATGAATATCGAGTGAAAAGGTATCACACTGACAACCAGACACGCAGACATCATCCTTTATATATATATATATATATATATATATATATATATATATATATATATATATATATATATATATATATATATATGTGCGTGTGTGTATATATGTATATAAAATATAAAAGTGAACATTGAATTCAACACTTAGAGGCGACAATCTGTCTCATGCTAGACGCAATCGTGACCTGACGATTCCGTTCAGCATGAAACAGACTGTCGCCTCTAAGTTTTGACTTCAATGTTCACGTTTAAATTTACACACGCTCTATCTCTGATATTGAGCACTTTATCCCATAAATACAGCACACTATAGAGTATATTTCTTCATATAAATATATATATATATATATATATATATATATATATATGTGTGTGTGTGTGTGAGTGTGTGTGTGTATATATATATTTATGTGTGTGCGTGTGTATCTGTGTATGTTTGTATGGGTTTTACTGTGTGTAAATATATATATATGCAATGCAAGAGGGAGGATTATACTTAGACACACACACACACACACTTATATATATGTTACGATATAAAATATATTGCAGAAAAGGTATATTGACCTTTACTTGTATAAAAATACGTATGCCATTGGTATTGAATGATTTTAAAACATTAAGTCGGTACATAGCAAAAGTTTGCTGATCCCTGCCCTATAAAAATTTGGCGCTCAGAAACAATTTAATATCATTTATTTAATTTGAATTTGAATTTAAGTCCAACGTAACACATTATCCGAATTTTGAAATTAAAAAAAAAGATGACTTAAAATAACTTTAGATTACTTAAAATGTTCATTTTCTTTTAATTTCCGTATTTAAAAAGATGGCCACGTAACGTTGAAATAGCGGTTCTCGAATGTTAACCGAAGTAAAGCATTGTCCAACATGATCAGTACCTAGAGCGTTGACCTTTTGGGAAGACCGAGTGCTGTAAGTTAGCGTGTGTGGATGGTGTAATTTCAAGTCGGAGAGCAGGTTTCTTATTCCAGTCGGGTTCACTATTTTCACTTATGCGCAAATACCTTTGGGAAAGATATGAATCCGCCTTTTCCCCCCCATCTATTGGTTAATTAATTAAACTAAATCATTTTTCTCTTCAACAATGCTTAAAATATAAAAAAAAAAATTGTCTTTAACCCTAGAACACTAACTAAGTGTATATAGTACCTAGCGCAAATTTTCCTATTTTAATTACAATTTTCAGTACCTGATTTTCTTACCTAAATAATGTGTTTTTCAGTTCCTATGTTAACTCAAAGTACAAAGTTTGAAGTCCCTGCATGTAAAATATTTCAAATAAATATTTATATTTAATATTTTTTTGATATTTTCAAAATCGGGTATGATATACCCATGGTTAGTAGTGATGTAGCTTTAATTGATGGTTAGTGTTCTAGGGTTTAAAAAAAAACTGTAAACGGTTGGTAAGCCATAACAATGAATCAATCATTTTGGTTATTTTAAAATATTATCTCCATAATTATTGCTTTAACAAGACAATAGAGCAATGTTAAATGCCTTCAAAATCCTAATTTTTTTTTCGATTTATTTTGGAAAGGCTATTACCTACGAACGATACATATTTTGTCTACTAGGATAAATTATGTTTAATAATACATGTATTTAGCGAACAGGAACAATTCTACCCTTGATTTAATGCAAGCGAAGCACATTCTACGTATTTCGAAATTTTAAAAGATGTCGCATTTTTCCCCTAGATGCATAACCAAAGACTTTACTATATTCATATTCATAGCTATTCATAAGAAACCATGTACAAAACAATGCTATCTCCAGCAGAGAATCGATGGAATAAACCATATAATCTACATTATAATCCAAATTCTGATGAATAGAATACGCAGCAGTAGTAGAACGAAATAAGCCAAGAACATTGACGTTTTGTCAAAGGCACTGGAATGGAAATTGCTCTATTTATAAAAATAATTATACGTCTATATTTCTGAGATGAGGTATTATGTACACTATTTACATTATTCGGACTATTGTCCTCATCTTTGTTACCATATTTATTACAACGTTTCGGCCTTTCAGTATTTGTCTATATTTCTGAGAAGAGGTATTATGTACGCTATTTACATTATTCGTACAATTGTCCTCATCTTTGTCGTCATTTTTATTACAACGTTTCGGCCGCTGTACGCTCCGGCCTTCATCACGTAGTTGGAATGTCGAACTGAACCTTTTATTTAGCTAACTGGGTAAATTGTTCTAGTTCCATGTGCCATGTCTAGTGAATGCCAGGTGTCAGTTATCTCCTGTTAATTCCCCTCTCCAAGTTCTCCACCTCTTTAACCACGCATTGAACTCACACTTTTGGGGTCCTGTTACTGGATCTAACCAACGCCTTTATCCACTGGTCTATGTGTCCTTTATATGGATTTCTGGACATTATAAAACTAATGTCTAAAATAATCTTTTTTTACCAGTGCTCATATTGCAATTTTTGCTGTTATCATTTCTGATTTTACCAGAGCTCATATTGCAATTTTTTTTTGTTATTATCAGTTATTATTATCTTGTTATTATTTTGTTATTTTCTTGTTATTATTGTTAACGTCTTTATCCACTGTGCCATGTCTCCTTGTGGACACATGGCATTGTGGATAAAGGCGCTAGTTAGATCCAGTGACAGGACCCAAAGAGTGTGAATTCAATACCCGGTTAAGGCAGTGGAGAACTTAGATAGGGTAATTAACAGGAGATAACTGATAACTGACATCCATTAAATATGGCACGTGGAACTAGAACAGTCTACCCCAGTGAGCGAAATAAAGTGTTCAGTTCGACATTCCAACCATCTGAAGAAGGCCTGAGCGTACAACGACCGAAACACTGAAATAAATATGGCGACAAAGATGAGGATAATAGTGCGAATAATTTAAATAGTGAAAATAATTATACCTAAGAAAACGATACAAATGAAGAAATTCAAGATGTTTTATAGATTATGCAAAAGCGTTTGATATATTACAGCTATAGAAATTTAATTTATTTAGGAAGGATGACAGAATTATTCAGATTTTATCCCTGGAGAAAACTGTCTGCAATCACATAGAAAATAAATTGAGTCATTACACAAAAATAGAGGCAAAGGACATGTAGGTGTTTTCTCATTGGATTTATTCAACCGTTACAGCACGTCTATACTAAGGGGGCTGGCGATGATACCTGGATTTTTTATCAGTGGGCACAATCTTAACAATAAAAGAAACACAGGAGACACTGCAATGATGATAGGCACAAAAGGAAAACTACAGAACCTTCTAGATAAGGTAGCAAAAGGATAGCGAGAAGAAAGGACTAACCATCAACTGTAAGATAGATTGTATGGTTGTAATTAATTAAAACAGCGAGTTACGAATTGGAGATGTCAAAACGAAACCCATATAAATGTAGATGTTATATACCTGAGACGGGTTTTGATAGATGACAGAAATGTGGCTCCGCAATCCGAAGATGCATTAGAATAGCGAAATATAGCTTTCAAAATTACAACAAGGAACAGGAACATATCAGTAGAAACAGAGGAAAGAATGTTAAACTGCTTTGTAATCGAAGTCAACTTATATAACAGTGAATAATGGACAATTACGTTGCAGATGAAGAGGAAATTTGAGTCAACAGAGATGAGGTTCTACAGATGGATGCTGAGAATATATGATAGACGGATCATGTAAGAAAAGAGGATGCTTTAAGGATAATGGAAACAAAAAGTTATTTTAAGCATTAAGAACCGTGAAATTTTTTGGATACATACTGAGAAAAGAAGTCGAAATTTTGACACTCACATGATATATTGAAGTCAGGTGGGACAGCATTTAACTGCTCTGGTTCCTATGTCCACCTCGACCCGGGATAGCAGTACCTGTTAGGGTCTCATCTATAGGCAATCATTAACTCCAAAACTCGAGTCAAAATACTGTGAAAGTATAGAAATACACTTTTTATAGTAAAAATATCAGTACTACATTTTAAGAGTAAAAAATTGTTATATATATTATAAAGACAAACATTGCTAAAAGATATGAAGATCCATGATCGTCCACGTCCTGAATGGACATGTTAAGAAGGAAATTTTCTTCATTAAAATAACCCGAATGCACTGACATTTTCATACATGAGTTAAGAATTCCCAATTAAAATTGTTTTCTATCTATTCACGCCGCTGAATATATATATATATATATATATATATATATATATATATATATATATATATATATATATATGTGTGTGTGTGTGTGTGTGTGTTATATGCTTAATAAGTAATAACTTCGTAATAACTGTATTTCTCTGAAGGTATGTGTGAATCACAATATGGTTTTCAAGCAGATAAATGGCCCCGTCTTAATGTGAATAACGCTTTCCATATTTTAAACATATTCGTTTCTAGTGATTAATTAAGGGTCTTCGAATGCTCTTAATTTGTTCCGTTTCATTTCTTATTAATAAAAGAATTTCCGCAAATGTCACATCCAATTAAGATCATTTATTTGGAACCAGGCAATTAAGAAACGAAATAGACTCCTGAAAAAATAAGGGAAATTCTATTGACAAAAGGTACATTAAAATGTAACAATGGTGACCTTTAACATCTGTAATGTGGCAAGGATATTTCCTTCATTTTTTTTTCGTATAACTGTTGCTATCTTTCATTTGAAATGCAGATAAATATATGACTATTTTAAATTTCTGAAAAAAAAAGTTTCTTCCTTATGAAATTACAATTCGTTTAACAATGGCTATCTTTTAAACCGGTCATAACACTACTTTTCAAATTTTAGGTTATAAAACTAGGATCGACCCTGCGTATCTCTTTGTAGAATAAACCACAGTTTTATCCGGTGTGATTTGCCACCAGCGAGGGGAAACACGTCATTAAACATTGGTTTCTCCTACAAAGACGAATGAATATTCGATCCCTAACAGAGAGCACGCATTCTTTATTAAGCTTTATCCAAGGGTCAGACCGAGAGACTTAATGTACACCATTTGAAATAATAATAAAAATTAGGCGTATATTTCAAATACGAGTATCCCAAAAAACTTTTAAAGTAATGAAAATACCGTATTAAAAGTTAATACATTAATAACTTTACAAACACACACACACCAAAACACCCACCAACAAACCCACACATATATATCCAGGGTTTCCATAAAGTTCGTGTGCACGTTAAAATATTTCTAACTTTATTTGGATTTTTGTTAGAAATAATCTGTAAAAACTGTTATAAAGTTTAATGTACCTAGTTTTAAGTATAGCTAAAATAACTAATGTGATTTCAGGCATTACTGTAAATCAGTTGGCAAATGTTTCCGTGAACTGCAAAATCGTATTACCCTTTGTATTGCTAATGATGGAGGACATGTGGAAACTTAAATAAAATTTCAATAAAACCTTAAAAAATATAGATATACTTCTTTCTAATCCTTTTTACAAATTATTTCAATCGCAAATACAAATAAAGTTATAAATTTTAAAAATGCACACGAACTTTCACTGTCAGTCACTGTGTGTTTATCTAAATCTAAAAATAAACACGCTAAAATTCACCTTCATCCCTGCCGTGCGCCGACGGCTTACTGGTAGAAGTTCCGACTGACGCAAATTCGATCCTAGCTGGAGGCAACCGGACGTCTAGCCACACTGATGAGCTGTGAAACAGCGAAACAGTCTGTCTGTGGATGACAAAAATATATATATATTAATAAAACAGCGATTAAAATTAATATATATATATATATATATATATATATATATATATATATATATATATATATATATATATAAATCAAGCAAAATAATTTAACCCAAATTAATAAAGAAATAAACGACTTCGGGCAAAAGAAATATATACATATAATATAAGATATAATTTAACGCTATGCAATATTTACATGTTAAATTGCTCAATGTCAAGGATGGAGATTATTCGTAGGTAGTGTGACCAGAGCAAAATTGGAAATATAATGAGGATAATGATGATCCTCGGGGACACATGGCACAGTGGATAAAGGCGTTAGTTAGATCCAGTGAAGGGACCCAAAAGGGAGTGAGTTCAATACCCGGCTAAGGCAGTGGATAACTTTCAGAGGGAAATTAACAGGAGATAACTGGTAACTGACATCCATTAAACATGGCACATGGAACTAGAACGGTCTACCCCAGTGAGCGAAATAAAGGGTTCAGTTCGACATTCCAACCACCTGAAGAAGGCCGGAGCCTACAACGGCCGAAGCCTACAACGGCCGAAACGTTGTAATAAATTTGGCGACAATGATGATGACAATAGTCCGAATGAGGTAAATAATGTACATAATACCTCATCTCAGAAATATAGACAGATGATGATGATGATAATGATAATATTAGAAAAAGTCATAATAAAAACCTACAATTACCAAAAATTAATTCAGTGAGGAGTATTTAAAAGCCAAGTATCTTGAAGTTATTTAGAAGTTAAAAATTTCTTCAGGCGTCGAAATCTCTTATCCGGTCACCAGTAATGATATAACGTCTTTTGTCTTGTTCTCGGTATATTGATTGAATCTGAATCGAAACAACAACTCTGACATTTTCCTTTTCGTATTATGTGATTCACACCAGGAAATAGCAGATGTTCTGAATCGAATTTAATGTCAATAAAGAACCTTTCTTCTAAGAGAAGTTAATCTCTGTTGACCCCAATATATACTGGGCTCACCCTAACAGATAATAAAGTAGATTTGGCACTCCGTGTCAAGCAAGTTTGCCAGAGGAACCAGGTGCACCAGCGGGTTGGCCTGGAAGGTTATTTATAGCCACATTATGCGGATTCTCTTATCATATGGTGTCAGTGGCTACTCCTGACAGATAAATGTTAGTCGTCCCAGCTACGTCTAGGATCTACAAAATTAAATGACCGAAAGCTGTATAAGCGCCCGATTAAATAGGGAAAAGAGAGAGGGTATTTCTTACATCCTGCCGAGAGCAGGGCAGAATTTACTTATAGGATTAGCAAGCGGAAGAGAGCCAAAATCTAGGGTGCCTCCAGCCAAGGTGTATATTTTTGAAACTGTCATAGGCATTTCTTACACATGTTTTCATAACTCAGTGTAGACTTTAAATAAACCATCAGTCCTTTTAAACACCCGTTATTTAGCAGTTCATTTTAAGACTCTTCCTTTTTCCTCTACTCGTGAGAATGAGGGATTTCGCCTGTATCATCTAACTCCGGCCCTAGCCGAGAAGGTCCATATTAGAAGACCCAAAACCATAAAAAAGAGATTTAGTCGAATGTTCTTTGTTTTGAAATCGATAACAATAAGCTTTGATTAACTCACAAATTACGCCTGGCATCAAGATGGAAATGACAGGAATTAATAATAATCTGTTTAGTTGTAGCCTCGCGACGATTCTGCATCTGATTCGAAGCACGGTGTGTACTTTGCGCTGTCCGATGCTTTTTTGTAAAGGTTATGATAACTGTGTATGGCCCATGTTATTTATACTGCACCAAGCAGCAGACAATGATTTCACTGAGCCTTTCGATATATCAGAAGAGATGTCATCAACACCTGCGTCTTTGTAACATTTCAACATATCGATTTCTTTGCTGCATCATTCGGTGTTGGTTCACCATACAGTAACAACTCGACCGCTTGTTGTGCAATGCGATCAAAAGCAGTTTCATGTGGACACTCCGATGTAGTGCAAGCTTGTCTCGCTAGATCAATTACGACTGTGTAGTGAGTTCGATCCTCAGTAGGTCCTCCGCACTTCAGGCTTTGTGCCACATCTAAGATAAGATTAGAAAATCATTTTGGATGTAATGGCTAGAAAACTTGTCTTGCTGGATCAGTTAAGACTGAGTAGTGAGTTCAATCCTCACTTTCGGCCTTGTGTCACATCTTAGCTACGATTAGCAAATCGTTATTGTGAACTTCGACGTAATTAACATGTTTGTCTCGCTCGATCAATTACAACTGAGTAGCGACTTGGATTCTCACTGGGCGCTCAACACTTTAGGCCTTGTAGCGTATGTAAGCTATGCTTAAAAATCATTTTAGGTAATTACAACTGAGTAGTGAATTCGATCGTCACTGGGTGCCCCATATTTTCGACCTCGTGACACATTTAAGCTACACTTGTAAAACCGCCAGGAGTAGGGTCATGGAGGACGCCATTGGCAGTATAAATCTGTCCAAGAAAGGTAAAGTATTGTTTTATCTATTTCGTATATACATTCTATTGTGTGTTCGACTTTGTTTGGTTTGTCTACAAGATCCGATAAGTTAGTATCACGGGGATATATTAATAAAGCATCGTCAATATATCAGAAGTAATTTGATTGATTAGGTAAAATGCTTTGGAAAGAACCAGACTCAAGAAATTCCAAGAAAATACATACCATCACTCCACTGAAAGGTGATCCTATTGGTACTACAATATATTTTTTCTGTAAAATTAGTTATTGAATGTGTAATAATATTGATTAGTAATGAGACGGCAGAATTACATTATTTTAGTTATTGGTAAGGAGAGGTTTATCTATGATTTTCTTAGAATGCTTTTTTAAGAGCTTTAAGCATTTTTCCATCGGGATATTAGTGTAAAGTGATTTAATATCTAAATTAGCTTTGAGTTTGTCAGCCATATTTATTTCTCTTAGTTTTTCAACAAGGTTTCCTGAATTTTTTTTTATATCTGATGGATTTATTGTTCCAAGGAGAGGGGTTAATATTTTTTATATAGCTCTAGCTATCTTGTGATGACCGCTGCCTATTCAAGAAATGATTAACTGCATAGCGAAATCATTTAAATGAGTCTTAGAGAGACCATAACATTCTGGTGTTCTAGGGTGATATTCTATGAGTCTATATCACGATTTGTTTTCCTTTTTAATCAGCTTCCTAAATTATTTATTGAATATTTATGCTCCAGTAGTTACTGTTCGTTTAGTTTGTAGAATTAGATTTCTACAATCTCTGTTTCAAACCTGTTAGAAGAGGATCACAGCCCCCATGTGATCAATAAAATTCATAAATAATAAACTTCGACACGACTTAGTGAGTGCTTAAAATAATCAACTCATCACACGAATCCATGAAATCCAACTTCCTCGCTAAAAGTTAATTTTTATTTACACCAAATCGGCTTGTGGAATTCAATTTATTTTCAACATCAACTCATCTAGTGACCAGTTCTGCCAAGACAAGATTCAGAGACCAACTCACTCAATATCTTAACCACATAAAGGAAATCGTAACTATATCAGTCGAAGCGAGACAACTCTACAGTAAGGCAAGCAATCTATTTGATTCAATTTCACCATCATCAGAAACTGTTTAATTCCTTACCAGATCTATGGCATAAAACCTTTTATATTATCCTTGATCACAAATTTCAAGAACTCTAAAGTGTTTTAAACAACTTTATTATATCGTGTGTACTTGTTGTTATATAAAAATATTTTCTGTTAAAACAAATATCTGCCTATTTGGTTATTTCTCTTGTTGTTGTCTTTGATGCGTTTGTTTTAGTAAAAAATAATAGAGGGTTAGTTTAATTTGTATTTTATAACCGATACAGATTGGCTAACATACTACAAATCTGAGGACGAGCTTCGATTTGCTACTCCGTGTCAAGCCAGTGTACCAGAGTAACCACGTGCACCAGCGGGTTGGTCTGGGATATGCGGATTCATATGTGCACGTGGCCGAGAGGTTAGAACGTTCGTTTTCTTACCATGATACCTGAGTTCGAATCACACCATGGTCGATTTGTCAGTAATATGTATTCTAGATGTTATCAGTGTGGGGGAGGAAATCCCATCGTACGGCACCTTTGGAAAGTGCCTGAAAACCAAACCACGGGTTTGCCCCAAGCATCGTGTGGGAAATTCGGCAGATGGAACGCTTTGGGATCCGTCGATGTTTATGCTAGCACGAATTCACAAGTCATCGTGTCCGAGGGTTTGGACGTGCTATCTTTGTTCAGACTGTTGAACAATCTAGATAACCCGCTCTCTCCCAGAAGATGTAAGTAAGGTCCTCTCAGCATAGTTTCAGTATAAACCACATTTGGGGTCTGTAGGTGATGAATAAACAAAAATGTGCATGATTAGACGACTGCAATAGTGATTGGATAGCCACCCTAGCAGACGGGCATCCACGGATTCATCTATCATATGATGTCGGAGGCTGTCCCTGACATATACAGTGCTTTTCGATAAAAGGGACTCAACTGATTTTTTTTTTAATAAATGTTCTCTTCTCTGATGAAACGAAAGTTGAGCTAAATTCAAAGGATAAGTGATCTAAAATCCGAAGAAGAAACTTTGAAAGCTCTTTGAATTTAGCAGAAAGTACTGTGAAGTATCCGTTCAGTATAATGTTCTGGGGATGCTTTTCTTTTCATGGAACTGGTTTCTTAAAACCTATCGAAAAGACCCCCAGGAGCGAGCAGTACAAGAGTCATGCCTGCTCCCTTCTGCTGAATGGGAGCAAATCGACCCCACCTAGCTCATTTTTATGCACGATAATGCTCCCTGTCTTAAATCAAAATTGATGAAGGAATACTTTGATGAGAAGTAGGTAAGTGTTATGACATGGCCACCCAAATCTTCTGACCTCAACCCCATAGAAAACTTGTGGAGCATGTAAAGTACAGGCTGTCGAGAAAGCAGTTGAGCAATAAGAGGATTTGATTGTGAATTTCATATCCGAATGGAATTCAATGCTTGGAGATTTGACTTGCCAGAACCTAATCAAGTCAATGCCAAAAAGGGTTGAAAAGTTTATTCAAAATAAAGGAGGACCCATAGATTATTAAATATTTCGAACTATATTACCTATTCTAAATAAATTATACGTCTATTATTCTTTATTTAAAGCTGTTCGGTTATGTTTCTATTGATTACTAGTTGCTGGAAATAAGTGAGTAACTTTTTTTGCACAGAGTTTTCCCCTAAATTTTATTTATATCCAAAATTATAATTATCAATAGAATACCGTAGGGTGAGTAAACTTTTTTTACTATGTGGTTGGGAAGGTGTCTTTATATTAGTAAGATTAAAAATTAGTTTGACCCCCAAAAACAATAGGCGAAAAAAATTTTAAGTAAAAAAACATCGGGTGTGTCACTTTTATCGAACAGCACTGTACAAAGTTACGTTTAGGTTTTGCACAACGGAATGTCATAAGCGACGGAACAAAGAGGGAAAAGAGAAAAGGCATCTTTTACAGCCTCCTGAAAAAACCCATGCTCGGAGATATTTAGTCTATTGTTCTTTGTTACTGCAACTATGCCGAGCAGACGTTAGTTACAGTTTCTGGGAGAGAGCGTGTCATCTAGCGCTATCAACAATTTGAACAAGGCCAGCACGGTCAAGCGATGAATTCAAACAAGTGAAATACAGTACAATAAGATGTTTAAAAACACTTTGGGTAATTTGCAGTTTAAGCCCCGCACACCAATTGTAATTAAAATTTCCTGAAAATATCCATTTCGGTGTAAATTTATATGCTTATTTCGAAAATAACAGTAAGTTTACAGAAATCTACCATTTTGGAGTTATCGACAAGATTTGGACTCATTGACGTCTGGTTTGTCCGCTATTTACTGGCATTGTTTACATACGTTTGCCTCAAGTAATCATGCGCAGAAGTTTACTTAGTTAACAGCCTTTTTACTAATCTTCCTCTTCTTACTCATCTCAGTTATTGCACAAAACCAAAATAAGTCTTTAGACACTTTTGAAAGTGAAGCTTTTTTTAAATTTCTCTAAGTTATTTAGAAAAGATTAACATGGTTTATTGGATAACACTGAAATACATTACAGTATAAAAAGAAATGCTAAGTTCAATCTAAGGGAAACAATAATTGAAACAAAGCAAGTTCAGTCGGCCAATGATGACAATTCCAGAACAATGTAACTATAAACAATTTTTTTCTATCCTCTGCCAGCCGCTATGATGGAGAAAGCATTACGTCGAACAGTGAGACACGTTGCAAGAACCACTCCGTTTCGCGAGGCTCGTTCCTTAATCGAGACGCAATCGCGATGAATTGTGATTTCATGCTAGTACAGCTATCAATGCCCCTAAGGATTCCGTTCACCCAATTTTACTCACACGGCTTGGGTTGACCCATGGTTTACAGGCACTTTCGAAAGAAACCGCATGCTGGGATCAATGACATCAGGAAGGAGACTTCCTGACAAATCGAACCCGGGCCTCATGGTCAGAATGTGAACGTTCTAACCACTCGGCTACTGTCTATACTACAACTACTACTGTAACTAATGTAGATACCTATGCGGTGTTGATATCATCAAAAAGGTGTGTGATACTTGAGACATATATCTAAAATGACTATTTTCATAAACAAAGGTGAATATGCAAGAAACATAAAGGTTACCGGCGTTGAAAGTTGACTCAACGAACCGGCTTTAATTCTTTCTCTGTCATTGGTTAACAATGGAGCCGGAGGGCGATGAGACAGGTATCTGCCTAGACCAATGCGACTGTAAATGCAACAAACTAAGCAGGAATTTGTAGTAAGTTCGATTATTCGAATGTCTGCACCAAAATGCTTTACGCTAATCACACAAGGTTTACAGCAAGAAGACTACGCCTTGTTCACATTTTAAGAACATTTACATGACATTCAAATAATGTCGTAAATCGTAGGCTAACTTTCCCATCTTAGAAAAGGAACATTTCGAAGGAATAATTCGAAAGCAATATTATTCTTGTTCACTAAATAAACATAGTGTCAATTAATATTTGTTTCCTCGTTTCAAATTTTGAGTTCACATATGCAAAAGCATTTCTAAGTTAAGTAAGGTTGTAAATAAACAAATTAGAATCAGCTCTATAGCCTTCATTGGCAACCAGTCTAGGAGAAGAACTACGCTGAACAAAAACGTGTGGCGAATTCAAAGTGAAAACAGTCTATTATAATCCCGAAGAAAACAGAAATTGGCAGAAATAAAGAAAAGGGAGCTATGGATATATCTTTAATGTCATCTATCAAGAAGGGAGATGGCATAAAATGTGACTACATATATATATATATATATATATATATATATATATATATATATATATATATATATATATATATATATATAGTATTGTGAAGTATCCCCATAAGATGGACTGTTCTAAAAAGATAAATAGCACGCTCTATTACTGAGAGAATGGAAGTCGAACAGAACTTCTTGTCGACCTCTCTGCCCGGATGTAGAGAGGAATCCAGACGAAGCCCGAAACCATATACGCGGGATCTATGTAGAATTTTGGCCTGAGCGTACGCGCTCGGACTACTTCAAGTTAAAAACCAAACTTGCGCCACATACCACCTTATAAGAAGGCTTCGGGTAAATACGGAAATTGAACAAAACTGAACAGGTAGTTCACTACCCGGATCGGCTCTGTCTCGTAGAATTCTTTGCCATTGGGCAAGGATGAACACAGACGAGTCTATGTCCAAGGGCAGATTCTCATTTCGGGATTTAGACAAACCCAAACTCCGTGTATATACAGTCTACAGTATATTTTTGTCCGAGCCAATTGGCTCGAAACGACCTTCGATAAAAGCCGGCCTTGTGCTACATCCCGCCTTGTGTGAGAACTTGGGTAAATATTGAAGTTGAACAGTACTGAGGTGAAGTACACGATTAACTGTTACTCAAGTAGACTGCGTTCTCGACAGTTAGTTCCGTATTATTCTTCGAAATAAATTACTACCACTTTTTTATGTGTATTGACTCATCTATTTCATGGTAGAACATTTGGCGATGAGTGAGTGTCATCCCAAATAAAGACAGAAGAAAAATCTCCCGTATCTAACTATATTTCTGAGATGAGGTATTATGTACACTGTTTACATTGCTCGGACTATCAACCTCATTTTTGTTGGCATATTTCTCACAACATTTCGGCCGTTGTACGCTCCGGCCTTCTTCAGGTGGTTGGAATGTCGAACTGATCCCTTTATTTCGCTCGCTGGGATACACCGTTCTAATTGTACATGCCTTGCTATGTTTCTGTCATGGTCCAGGTTAGGACCCAAGGAAGAACAACACGAACACAAGGGTAGAAATAACGAAGATATATTACACGGAATAATAATACAAGATGTGGAAGGTGTTAGTATGACTGTCAGTCTGGTTTGGAGTGAACTAATATCGGCATGACTCGATTCGTCTCTCTCTCTCTCTCTCTCTCTCTTTCACTCTCTCTCTAGAGGCGTAGTATACATAGTGTTAGGAAGAGTTCATTCTGTAGTTATAGGTAAGGACCCATAAAACCTTCTGAGATGAAGTATTATGTATACTGTTTACATTAATCGGACTAACATCCTCATATCTGTTGCCACATTTCTCACAACATTTGGGCCATTGTACGCTCCGGCCTTCTTCAGGTGATTGGAATGTCGAACTTAGCCCTTTATTTCGCTCGCTGGGGTAGACTGTTCTAGTTCCACGTGCCATGTCTAATGGATGTCAATTATCAGTCGGTGTTAGTTACCATCGGCTTAATCAGAGACACATGGACAGTGGATAAAGGCGTTATTTAGATCCAGTGACAGGACCCAAGAGTATGAGTTCAATACCTGGTTAAGGCGGTGGAGACAATCATATATATATATATATATAACATTTGGATGTATGCTTTACATGTATACATACAAACATTTTTTTATATTTACCTGTACACATATATGCATATGTATGTGCCAGTCATATATACCCGTGCACATATACGCACACACACACGCACACACATACACACACAGACACACACACACACACACACACACACATATATATATATATATATATATATATATATATATATATATACACACACACACAAATATATATATATATATATACACACAAATATATATATATATATATATGGATATATATATATACACACACACACACACAAAAACACACACACACACACACATACATATGTATATATATATATATATGAGCAACTTCTTGGGGGTTTCGCTTGTTTTCTTTGTTATTATGGATGTCATTGGAGTGCCGAGTTTGTTTGCTTGTTTGTTTTTACACACACACGCACATACGCACACACATACCCCTCCATATATATATGTATGTATATATATATATATATATATATATATAAAAATATATATATATATATAAAAATATATATATATATATATATATATATATATATATATATATATATATATATATATATATATTAGCGCTGTTGTTGTCGGGATAATAATAAAATTAGCCGACTTCAATTAGATCTTTATTGTTTTTTTTCATCTTTCACTGCATGTTGCTATTATTATCTACTATATATATGTTTGTGTGGCTGTGTGTGTGCGTGTGCATTTACTGTTCTAAAAGAAAGTGAATGAAGCTGAAACCCGAAATTTTACCCAATACCATTATCAATTTAAAATAAATGACGGTGTAGCATTCAGTTCTTTTAGGAAAGTTCAAATTCTTATTTCACTTAAAAACATTCGCCAGTATAAACGGTGCATTATTAATTAAAATCGCTTATACTCTTTACAAGTAAAAACTAAAAATTTTAAATAAAATAATTCACAAGGAAAATGTAGCCTTTGAAATACTTCCGTTATGAAGCTATGCCCTTCGTGAGATGCTGACACTATTGCTGGAATCATTCTTAGAGAACCTTTTTTGCCGGAATACCTTTCAATAATATTGTCAAATGTTGCCGGATATCTGGTATATACAGAAATATTTGACATCAAGGATTATTTCAATTTAACAAATACCGAATTATTGCAGCTAGCATTTTGTAATGAATGTCTTAGGGAGTACACAGGAACTCCTGACGAAACATTATTCTCATTTCGTGTGTGAGTGTAACCCACTATTTATATTCAGTTTTTCTCTGTGTCACACACTTAACGTTAGATCTGGGCTCATCAAGTGTCGCACTCTGTCAACATTTATATCTGTTCTTCGTGTTTTGGGCTGACGCTGTTAAGCAGCGATCACGTCATTGCTTCCTTTGTTGAACCGCCATTGCCACTCAAAATCAAACAATTTCATGTTCATTATAATACAATTTAATAAGGCTTCTGTTTCAATGGCAGTTTAACTAATCTTTCTATAAATAGTTTTAAGGTAATTGTTTTGTGAACTTTCCGCTATGGTACCCTGACTTTATGGATTTAAGCGCTGTACTATTTAGACGTCAAGATCTTGTAGGAGTTACCTCCTCCTTAGTTCCCAAATTCTTCACCAGGGTTCTCTCTCCCCATACTATAAACACTGGGAAAATTCTTGCCTCTTTCTCTTTTTTTTCCTCATGCCTCGTGCCGCATCCCACCTCGCGTGGTGGTGACGTAAATCTCTCTTTCTTCATTTCAGCGACAAGATGTAAGCTCTTCGAAGGTCAGCGTTTCCCATTTCTGGGGAAGACGCTATGAACATTACAAACATTCACCAAAATACGAACATTCACCAAAGAACAAACACAATGTTATGTCTATGCGTCTATGTTATGTCTAATTTGTTTAGTACATATTTGTTGACATATATATATATATATATATATATATTTGTCATCCACAGACAGAGTGTTTCGCTGTTCCACAGCTCATCAGTGTGGCTAAACGTCCGGTTGCCACTAGCTAGGATCGAAACCCGACTGAATTGGCATCAGTCGGAACTTCTACCACTAAGCCGTCGGCTCACGGCAGAGATGAAGGTGAATTTTTAGCGTGTTTATTTTTAGATTTAGATAAACACACAGTGACTGACAGTGACTCAATTCTGCCGAAGAGTCATGCAATATATATATATATATATATATATATATATATATATATATATGTATATATATATATATATATATATATATATATATATATATATATATATATATATATATTCTATGCTAAAAGCTTCTTCTATCACACTTCTTGCTTGTGGAACCCTCTTCCAGCTTCTTTCTTACGAATTAACTTTGATCCTCAAAAATGTAAATTCAGTGTCAGTCATTAACTATTGTCTTTTTTTTATTCCAGTTTCCTTTTTATTCTGCTCTCACCTTAATAGTGTTTTTTCTCATATTCTCGAACCCTCAGTAACACCTTACGTTTCAGTATCTGTCTATATTTCTAAGATGAGGTATTATGTACACTATTTACATTATTCGGACTATTGTCCTCATCTTTGTCGTCATATTTATTACAAAGTTCCGGCCCTTCAGTATCTGTCTATATTTCTGCGATGAGGTATTATGTACACTATTTACATTATTCGGACTATTGTCCTCATCTTTGTTACCATATTTATTGCAACGTCTCGGCCGTTGAACCCTCCGGCCTTCTTCAGTTGGTTGGAATGTCGAACTGAACACTTTATTTCGCTCACTGGGGTATACTGTTCTAGTTCCACGTACCATGTCTAATGGATGTCAGTTATGTCCTGTTAATTACCCTCTCCACCGCCTTAACCAGGTATTGAACTCACACACTTTGGGTCCTGTTACTGGATCTAACTAATGCCTTTAAGCTTGAATTTGCCATCAGTGTGATTGATAATGGCTCGGAATTGGAATCCAGACATCAGAGTAATGTCGTTATATTCATATGCATTTCTTCTCACCCCAGCTATGGGTTAATTGGTAGAACTTGTGTCAGAAACGGATTATCACACTATTTACATTATTCGGACTATTGTCCTCATCTTTGTCGCCATATTTATTACAACGTTTCGGCCTTTCAATATCTGTCTATATTTCTGAGATGAGGTATTATGTACACTATTTACATTATTCGGACTATTGTCCTCATCTTTGTCGCCATATTTATTACAACGTTTCGGCCTTTCAATATCTGTCTATATTTCTGAGATGAGGTATTATGTACACTATTTACATTATTCGGACTATTGTCCTCATCTTTGTCGCCATATTTATTACAACGTTTCGGCCTTTCAATATCTGTCTATATTTCTGAGATGAGGTATTATGTACACTATTTACATTATTCGGACTGTTGTCCTCATCTTTGTCGCCATATTTATTACAACGTTTCGGCCTTTCAGTATCTGTCTATATTTCTGAGATGAGGTATTATGTACAATATTTACATTATTCGGACTATTGTCCTCATCTTTGTCGCCATATTTATTACAACGTTTCGGCTGTTGTACGCTCCGGTCATCTTTAGGTGTTTGGAATGTCGAACTGAACACTTTATTTCGCTCACTTGGGTAGACTGTTCTAGTTCGACATGCCATGTCTAATGGATGTCAGTTATCATTTATCTCCTGTTAATTTCCCTCTGAAAGTTATCCACTGCCTTAAGCAGGGACACATGGACAGTCGATAAAGGCGTTAGTTAGATCCAGTGACAGGACCCAAGACTACGAGTTCAATAGCTGGTTAAGTTGGTTCCAACCACCTGAAGAAGGCCAGAGCTTACAACGGCCGAAACCTTGTCATAATTATGGCGACAAAGATGAGGACAATAATTCGAATAATGTAAATAGTGCACTTGCGTTTCAGTGATTAAAATGAGGTATAAGTATAAAGATAGATAGATAGATAGATAGATTACAGGGATATATTACAGAGATAGATAGATAGATAGATAGATAGATAGATAGATAGATAGATAGATAGATAGATAGATAGATAGATTACAGGGATATATTACCGAGATAGATAGGTAGATAGATGGATAGATAGATAGATTACATGGATATATTACAGAGATATATAGATAGATAGATAGATTGATTACAGGGATATATTATAGAGATAGATAGATAGATAGATAGATAGATAGATAGATAGATAGATAGATAGATAGATAATTTACAGGGATATATTATAGAGATAGATAGATAGATAGATAAATAGATAGATAGATAGATAGATATTCTCTAAATCTCAGCAAGATGCGTTTTAGTCCTATTTTCAGCAACGACATAATATAACTTCCTCTACTGCTGGAGAGAAAATGAACTGTCCCGTCGGCTTCTAAAGATAACAGATTTTGAATTAGGATTCAAATATTTGCCTAATTTTAAATTGTCATATCTCGTATGAGCAGACAGCGGTTCACATATTTCTGTCTCTTTTACTATTGTTCACGAATACGCGACCCAAGAGGTTTACTAAATGAGACTTTTATAAGGTCGTAGGGAGAGTTCTCGTAATGCGCATTTTATGAGGATATATAAGATAGTTAACTGCTGAGCCACGCCGTAAAGTGGCTAATATTATAGCGACCGCTTAAAACAAAGGTTCTCGGGGAAAAGACATCTGAGTAGAACTCACCAATAAAATTAGAAGGAAAAGTTCATGAGTCGACTCAATGCATGTGTCCTGATGGGCCCTAGCTGTGAAGATCTAGAACTAGTGGAACTATAGTTGCAGTTCGCCCGAACATCTGGCTTGAAAACAATGACGTAAGAGGTCCACAATTTTTTTATCTCTAGGAAAGGGGTCGTAAGATGAAAATATTCATTAGGTACAAGGCCATGCAATCGATTTTAAATTGAATCTAGGAAAGAAATGGGATGATGGGAACGTTAGCAATTAAGAGACGGTTACACCCTCCTTAGAACGTTCAATCTACAAGTCAGAGGCTTTGAAGCCGGGTATAATTTATCGTCATATCGCCAGAAATAAAATAGGTCTCGTTTTTGTGTAACAGCCATTGTTGCCACACTTTCCTTCGTCTTTGTGTCACAATTTTGCAATTTTACAAATAAATATCCCCTCCGATGTCACACCTTGTCAAAAGCCTTCGAGAATGCTCTTAAGCGATCCACTGAATTTAATAGATAGGAAAATAAGTCTCTCACAGCTCTTAAGCTATCCACTGATTTTAATAAAATTTAAGACTTCCTCAATGGACCCGGAAGAGATAAATCCAGAGTTTGCCTGGATGTTGTTGCTTATGCAGTAATTGGTAACGTTTTTGTTGGTCTTAGCCTAAAAAATGCTCATCACATTAAGGTGACTGATGAAACGATATCGCGAAGGTAATAAACATTCTTATAAGCGTGGCCTAAAGTTAATTCATGCCGTAGAGCCAGAAAATATTTTTCCTTTCGTTAGCGGTTAAGCAATTTGGGAAAATTAGTTAATAGATCAAGTCTTCTTCTTCTTCTTCTTCTTCTTCTTCTTCTTCTTCTTCTTCTTCTTCTTCTTCTTCTTCTTCTTCTTCTTCTCCTTTCAACGATCTATTCCCGATTCTCAACAGAATTGCTCTTTTATTTTCTTCATCTGTGAAAAGATTGTCCACCATATCTAATATTATCCATATAACTAATAAGTAATCCCTATACAAAAAAAAAAAACACATTTAGTCTCTCATACAAAATTGTTTTTTCTCCACAATCGAACATTAGCTTTCACACCATGAGACACGGGTTCGAATCACACCATGTTAGATTTTTCAAGAAGTTGATTTCTTGGTGTTATCATTTTGGAGGAGTGATCTTTGTAAAGTTCCTAAAAACCATACCACGGGTTGACCCAAGACTTTCAGTAAAATTTGGTAGACGGAATTCTTGGAAGCCGTCGGTGGATGTGGTAGCACGAAGTCACAAGTCATCGTGACCGAGGGTTAAACGTACTAGCCTTGTTCAGACTGTTGATCACGCTAGATAACACGCTCTCTCCCATCAGCATGATTATAGTATGAAACACAGGTGGACTCTGTGGGTGTTGAACACACACAAATGTGCCTGAGCAGGCATCTGCAATGAATATTAACTAACCGCGTTTTAAACTGGAATCGTCGGATACGAGTTGCTGCGCCATGTCCATATCTAACAATTATGTACTCATTTCTTTGTTTGTAACGAAATCTTCCTTTACTTAGTTTTTGCAGGGCATCTTCCACAATGCTAATACACTTTCGGATTTTGAAGTCCCATCTACCGAAATATTTAGATATTTGTACTTGCTTAATTGTGTCTCCAATCTGGAATTATGATATTGTGTTATCGCACTCACTGACAAATATACATTATATCTTATTACAATTGAAATGTTCTTAAAATAACTAAATACATTTTATCCGGACCAGTGCTTTCGTAAATTCCATGCGCTTCATTTGCTCAGAAACTTACCTAGACAATCTGACACTGAGAGAAATTAAGTCAGGTGGGGGATTGCCTATGCCGACTGAAGTGGTGTTAGATTCAAAGTTCATTACAAAGACCTTATCTTTATCTTAGGCGGGCGGGATAACCTTCGGTCCATTTATACTAGAACTTTCTGGAGGTTTATAATGAAAGTTCCAGGAGCTATATAAGGGAAATTCCTGGAGGTCTATGACATAAATTCCGGGAGGTTTATAATGAAAGTTCCTAGAGGTATATAACGGAAATTCCTGGAGGTTTATAATGAAGTTCCTGGTGGTTTATAACGGAAATTCCTGGAGGTATCTAACAGAAATTCCCGGAGGTTTATAATGGTAGTTCCTGAAGGATTATAACGGAATTTCCTAGAGGTTATAACAGAAATTCCTGGAGGTTTATATTGGAAGTTCCTGGAGGTTTATAACGGAAATTCCTGGAGGTTTAAATATAAATTCCTGGATGTTTATAATGAAAGTACTTGGAGGTTCATAACGGAAATTCCTGGAGCTTGGGAGCTGTGCGGAATTTTATTTATAATTTTCGAGAAAGTCAGATAATTAGTTCTCAACATTGACTAGGACTGCTTGCACAGAGCTGCTTTTATCATTCTTCAAGACTTGCTTCTTCTGAAAAAGCTGTAAGGGTTCTGTTCCACTGCTGCTTTTAAAAAGAACGGTATTAAATGATACATAATAATAACGTAAACACATTGAAAAAGATGTTAAATGAGACGTCTGAAGTCATGTCGGAGTGTAAGCATACTCAATAGTATATTTTGTGTCGATACAATCACGTATGAAAATTCGTATAATATCTTTTTTCACTCCTCATCCAATCCTATTTCACCACACTTGCTCAAGCCTCCACTTCTGTGTCACTTTCTGTTGTGCGTACATAAATGAAACAAATATATCGCAAGGAAATTAATTATTAATTAATCTCTACCACCTGACTCAACCACTATGGTTAGAAACATGGTCGCGTAAGTGTTTTTTTTATATTTAAAAGCACTGCACGTATGATGTTTTGATTTTTATCGAGCATTTTTTAATATAAACCGTCCCTATGTCTGATTCAATTCTGACCAACAATTATATATATATATATATATATATATATATATATATATATATATATATATATATATATATATATATATATATATATATATATGGTATAAAGTGCTCAATATTAGAGATAGAGCGTGTGAAAATATAAAAGTGAACATTGAAGTCAACATACATACAGCCACACACATATTCACACCCACACAATCGTCTGGTGGCCTAACGATTGCGTCTAGCATGAAACAGACTGTTGCCTCTCTCTCTCTCTCTCTCTCTCTCTCTCTCTCTCTCTCTCTCTCTATATATATATATATATATATATATATATATATATATGACTCAAGGAACCTAATTGAAATAACAAAAAGTATTAATATACAACCCAGAGTGTCTGGATTTTTTTTATATATATTTTTATTGTTCAAAAAACGCACACACGGATATTCACACCCACACGCATATTTACACCCACCCACATACACACACACATATATATATATATCTGTGTGTGTGTGTTTAGAAAAAGTAAACCTCAAACAACGGACGCATGACATGTAGTGTTTCGAAAATAAGCATGTGAAAAAGCACGCACGCAAAAAGAAAGCCCCCACACACCCATATATATATATATATATATATATATATATATATATATATATATATATATATATATATACATATATATATATATATATATATATATATATACATATATATATATATATATATATATATATATATATATATATATATATATGCATTGTTGTTGGGGTATGTGTACAGAATTTCACAACTCAAATTGATCCATGAATATCCGACCTACTTCCTCCATTCTTCAATCTCCGCTGTCAAGATACGACAAATAGAATTTACAATGACAATTTGATTGTCTTTTTGTGTTATATATGACCAAATGATTTCACGTCTCAGTAGTCAAAAAAAAAAAAGAAGATACTTAAAAAGATAAAAATTGTATTTTGCCTCCATCATTCAATTTTGCCTGACATTCCATTAGACGGATGCGAAACCCGAAGCGCCAATCAAAGTTTCAAGAAAGTAGTGACGAAACATCTCTCTCTTTTTCTTCATATCTAACTCCTCTGATTGCTGTCTCTTAAAATCACTTGATTTCATTTAATTTGCTTCTGCCCAGTTTTTATGGTCAGGTACAGACGGCGCCATGTTTGACTGATCTAAACTAGGCGGAAACGAAAGAAGAAGCGATAGAAAAGGCTGACAGTAAGAGAAACACCTCAAAATGGTTGCACTCATTACTCAGTGTTTTCTTGAGAAAATCTATAGCAATGCAATTCTATCTTCAGTGTGCGTGTGATCTTTATCGCACGGATGTGACGCAATGATTTTTATTATCTTATATCACGTTGTTTATTATGTCATATTCTCTTTAAAAAAAAGTTTGAACAATGTAATTATAATCATTTTTTTGTTGCTATCCTCTGCCAGGCACAACGATGGAGAAAGCATTACCTCGAACTATCGCCAGTAAGACACGCTGCATGAGCCACTCCGTTACGCGAGGCTCATTCCTTGATCGAGACGCCATCGCGCCAATCCTCCAAAGGAACGCCATCGAACGAGGGCCAATGACCCCAGAAGACTCCACTGCCACAGGAGTAAAAAAAAATCTATCAGCAAGAGAAGAATATTTAACTATATTTTTTTATCTCTGCGTCCCGGGCGACGGACCTCAGCTCAACTGCGGAACAAATTACCGACCTTACAATAAATATTGATTGATTTATTTGTTTTTACGACTTAAGATTTTTAGTTTATTTAACGGCAGAAAAATATGTTTGGCTTCTAATTTTTTGGCGATAATAATAATTTACTGATACAAACCCTATAATTTAATCCCTAGAGAGGGAGAAGATGCAGATTCATTACCGTTTCCAATGAAACCAGAAATGTCAGCTCTCTCTTTCTAAATGTAAGTAACAGTTGACTTCAATTTTCTTTCGTTAAACTTCGTCGTTTCTTCTGACCATAGTATTTTCAGTATCCAGCGAGTTATTGATTTTTTCTTAGTCTTTCTCAAACTTTTGCAGCTTATTTAAAACCAGAAAATCTTTTTAAATTGTTTCATTTTTTTTAGATAAAATGATTTTTACTGATAAAAGTACTACTATTTAACCCATAGGTAAGGAGAAGATGTGAATTCATACTTTCCCCAGCGGTATTTGTGTGTAAGCGAATATAACAAACTCGACTGGAATTGGATCGAGGCTCTTCGAATTCCAATTTCGAGCCATTGCACCACAAGCATATCTAAGCTTACAGCACCTGGTATTCCCAAACCGTCACCTATCTATGTATTGTCAAGGCTCGACGTTGCTTAACTTCGGTGATCGCACGAGAACCGCTGTTTCAACGTGATATTGCCGTAAGCCTTAAAATGAGTATTATAACTAGAAAAGAGACGTGCTGGAGACGCCCTGTTGTGCTTTTTTTATATGTCTACCGGCTTAGAGAGTTGGACCTCTTACCGAAGACATTTTTTTAAGAACAGGAAGTAACTGCTTAATACGTGCAACTGTTAAAAATTATTCAGGGATAAGAAATGTCATATTAAAACCGAAATCCATTAAATTATGTTTCGATTATGAAAATAAAGTTAGGATGAATTGATTATCATTGCGGTAAAATGTTTTTTTTTTCAGATTAAAAAGTGAAAACAGATTCTATACATGTCTAGATCTAGATATAACCTAGTACTATGGCCGGTAGATATCAAAAGAGATGTCTGCACAAATACTTGAATTGATAAGCTTTCGAATAAAAAATAAATTATATGGTAATTTTGAAAAATCTATTAAAAGTTTTATATATATATATATATATATATATATATATATATATATATATATATATATATATATATATATATATATATATATATATATATATATATATATATATATATATATATATATATATATATATATTAAGACATTTTTTATGTTTATACCTTCTTTTTACAGATACAAACGTTTAAGTAAATACTCTGTTTATAATAAACAGTATTGACACCATTTACCGGTCTGAATGTCCGAGAAATTTTCATAGAAAATATGCGTACTCCGACAGGAATCGAACCTCTGTGGGCAAATCGGTTAAGGCACGTCAAGCTGCTAGATGGTATAGGATACAGACTCGATTCCTGTCGGAGGACGAATATTTTCTATGAAAATTTCTCGGACATTCAGGCCGGTAAATGTTGTTAATACTGTTTATTATAAACAGAACATTTACTTAAATACTTGTAAAGATAAAAAGAACGTATAAACTTTTTTAAAAATGTCTTAAAATTAATTGTCGGGCTTTGTCCATTTCATTATATATATATATATATATATATATGTTGATGGATTGTATCGTCTATTTCGACGTTTGAGGATCCGACTACTACATTCAGTGTTTTATGTTTGTGCCGTATGTGACACTTCAGTCCCGTTAGTGACCTGCATACAAGGCCACATTTTGTGCAACGGCCAAGATGTCGTGACATTGCAACAGGAATATTTGCTGACGCTTTTTGCCGTTGTCTTTTGTCTCTTAGGCGGTCGACGCGACTGATTACGAAATGTCTGATACAACTCTGGTACAAATATCTGTAGATGTGAAGATGAATAGAAGCTGTATTCACTTTTTAATCTGGAAAATCTTTCAATACAAGCGCAAATTATGTACGTATGCATGGATAGATGAGTGGATTTCATGTTCATTCATTGTGTTCAAATATTTATTTTACTTTGTCTCGTACCTCAGCTTGTTTCTTTCTGCAATGTCCCTTGAAATAGACTCGTTACACTGACTTCGTATCTATTAAATATATGACGCATACATTTAGTCCACCCGTTTCCTATCTATTATATCGTCTCTATGTTTTCTGGTTCCTGGGAATATCTTGGAATTTTGATTTCCGATATGAAAAATTTCCATCGGCTCTATGCAAATAAGCAAACCAAATTATTCCTGCACTTAGCAGTTGGCGTTATACGTCTCTTGATACATTCGTGTCGGTTTTAAGTCTCCATTGATTCGTATCTGCTTTATTCGAGCACGGCGAAAATAACCACTGGTTATGCCCGTAACAATATCTTCAGATTGTTATCACTTTAGTTTCACTAACTCGGGTCGAAAGGAGTTCCTTTTATCGTTATAATCTTTACTCTGTGAATCAGAAGAAACTTTTCAAAGTATTCTGACCAAGAATTAATTTCTAACATTTGTATAGAACAGGTTTGGGGCATTTATACGTGATGTAATGGTTAGTAAGTTTCCAAAGTTTTTTCGTCAGTGCCACATTTTCGGAATTAAAATTTGCTCGCGAGTCACCAAATTTTAAGTGATAAAACGTACATTTAAAAAATAAAAACATCAACTAATCGTGCGTTAGATATAATATACAACGTAAATAACATGGGTACCTCGAGGCGGTGTAATGGTTAACAAGCCTGTTTTGCTAAAACAATTACGACTGAGTACCGAGTTCGATTATCACATGATGCCCCATACTTTCAGCCTTGTGCCACATTTGAGCTACGCTTGGAAAATCACTAATATACAACCTAAATAACATGGGCACCTCGAGGCGGTGTAATGGTTAACAACCTTGCTTCGCTAGAACAATTACAACTGAGTCGTGAGTTCGAACCTCACTGGGTGCCACATACTTTCGGCCTTGTGCCACATCTGAGCTACGTTTAGAAAATGATTTTGGGCACCTCGTCGTTAGCAAGCTTGTCAAGCAAGATCAGTTATGACTGAAAAGTGAGTTCAAATCCTCACTAGGTGTCCCATACTTTCGGCATTGTGACACATCTAAGCCGGGCTTAGAAAATAACTTAGGCACATCGACGTGGTCTAATGGTTAGAATGCTTGTCTTGATAGAACAATTACGGCTGAGTAGTGAGTTCGATCCTCACTGGGTACCCCATATTTTCGGCTTTGTGCCACATCTAAGCCGGGCTTAGAAAATCACTACAACATAAATAACTTATACTATGATTAAAGTACATACATTTCATGAAAGGTTTGAACTTGTTTTTGAAGAGTAATCTCGGGAAGAGAAGTCCCTGTGAAAAGGCGCAAGCAGCCCTAAGACAAAGAAGGTCCACAGAGGTTGGTAAAGAGATATAACGGCAGATATGAAGTCAGAACATTATCATTGATAAGTCTCTCTCCTTCAATATGCGGACCCTAGTTAGTATATTCTTAAATTTGATATAATGCAAACTATCACTATATTATTTATAGCTATTTATATGGGGCTAATTGCATATAATTATAAGTTACCCATAATATTTTAATTTTAGAAATCTTATTTATTTTTGGCATATACATTTTTTAAAACTGTTTCTAAATCTTTGATGTTCATTCAATCAGTCTTTCGATTATACCGACTCACCTGCTATCCGCCTCTCTAAATTAAAATTTAATTTACATCAAAGGGAAACAAATCAGTGCGGGAATTGTTCCCCTCGGGGCCCCATTTTGATCAAAATGGAATATGCTTATCCAATTACCCTGAGTAAACTAGTTACAGAATATATATGTTTATGGCGGTCTATCTCTGAAAGCCGAAAAGGAGTTCGATAAGAAACAGACCGACAGAGGCTACAACTTCTTATATATATATATATATATATATATATATATATATATATATATATATATATATTGACAATATCAGTGGTAAATATACACATACATATGCAATTATATATACACATACATATATGTATAAAAATAATTCCAAGAGGATATGATCCAGGTAGAAGTCAATTTCCAGGACAGAGTAAGGATATAATAAAAAAGACTTAAACACTAATATTCCATGGTCATAATTTATTCCATTGGAATCGTAAATACGATCCAATTCATCAGACCTACAGATTCAAAAAGAAAACAGAAAAAACAACTCCGGGAAAATATTAGTAAGAGTATATGTGTGAGAGTGTGGGAGGACATGGGATCTATATCGAGGGGTAACAGACGAGAGAGGCAGGGAGCGCCCTAGGTGGAGGGGGCATTAACCTTTAACAGAGAAAAGATTTAAAGAAGGGTTTCAGTGAGAAAAGTTTGCGTATTTTCAACCGTCCGAAGATATACCTGAAGAGTGTACATTTCTTGGCGACATACACACCCCATAGGCGATAAAATCTTATACTCCAGCCCAGACACCTACCACACACACACACCTATATATATATACATATACATACACACGCCTAGAAAAACCGATTTCAAAACCCATATATATATATATATATATATGTTTGTCTCAAGGTCCTTGATAAAATCCAGAGACGGTTATGCAATGTTATTGGCCCTGATCTGTCATCTCGTCTGCAGTCTTTTTTTACAAATACTTTCACAGTAACTGCTGCTTTCGCTGGTTCCCAGACTTCATTAATTTAAGCGTTCCACTAGGCTGGCATCTCGCTCTCACCCTTTCACTGTCGAAACTGTTAAATGTAGCCGTCTCTTCTACTCCAATACCTTCATGTCTCGCTCCTCTCACCAGTGGAACTCCCTCCCCTTTTCTTGTTTCCCTGATAGCTATAATCTCCTATTCAAATGTAATGTCAATCGACGTTTCCAGATGCCTTGATCTATTATCCCCTATCCTTCTCTTCATCCTTTCCTCCATCACTCCTCTTTGCTCTAGCTCCAACTCTCTGTAACCCTTTGCGTGCTAGTGGCTTCCCGCCTTGTTTGGGGTGAAACGCTTATATATATATATATATATATATATATATATATATATATATATATATATATATATATATTGTGTGTGTATTTAGGCAAAATTTTTTCATTCATATATGTTTTATTAAGTAATATAAACAAGTGTTGTCTGTTTATTTTATGTAAATTCTTTTCATATCGTCTGATAAGCTTAATAACATTATCATTACAAGAAGAAAGAAAATCACCATATTGATACATATTTTTTAATCCTATCTAAGCTTTCTGCTTACATAAGCCATTATCAAAGATGACAATTACATTACAATATATTAAGCAATTTTTCCTTGGCTATTTCAATTTGCCTTTTCAGAAGGCTACATTTATCATTCCAAGTGTTAATAGTTTTGTGGGCTGCTGGATCATGTAATTTAAATTGTGTGAAATTAGGCAGCATTTTTTCATTAATGCATGTTTTCATAATTGTCATTGAATGAGCTGAATTTGAAACTTTAAATTTTGCACTAACAACTTTATTTTATTAATTAAAATCTACTTTCGATATTTCAATATGTAAATTGGAAATAGATCTAATTTGTAATTTTCAAAACAATTTCAGAAAATTTATTTGACTTTCAATAAAAGTTTTTGTTTGCAATTTAGTCCCTTGTTTTTGTTTTTCGATTTCAACCGATTTTTTATAATGTCATGTTCCTTCAGCACGTAGGCGATCATAAATCTTCGCAGATCTTTCTCTATTATCTGTTAATTGCCATGCAATTTTAGGAACGATAATGAAATAGTTTCCTTTTGCTTTCTCTACGTTTTGTAATTCAGACATTTCGTTCTGTTGAACTCGTCCATACCCAAAACATTTCTTTTATTTAAACCATAGCTGAGGTTTTCCAGTTACTGCAACAAAATCGACTGCATTAAACACGGATCCTTTAAACTAAAATTAGGGTAAAATTTGCAGATTAAGCCCCGGAAACCAATTGCAATGAAGATTTCCATTCAGGTGTAAATTTGCATGCTTATTACGAAATTAACAATAACAATTTGCAGAAGAATACCGTTTAGGAGTTATCGACGAAATAAGTTCGGTCTCATTCGCGTCGTGGTTACAGCCCAGCCGCCATTACTGAGTTTGTTTCCCTCGAGAAGTAATGCGCGGAAGCTTCACTAGCCTTGATTACTATGCAATGTGTGAACTTTAAATTAAATTTCGCGAATTGCGCAGTAATCAAGACTAGTCAGAAGATCTCCAGTTGCCTTGATCTATCCTCTATTCTTCTCCACATTCTTTCCTCTAACACTCCTATCTGCTCTCGCTCCAAATCTTCTGTAACCCCTACCATGCTAGTGGCTTCCACCCTTGCCTGGGGTGAAAAGTTTTTTTTTTTAAATTTAAAAAAAAGAAGATGAATAGAAAGGCAGTTAATTAAGTAAGTTTCCACGCATTACTACTCGAGTCAGACGTATGTAAACAACACCAGTAATTGTAGCCGGGAAATACGCGAATAAGGCCGAAATAATATTGTCGATAACTCCTAAATCATTTTCTTCCGCAAACTTTTATTTTTATTTTGGAATTACTCATGCAATTTGACATCAGAATTCAAATTTTCATTACAATTAGTCCCGATGGCTTAATCGGCATATTTACCAAATATTATTATAAAATATTACCAATGTTTTCATAACCATTAAATATAAAAATGAAAAAATTAATAAATTCGATTAGGCATCATTGGGAAAGATATGAATCCATCTTTTCTCCCCTAGATTTGGGTAAAATGAATTTTATATAAAATCATCGTTGTTATTCTAAACAAAAAGATGTAATGCAATACTCAGTCGAAATAATGAATGTAAAGAATTCTTTCCAAGCAAAATAGATTTCGGCTTCCTAAAAAATGAGAAGGCTGATAAGCTATAAAAAATCAATTATAAGAGTATTTTAAAGCCTATTATTACTCATCACTGAAGTCATGCAATTACATCTGTTTTCTGTAAATTCTATATAATTCCATGATTAATAATGAATAAATCTAAAATATTCATTATGAGATGTCATTTTCATAATTAAAAACATATTTTTATGGCCAGCTGTGTGAGAGAATTAAGTCGGTGAAAGTAATTTTTCTACTTATGTAATCTTCAAAAAGAAATATTATTTGTAACTATCTGGTTACTAAAGATTAGTGCATTCAAAGAAAATCAGGTTATTATGTGACTTTTAAGCTTCCATAAAACTCACAAATCGGAGAAAAGAAAACATTTAATCTACAATTTCGCGCCATATTACTTTATTTATCTCTAGATATTTCAATGTATTTCCTCTAAGAAATGTTCCAAAAAATAGGACTCAATATAAAACATTCGAAAAGCGAAAATAAGATCTAGAATTAAAATAAAAGCAGTAATGGCACTTACTCTGAGTCCATCATAAGTATTCAAGATATGGGAGTAGAAAAATACTAAACACTTCAAATAGCTCTGTGTACGCATCAGTTGTAACAAAATTTAGTGTTGAACATAGAATAATTACGCAAAAGAAAAAAAGAATAGACGGTGTTATGTATAGTTTGCGCACTACCAAAAGTTGCTACAAAACCAAAGCGTATGAACTTGAGTCATGATCTTATATAATATCGCCGGGTCGATAATTTCATGTGGATATCATATATAACGTTCGTAATTGTCTAAACTGTTAGCTGTATTCGAACCGCTTTGTTAATCAGTAATGTAAAATGGATTCGAGAGAATGAAACTTGTAGAAGGTAGTAAGGATCAACCGGCTTCATAACTCATAGACCGGTGTTAACAGAAACTGTAATCACTTGAAGACTTTCAACAACAGTATAATGTAAAATGAATTGAATATGAAACTTGAAGAGAACATACTGACGTACCACACGACATCGAACAAAACTTTCAGACGGAAACCACCATCAGTATGGAGAGAGCGATAACGCTTAATAGATTTGAGAAAACTAATTTCCTGAAAAAATATTTAAGAGAAAGAATTTATAAATTTTAAGCTTCGTTATTCGGTCAATAATACTATAATGGGCATGTCGCAATTCAAATAAATACAGTAGTAAATACTGTATGTTGGCCTGCAGTTAGAGATTCGTCTCCAGCTGTGCTGGTCAAACTCTCTGCATCCGGGCAGAGAGGATCCCCAGACGAGGCTATGTCGAAGGTCACAGTCACGTCTCAGAAACAGCTACCCGACCCCGTTTTATACGGGGCCTACGGGGAAATTTTGGCCGCCGTTATGGGCATGGAAACCCCACATTAAATTCGTCCTTATGCCACATGTGATCGCGTGCGGTAGTTGGTAGATATTGTACAGTTCAAGATTCGTCTCCAGCTGTGCTAGTCAAACTCTCTACCTCTGGGCAGAGAGGATACACACACGAGGCTATGTCGAAAGGGAGAGTCTCGACTCAGGAAACAACTACCCGACATTTTTTACGGGGTCTATGAGGAATATTTGGCCGAGCCTACGGGCTTGGGTCCTCCACATTAAATCCTGCCTTGTGCCACATCTGATCGCATGGGGCGTTTAGTAGTTATCCTGCATTTGGAGATTGATTCTGGAATTAACTTGATTCACTTCTACGCGCCGCTGGTGAACCTTATATGTGTTGTTCTTGCCCTAAGTATTATCGTTCGTTACCAACTTTCTAGTGATTATTCTATTCAGTAACCTTCCCTAGGTTGCAACAGTTTCCTTATAAGTAAAAGGCTGATATAACTGTTACCATTATCATTACTCATTCTTTGGAAATATATAAATTGATGAAACCCATATAAAAAGAACATTTTACTTTGTCATTTAATTATGACGAAAGCATTTTTTTCATGAGACAATGGCGTAAAAGCAATCAAGTATCGACGAGTAAACATTCACTTGAGAAAAAAGAAACTATTATGCTAATAGGACACAGATATCCGATGATTCATAGGAACAGCGAAATATGTTTTCCAGAGCCTGAGCAAAGTATGAAGAGACAGGAAAATATCCTTAAAAATGAAGAAATAACTGTTAAACCGTTACGTAATATCATCAACATCATCATCATCATCATCACCATAACTTTTGTAATGTTAGGAAGTCCACTGACCTGAAGTGGAACAACTACATTGAATCTATAGCTACATCTACCGCAAGAAAAGTTGGTTCTCTGTGTCACGCCAGAAGTTTTTTCTCTACTGAGTCCATTCTTCAAATCTACAAATCAACCATTCGTCCTTGCATGGAATACTGCGGCCATATGTGGTCAGGTGCGCCGGTGTTCATCTCGAGGTCATCGACAAAATCCAGAGACGGATATACAACGTGATTGATCCTGACCTGGCATCCCGTTCTCAGTCACTTTCTAACCGACGTGCAGTGGCTTCCCCCTCTCTTTTCTACAAGAATATTCATCGCAACTGGTCTGCCGAGCTACTTTCAATGGTTTCCAAACTGCATGAATTTAAGCGTGATACTAGTTTGGCATCTCGGACCTTTTTACTGTCGAAACAGCTAAATATAGCCATCTCTTCTATTCCAATAGCTCTTTATCTCGCACCTCCCGTCAGGGGAACTCCCTTTCTATAACCATCAAATATTCAAATGTAATGTCAAGCGACATCTTCTGGTGCCTTAAACTTGATCCCTGTCCTTCTCTTTATCCTTTTCTTAAACACTCCTCTTTACTCTTGCTTTCACTTTCTGTAACCCCTTGCCTGCTGGTGGCATTCCCTTCTTGCATGGAGTGATTTCCTTAAAAAAATCCGAATGCAGAAGCCTTGCTATCCCCACACACACAACGGTCTACCGACGGCAGTCATCAGAAATGATGGTAGTCATAACTGTCCCTAATTATGTTATTCATAACTGTTTTTGAAATTATCCAACCAGTTTTTAAGTTGACGAACGCTCCTACGTCCACCTTCAACGGTGTCTTGCATGATGTTCTTGGACAGACTGTCGTGCATTGTCATGTGTCCAATTCACACCATTTCTCTCCGTTTGTCAGTGGTGAGAATTCATAGTGGCCCACAGAATGTTTAACCCTTTTCCGCACAACCTAATTAGTTTTAGTAATATCTACATTGATATATAAAAAAAGAATACTGAAAGATCTCTTCACAGACGTGAAATGAAGCGAGAGAGATGGGATTCTATTTAGGGGTTTACTATGTACAAGATATCTGAGACAAATATAATATAAAAACAAGGAACAGATTGCTAAAATGTTATAACCTATCTATCCTGCTCTATAAGAATGTGTGTTATTATCCGTCTGGTAAACCACATCTCTTTCTCTTCGATTTTTTTCTCTTCATCTGTAAGATATTTACAGATGAAGAGAAAAAATCGAAGAGAAAGAGATGTGGTCTACCAGACGGATAATAACTCAGAATTCCATCGGCAGAACATGTGGGTACTTAGGTAGTTTTAAAGTATATAGGAACTTCGAATCTTATATATAAAATCAAGATGAGACATTTTAAATTTTGGAAACACATTAGGAAGAAAGACAACTAGGAATCATTAATACTTACATGAAGTATTGATGAAGCTAGATAAGAACACAATCTTCCTAATGAAATTCCGTGAAAGGATTGTAGAGCATGAAAAAGAAGACATGACAGATTCTGAAAAGTTGATTAGAGCTACCAGAATCGGGAAGTTGTGGAGAACCATCATCACCCGTATCATGAAAGTACATGACACATTAAATAATTTAAATTAAGGCATCTTGTAATTAACTAATTATCATCGAGCAAAGTATTTATTGTGGTTATTCTATTGCTAAAAATAGAAAAATTATTTAACATTCTACCTCCGTAGATTATATAAAAGGCTCAGTTCTAAAATCCGTTTGGAATAAACCTGAGGAAGTCCGGAAAACATAACGGACGAAATTTTGTAAAAACAACAAAGATGAGGAAAATAGTCCAAATATAAATAATGTAAATAAAAAAATGTAGTAAATTTTTATGTAATATCGATCAACCGATATGGCAGTAAATGCTGGGCAGTCTTCACAGAAAAGACTTGAGCAAAGCATCATACCATTCTAAAGAAAGGTGCTGTGAATACCATGAACGAATATTTTAGCAATGATGATGTTTTAGAGAAAATGGAGACAGATTGGACACTTATACTTACCATCAGAAAGTGTTGGAATTTCAAGAAGGAGATAATGAGGAAAGAGGGCTTAGAAAATTTAACACTGTGAGGATATATTGAAGGCAAGAGGTACAGATGAAACAGGGCATAACCTACACAATGAGCTAGTGTAAATAGTTGACAACTAGGATTAGGAGAGATTGCAAAACGACAAATGTTAATAACATATATAATAGTTACGATTGGTCATGTATGAATGAACACGGCGCATAAGAAAAAGATTGTGTTCAAGATTATCATGAGCATTAAGACGGATTGATAATCTCTATCTATAAAAGGCAGGATGTGTGTGTGTGTGTGTGTGTGTGTGTGTGTGTGTGTGTGTGTGTGTGTGTGTGTGTGTGTGTGTGTGTGTAACGAATGCACGGCCGCAATTTCCGATGGATTTGCACCAAAATTTACATGGCCATGCTCCAAGTTAGTTAACAGGCCAAGACCGATTTTGCATTTCCCATCTCCAATCGATAGTGGAAATAATCGATTTTTGCATGCTTCTACGACAGCTTTCATGTAGTTTGCGGCCATTTTCTACTGGCTAGCTTGAGAGCCTATAGCCGGCTGCCACGAATAGGCAGGAAGATTCTATTGACCAGCGTGAGAGCAAACAGCTGACTGACACGAATGTTAACTAGCATGCAAAAATAATCGATAGCTGCATTCGTCACAAGTGGGAAAAATTTAAAACTGCATGGCACTTTACTCCAATTGGCTCATTCGCTTGCTTAAACACAACGTAGATTCTGATTCCTCAGAACTGGATTAGGTGTGAAAAAGTATTTGTTGTTAACATTCTTTTTTCATTCGGTTTTTCCAGTTACGAGTCCTTTTTTAAAGCTGATCGTTTTGTGTTCATTTTGTTTAGTTCTTTTTTCGTAACAGATTTAATGTTTAGTATAGAGCTTAGAAAAAATTCTCAGTGTGAGATAGGCAAGAAGTAAGGCATGTAGCAACATCAGCACGGCAAAGGGCACTTCTTTAAAGGCAAGGAAGGGCAAAAATATTTTAAGTTAAGTGATAGCGATTGCTGTATGAGTCGTACGATTTTTGAATCAAGTATGGGCAATGCCGGGTCATGCTGCTAGTGGTCTATATATCTGAGATGAGGTATTGGAATTATTTACACCTATTTACATTGTTCAGACAGTTGTCCACATCTTTGTTGCCATATTCAAAAAATTTCGGCAATTGTACGCTCCGGCCTTCTTTAGGATATGTCTATAATTCGGAGATGAGGTATTGGAATTATTTACACATATGTACATTGTTCAAACTGTTGTCCTCGTCTTTGTTGCCATATTCACGAATTTTCAGCCGTTGTACGCCCCAGCGTTCTTCAGGGTCTGTCTATATGAGATATTCTAATTATTTACACATATTTACATTATTCAGACTGTTTTCCTCATAATTGTTGCCATATTCACAAAGTTTCGGCCGTTATATAGCTCCGGCCTTCTTCATGATTTTTCTGTATTTCTGAGATGAGGTATTTACATATATTTAAATTGTTCAGACTGTTGTCCTCATCTTTGTTGCCATATTCACGACGTTTCGGCCCTTGTACGCCCCGGCCTTCTTCATGTTCTGTCTATATTTCTGAGATGTGGTATTCTAATTATTTACACATATTTACATTGTTCAGACTGTTATCTTCATTTTTGTTGCCCTAGTCACAAAGTGTCGGTCTTCAACGCTCCGGCCGTCTTCATGATCTGTCTATATTTCTAAGATGAGGTATTGTAATTATTTACACTTATTTACATTGTTCAAACTGTTGTCCTCATCTTTGATCCCATATTCTCGTCGTTTCGGCTACTGTATACTTCTTTCGACTGACGTGGTAAATTGTTCTAGTTACACGTGCCATACCTCTTCCGGGTGTCACAGTATCCGTTATCTCCTTTTAACTCAACTCTCCAATTATTTTGCTCACTACTGCTGTCGCTATTGAACTCCTAACTCTTTGCGTCCAGTCACTGGGTTCAACCAACGCTTTTTTTCCCATTAGGCCATATATACTTGAGACACCCGGAACAGGTAATTACAAATGAATATTAAGTTCGATCCTCAATGGGTGTCCCATAATTTCGGTCTTGTGTCACTTTTAAGCTAAGCTTTTAAATTGCTATAAGTATTTGTGCCTATCGATGTATTTCTTGTTCGATATGAAAAAAATTTGCCGATTATTCACAGTAGTTCGTTGGCCTCTTTTGATGGTAGGCAGTAAGCATATTCTAACCCTGCTTATACAACAATGTCTTGTAGGCTCTTCCAAATACAATATGTCGCTCAATGAATGCTACAGTTTATCAAATTAGTGATAGTAGATGATAAATGGTAACATGGATTTTCTTGTGTTATAAAAAATGTTCATATATGTCTACGGGGGTCAGAGTGTTGTAATGGGTAAAGACTCGGAATTAGAGTTTGAATAACAGAGTTCCAATTCCAGTCGGGTTCATTGTTATGGGTAAATACTCGGAATTAGAGTTTGAATAACAGAGTTCCAATTCCAGTCGGGTTCATTACATTCACTTACGCGCAAATACCCTTTGGAAATTTATGGGTTCAATATTTATCCGAGTTTCATGACTATATCACGTTGATATCTATAACCAAACATCTCATAAAAACACGTGTTAATATCACTGTTTATAAAATTTATAGACCTCTGAAGGCATGCAGCTATATAGCACTGTAACACCAGTTCCCGTACGGCCACGGAAGTTAAACAAAGCCGTGCATGTTCAGTACCTAGATTAATGAAAACTTGGGAATACCAGGTGTTGTGGCATAGATTTGTGAGTGGTGTTTTTTTATAGTAAAGTTCGCACTGTAAAATGCCCGAGAGCAACTCTAGGTAGAGTGTTACGCTAAGGATTCGTTTATATGAATACGAGAGGATAGCGGTTGATTCAAGACTTAAACATGTTACAATTCTTGCGATCGGGAAAACATCCTCTTTGGAGTCTTTTCCACAGGGCAGTGGTTCGCGGAAAGAAGCTGCTTGAGTGGAATTCTCGCCACTGGAATACGGAGGGAATGTAGGTGGTTTGCTACTATGTAACAGCTATGGCTGCTCCTAGCAGTGAACGTTAGATTTGTTGGAACCAATGAATGTAGTTCGTCCGACCACCTCACATGTAATTAGCGATAGAGAAGTGAAAGACTTACGATAAACCTGTAAGAGATAGGTTGGAGGCTGGAAAATATTTTTTCTCCAAAAAGGACTCGGAGACGCATTTGAACACTGTCAACACAGGAATGTAAGGTCTGGGCAATACTCGCCCAAATATGGAAATACTACTCCATTTTCGGCTTGATCTGGCTCTTACAAAGGTAGATGATAACATGACGACTCAGGTACTACAGGAAGCCAATAATTTTACCTGAGTCTTTAGCGATGGACCGTCTATAGGTGTACCACTTTTTTTTCCTTTTTTTTTAATCTTATCACCCCAAGCAAGGCTGGAAGCCACTAGCATGCAAGGGGTTACAGAAGGTTTGGAGGAAGAGCAGATAGGAGTGGTAAAGGAGAGGATGTGGAGAAAGATAGTGGATCGATCAAGGCAAGGGGGTTACACAAGATTTGGAGCGAGAGCAGATAGGAATGAAAGAGGAAAGGATGTGGAGAAGGGAAGTGGATAGATCAAGACAACTGGAGATGTCGATTGACGTTACACTTAAATAGTTGGAGATTATATTTGTCAGGGAAACAGGAATAAGGAAGGGAGTTCCACAGGCGAGATGTGTGAGACATGAAGCTATTGGAGTAGAAGATACGTCTACATCTAACAGTTTCAATGGTGAAGGGGTGGGAACGGGATGCCAGCCTCGTAGGATGTTTAAATTCATGAGGCCTGGGAACCAGCGAAAGCAGCTCATCGGAGCAATTACCGTGAAAGTATTTGTAAAAAAGACAGAGCGAGGCAACGTCGCGTCTGTGAGAGAGGGACTGCAGACGAGATGCCAGATCAGGGCCAATTACATTGCATATCCGTCTCTGGATCTTATCAAGAACCCTTAAGGTCGGGAGTGAGTTTGAGGCCCAATATAATCTCAAGGTCTGAGGCTTCCTCGAGGAACATCAGTTCATAGTGACTGGCGCTAGTCCTGGGTCTGATTAGCGGTGATGTAATGTAATCAGATTGGTTTTACAGCACTCTATATAACCAACCAGTTTTTTTTCCACTGGGAAGTTAGCGTTGAATCGGAAGAGAAGTCAGCTGCCAATCTCTGATCATGAAGACTTTTAGAGGTGGGCCCGTATATCGTCATATCATCAGTATAGATTTTTTACAAATGATCGGAGTATATCCTTAGGTAGATCATTTATGCAAATCAGAAAGAAGGTCGGTCGAGAAGTGACCCCTTGGAGACGATTGCATTGATCACCAAGGCCTGGGAGGACTGACCATTAATAAATAACTTCAGGGATTATAATAAAGCTTCATCACTGGAGATCTTCTGTACCAAACCTTTGTGCCACATCTCGTCGAAGGCCTTATCTAGATATCTAAGGCTATGTTGCTTTTGGTGTGTGTATTGTCAAGGGCCTCAATAATTTTGGGTGAAATGGTAGTTACGGCGTCAGCAGTGGATCGAGCTGATCCAAACGCATACTGCTCGTCGCTCAAAAGGTTGTTCCTCTCTACGTGCTCGACGATCTTTTTGTTGATTCAGCCCTCAAAAGCTTACTGATGATACTGAGGAGATTAATGCGTCTATAGTGGGAGTGAGAGTGTCGGTTGCTCGCATTCTTGAAGACCCGACATAGGCCTTGTCACATTCCACATGCTTGGGAAAGATTTTCTAATAGAGGAAACCCTTCCAGTGATTACATAGCTGGATAGCTTGTGTAACAAACCTTTGTGAAATTTCTTGCTGAATGCCTTCCTGATGCTATGGTCCTTGCGCTATGCGTGTTATCAAGGGCCTCACTAATTAATGTAATGGTAGTTAGGACGTCAGCAGTGGATCGGACTGATCGAAACCCATACTACTCGTCGTACATAATATTGTTTCTATCTATGTACTTAAACGACCTTCTTGTTGATTAAGGCCTGAAAAGCTTACTGATGATACTGTGGAGTCTAATGCGTCTATAGTGGGAGTGAGAGGGTCGGTTGCCCGCGTTCTTGAAGACCATGAATTAATGATGTATCAGGATTGAAATGGGAGAGCCGAGTTCCAATTCCAGTTGGGTTCGTTATATTTACTTACGTGAAAAGGTATGAATCCATCTCTTGCCACCTAAGTTATAGGTTAAGTAGTAAGACTTGTATCAATAAACCATTCTTATCACCTCCCGCAAAATTATTATTACGGTCTAAAAATATTTCCTGACTTTAAAACAACCTACAAAGTTTTAATAAACAGTAGAAAACGAATCATTCAATTAATAGTCTCTTCTCCCCTTTGCTATGCGTGAAATAGTCGGATTGAGTGAGTTTTAAAATGGCAGGAGGGAAAGATAAGAGCGACGAAGTTTGAGTTTTTAATGTGTGTGGATGGGTTGTACGACAGTTTTCTCCGTGTAAATAGTTTCGCAAACAAATACTTTTCGGTACAGAGAATTTTCGAAAGCATAAATCTAGGGATTTGTTAGAACGATGAAGACGAAATATCACCTCTTATTGTTGACAAGATGAACTTTAAACCCATCCTCTGTAATAATAGCTTACAACTCAATTTGAGCCACTGTGAGCGCAAACACATTCACTCCTGTTACAACCACCAACCATGATTGCTGTTGAAGAAAGGAAGTACAAAATATGTGTTCATTAACGTTTATTCAAATATTTACATATACACATGGGTGTTTTTATTTAATATTTCTTCTATTTTTCAGAGCCTGCTTGCTTGTCGATTTTGAACTTTATGTACATTTATTTCTGTTTTTGTTCCAGTGTGGCGGTCGCCCAAAGCTCTTTACAGCTAACTCCATACCTTTCCCATAAGACAAGTCGCAATAAACTGAACGAATGAATCACAGAATGCCGGGTGTCGTCATGGAGAATTGGAGGTGGGCCAACGAGTCATAAAATGCTAGAGAAAAGAAAAATTGCGAAAAAAAATGTGTCCATCGGATAATTTGTAGAAAATGACGTGACGGGCACAAGAACACTGTATAGTGGGGATGGTAATAAGTTATGTCTTGCAACATAATATTCAATGCCGCTACTATTGACAAATATACACCCACAGATAAAAATACATGCAATTATCCGGATACGGCTTTAAGTCGAGCTCTGTTTATTTCCATGTATGTTTTCTCGTGTGTGTGAGGGACAGATAGCCTAGAAAAGTATATAACATTCATATTGACTGCGTCCGACATTATTCGTCGTTTTATGCCTATCAATATATATAATAAATATGTAAAAATCAAACACTAGGCTGGAACAAAAGGTCGTATAGTTTCTTTTAATAGGTGGTGTTCGTACTGGTGATTTCATGTCACTCCTACTTGAAATTTATTATATATACATATTTTGAGAGATGTCCCTGTATAAAACACAGAATAGATTTAGATCTCGTTTATTTACTAGACAAATGATAAATGAGGCAGACAAACATTAATAAAGATACACAAATAAATAAATTAAAATAAATTTAAAAAGACAAAGTTATCTCTAAAATCTCAAGCGGGAAACTGAAAAGTAAAAACATTTATTTCAGCTTCCCACCTCGAATAAATAAAGGGTTGTAAAGGGTTAACCTCACTGTAAAAAACAAAGAAAGAAAGAAACAACTGAAGCAAACGAATGGATTTCCTTTGCTTTTGATGTTTTAGTGGCTGCTTTCGATGGCGTTGAACCTGTGAAGTACCTTCTGAAAAGCGAATCTTACTACAATAAATGTCTACAGGAAAAAAATGCTACACGACGAAGCACCCATCACAAATCTTTTACATATATTAGCTTTGTCCGGCAAATGGCTATAATCATGGGTGCCTCTGTGAGGCTGGAACAAAAAATACGTCCATATTACTGCGTTACGGCAAGCGCTCAGTCATTAACACAAGTTATTTGATAAGTGTGACACAATTTAACTTGTCATTTTCCGATTTTTATCTACAGTCGTGGATGACCCAAACAGTATGAAAGACACTAATCATGTATTTGCACACTTGCAGGATACCCTGGTTTAAGCCAGTTATGTGTAGCAGTCATATTAGCTCAAAAGGAACACATATGATTATGCTACATAAATCTATACCGCGTACGCTTGCTACTTTTTAAACGGATAAAACACAAAATAGGTTTATATATGGTTTATTTCGAAGAGTTTTATTTGAATATATGAGGAGGTGTGGGTTTTCATCTTCATTCAATATTGTCTCTTTCAGGATCATTCTGAATAATATTGACTGAGAGGGTCAGAACCTTGCCCTTATTTAACACCGTTTTCAAAAGGAATATAGATTAAGAGATCCCTGACTCTTTTGCCATGTTCGAATTGTGCGCCATGTAGCAAACTGAGGATATAAGGTGAACAACCAAGCTTCTTTAGCATAATTGAAAAATCCGATCTGCTTACCGTGTCAAAGGTTTTGCCATGTCGACATTCAACCCTTTGCTTTGCTCCCTGCATATTTCATGAATAGATCTTAGAAAGAAAATCAGGTCAGTTGTAGCTATATTCACGCTGGTTCTCAGAGCGTTTTTACTTTGGGAAAATAGTGAACCTCCAAATAAAACCAAAACCCTATGAAAGTACGAAATTATTACCAACGATGCATATAGTAAAATTACCAAAAATATATTTTTCAAGCAGAATTAACGACGTTAAATTTGATAGCAAAATGACCAATGATACATTTTATCTGTAGTTGAAACCATGTTTAAAATATTTACATTTCGGCATTAAATAAACGATAGAGGTTGATATGTCAGTAACCAAATTCTAAACATCTTATCTGGCAGGGAATACTGGATAATCTCATCACATATGAAGAAGTGGCTCTTGAGGCAACAGAAAAGTTATTTTATAGACGAATACTGAGAATAACATGGACTGGACATGTGAGAAACGAGGAAGAAATCATGTCCGTTGTAGCTACAGTGTAACCCGGATATAAGAGAAACCCTGATATAAGAGAAACTCGGATATAAGAGAGATTGTCTCTGGACCCAAATTAGAGCCTGTGTTAATAAAACAAAATAGACCAAACCCGGATATAAGAGAAACCCTGATATAAGAGACGTCTTCTCCGGTCTCGACAACTCTCTTATATCTGCGTTACACTGTATATTCAAACTGGCTCTCAGAACATTTTTGCAGGGCAATATCTGCCATTTGGAGAATTGCCAGGAGAATTGTCCTGCCGAGAAAATATGAAATCGTTGTGGTTTCAGAGTCCAGAAAATTCTGATATTTTAGTCGTTTATAATTAATGCCCCCGTGAATTAATTCGCCATATTTTATTTTCTCGATTTCTTCCCCTGTCTATGTTAGTAAAGATAACATGCCTAGTTTTAACTCGTCCTGGCTATCACGATAAACTACCACCGGCAACAAGGCCTCTGATCGGGAGATTGGACGTTTTGAGGAGCGGAGAACCAACTCTTATTTGTTTTTGCTTCCAGGTCCTGCATGCCTCGGGATGATAGCACCGGTTAGGGTCCCATCTATGGAAAAATAGTGAACTCACAAACAACAATAAGCAGTAAATTTTTATAATAAAATGATCACCGATACATTTTATAGTAAAATGTCAATCAATGCAAGACTCAAAAAACATAAAAATAAATGTTTATATTAAAATTACCAACAATACATTTCGTGTTCTGCAAAATACATATCTAAAAAAAACGTACCATTACTCTAAAAGTATAAAATATTTGTAGTTGAAGGCATAAAATTACGTATAAAATATTTACATTTCGCCATTTAATAACCTATAGAGGTTGATATGTCACTAACCAAGTTCTAACAATGTTATCTGGCAGTGAATACTGGATAATCTCATCACAGAAAAGAAGTGACTTGAGGTAAAGTTATTTTATAGACGATTACTGAGAATAACATGGACTGAACATGTGAGAAACGAGGAAGTTTTAGAGGAAACGAAAAGAAAAAGGACAGTAATACATGAAGTCAGAAAGGGACCGTTGGAATTTTATAAGGAAAGACGGCTTGGAAAATTTAACATTCGCAAGCGACATTAAAAGTTAGAGGGAGAAAGAGAAATAGTATATAGTCTACCTAACGAGCTTGAAAAATCTTGTCAGAACAAGGAATAGGAGATGCATTTTTATTAAGACCTACAAAATACAGGAAATTGTGGCGATCATTGATTGTCAATGCCCTGAAGGGATGCGTCATATAGAAGTTCACGAGTTTGTTTGTTTCCACCAACAAATGCGAGAGATTTCAAATGATTTCTTTAATATATTTCGGTGTAGATTCAAGGGCCGTCATGGGCAGACATATTAATATATTGAGCGTTAAGAAACGGTGAACGGTTCAATAATAAATATTGTTTTATGCCTTTGCATGTTTCTGTTTGTGCGTGACATTCGCGCTTTCCTCCCCAACCGGAATGAAAGAAGAACAGGAAGTGGGAAAATGATTCACACAGAAATCCTTCTTCTCACAATTTTCCAATCTTTCTTCATCCCCCTGTTCCAAAATAGCAAATCATTCTCTAGGAATCTGAAGCTTGAAAAAATTATTAAGAAGTAAATTATTGTAATTATTTGACGATGTTATTGGGGCATGTCTGACGAGAAGAAATATTTAGTATTAGCTCGTCCTGGTGACTTGTCCACTCTGCAGTTAATACTTAACAAGAGTTTATATACCTGTTATGAACATTACAATAATCATTGTCATTTTTCTGCAACTATGATCTGCATATTATTATTATTATTATTAGTAGTAGTAGTAGTAGTAGTATTTCCCTTGATTTCTGATGTGTACTCATTTCTTTCCGGGTCGCGCCCAGGGACCTTAAGGTTAGAAATTACATCATGACATTTTCCTCTGGAAAACAAAACAAACAAACCAAAAATATTTTACATAGACAAAGCCCTTCGTAAGGTGTGGGCTGTACTCATGAGAACAATTTTTTTCTATTTCTTTACGGCATGGGCTTCCAGGAATCCCTTCAAATAGTCTACTGGAATCTTTTCCAATCAATCCGAGGGCTCCAACTACAACAGGAATTGTTTGATGTTCTCATGTGCCACATTTTTGAGATTTCGGTTTCAATGTCCTTGCATTTTGATAGCTTTTTGAAGATCTTCAAAGATAATTCAGTATAAAAAATGTATTAAAAAATGCAATTATTTGTATAGACGTTGCTTGTCTTAAGAAAAAAAAAACAGTTGTACTGACAACCAACGCGACAAAGTGAATAAAACGCCGCCAACGAGAACAGAATGCAACGGGAACGCGAGTAACATGATGGCGAATTTGCTCATCTTGAAACTGTGTGTTAGCTGATAATTAGTAAGAGCTATTAGGAAAATAATATCGCATAAATTTAATGTGACTCTCTTATCATTTTCTTCAATCCCCCCGAGTGGGACGTTAGTAATGTGCATATGTAATTATCTTCATGCGTTTTAAGGGTTGAAATGTCGGTGTTACAGTAGTGGCCAGTATTATTAAATCGCGTTCCTCTCTAAATGTTGCAAGAATTGGAAGAGTATCATTAATCATATCGTTTATTATTATTATTATTATTATTATTATTATTATTATTATTATTATATATTTCCTTTGATTTCTGGTGTGTACACATTTCTTTCCGGGTCCCGCCCAGAGCCCTAAGGTTAGAAATGACAACATGACATTTTTCACTGACCAATTGGAACAAAAAACACACACACACACACACACACACACACACACACACACACACACACACACACACACACACACACACACACACACATACTTTACATAGACAAAGCCCATCGTAAGGTGTGGGCTTTATTCGTGAGACCAATTTACTTTGTATTTCTTTAAGGCATGGGCTTCCAGGAATCCCTTCAATGAGTCTACTGGAATCTTTTCAAATCAATCCGACGGTTCCATCTAAAACAGGGATTGTTGATGTTCTCAGGTGCCACATTTTTGAGATTTCGATTTCATTATTATTATTATTATTATTATTATTATTATTTTGTTTATTTTCTTTCAGTTTCATGGTTTACTGTCTGATAGTGTTTTTCCTAATTCTTTTACTTGAGGCTGAATTAAAGGAAGATAATTCTGTGAAGATTATGGAATATATTACGTTGGGGTGTTTTTCCGATGTTGTAGGCAGTCTTCCTGAAAAGAGACATTCGTATCTCCGATAGTTAGCACACACCTAGGGTTGTAACGACGTTTGTGTCAGTATTCTGTGTAATCACTCCTAGTCCTCCTATTGTTATTGGAATTGTTGCTGCGTTTAAATGCCACATTCTGGTGATTTCTATATTTAGGTTCTTATATTTTGTAATTGCTTTTACTGGGACGATTCTATCAGACGAGTTAGTCTTTATATAAGCGAATAAATACTTATATTTCAGTGTCAAGATTTACTATTTTAAATGTTTTTAGCTTGCATAGGGATGACAGTGTGTATATGAATTCAGGGTGAAACATTAGTAGTAGACAGTATCAGTTTATCTCACGAGATCATGGCAGTGCATTGTTTGTTAAAAATCTCACTTCTTCCTTAGGCAGCGGTTGGATTGGGATAACAGTCTGGCATTTGCATGTTATACTCATTTGCAGATGTCACAGTCTAAGCTGTAAAGTGGAATCAAGGTACTTCATTCCTAGGGTACTTCATTATTATTATTATTATTATTATTATTATTATTATTATTATTATTATTATTATTATTATTATTATTATTATTATTATTATCATTATTATTAATATTATTATTATTATGATTATTATTGTTATGATTATTATTATTATTATATATTTCCTTTGATTTCTGGTGTGTACTCATATGTTTCCGGGTCCCGCCCAGAGACCTAAGATCAGAAATGGCATCATGACATTTTCCCCTGCGCAATTAAAAAAAGCACATATTTTACATAGGTAAAGCTCTTCGTAAGGTCGGCCGTACTCGTGGGAACAAATGTTTGTATTTCTTTAAGGCATATGCTACCAGGAATCATTTCAATGAATCTATTGGAATCTTTTTTTCCAAGCAATCCGAAGGCTCCAACTAGAACAGGGACTTTTTGATGTTCCCATGTGCCACATTTCTGAGATTTCGATTTCAAGGTCTTTGCATTTTGATAAATTTTTGAAGATCTTCAAAGATACATCTTTTTTTTTTGTTTGCTTGTTTGCGGTCTTTAATCACAATGCCTGGGCGATTAGCTTTGATATTGCGTATCTCCATACAATTGTTACAGGTACTATCTTCGTAACCCGGTCTCTGGGTGCCGTTCATATTATTATCATTATTATTATTATTATTATTTCACATTGAATAAGAATAGATGAAGGTTTGGCCAAATTGAATTGATCATCGGATTAAATTTTGTCAAGATCGTCAGTGATTTAGGCACTAATTCCAAATGAAATGTATGATATTTTACGCTAGTTGTTCACTGAAAAGAAGACGCAAGCGCCACCCAAGGTAGCAGGTTACTGAATAATGTTGTAAGTTCATCACAAGAAGAGGTAAGATTTGCAGTTTATGCCGCAATGTTGAAGAGAGTAATGTCAACCCTTGAAGAGGTTAAAATTGCAATGATCGCAAAGGCGGTAAAGCCACTAAGGCACAAGTGGTGACTGGGTGTGAAAGAATTCGAAAACAGATACTTTACTAAAGAGCAAAAACAGAAGAAGATGAATCAGGAAGACTGTCGAAGGCGATTGACATTGCATTTACATTTTTAAAGATTAAAGTTGGCTGGAAAGCATGATGCCGGAAGAGACTTTGACAATCGGAAAGTGCGAGAAAAGAAAATATTAGCATAGAACTTAAAGTTACATCTCGCCAATTTAATTAGATAGATAGATAGATAGAAGCTTAGATAGATAGATAGATAGATAGATAAGGCAAAAACTGAGATAGATAGATAGATAAGGAACAGAGATAGATAGATAGATAGATAGATAGATAGATAGATAGATAGATAGATAGATAGATAGACAGAAATGGATAGACTGCGATAGATAAGCATAGAGTATGTTAGTCTAGTGCCCTTGAAAAAGTATGTATGACCATGTGCATGTTCTCGAGCGCAAGAACGTGTGTACAAATGGCCGGAGAGAGGAAGAGAAAGAGTTAATCTCGTGAATTCAATAATATGTGTCTCTGTGTGTGTTTATGCGTGTGGGTTTATGTGTATCTGCATGCTAGTTCAGGCGTATATTCAAAGACAGAGAGAGTTACACGACTTCTTGAATGCACACACACACACACACATATATATATGTGTGTGTGCATTTGTATGTCTGTATATTTGAGTGTGGGTGGACAAGTACGTTTGAATAGATAGATAGATAGATAGATAGATAGATAGATAGATAGATAGATAGATAGATAGATAGATAGATAGATAGATAGGTTTATACAGCGGGAAAAGGAATAATTTCCTGGATATATATATATATATATATATATATATATATATATATATATATATATATATATGCAGGGTGTATAAAAATACTTTTACCATTTTTTCGGGCGGGTTCCTCGCACCAAAACAAAGATAAATGTAGTATAGACATATATCCACAAATTCTTCGTTTTTGAGTTAAGTTTAATGAAATTTTACGATGCTCTGCTAGTCTATGTTACATTTGTCTTTCGTGTACATTTGGGGCAAGTTTGCCTTCAATGTAGTTAGTTGACTGAGAAGTTGTGTTTAACAATGGCAGGATATTCATATCGTGAGCAGACAGATATACTTGTACATACGACTGCGCGAATGGTAATGGACGCGAGGCTGCAAGACTGAATCAATCTGCTGTTCAAGATCGGAAGCTGCCTATTCATCCAACCGTCGTTGCTGAGATAGGGTCCATGGAGTCACAAACTACAGATAAAAAAGGACAGAGATCCACTCGTATGCCTGACGACAAAGAACACATTCTAAATGCTGTCGGAATCGATGCAGGGATCAGCACAACTCAAGATACCTTAGCCTTTCGGACATCTCCTAATACCGAATGGAGGGTAATTTAAGAGTAGCTCCTGTATCCGTATCATTTACAATGTGCGCAGGTTCCTTTGCTCACTGATCACTCACCACGGGAGAACATTTGCCGATGGTTTATTGCACAAACTGCCAATCCATTGGTTGTCCTTTCATTCTTGTTTACCGATTAATGAACATTTGGAAGAGATAGAACAAAACATTTTCGTAACCAATATTTATCGGCTGATTAGTATCCCTATGGTAGATATCAGCATCAGTTGACGATAACTGTGTGAGCTGGAATTGTAGGTGACTGTCTGGTAGGTCTATATTTTCTTCCAGCACGTCTTAAAGGAGATGTCTACAGGGACCTTATTTCGAACACACTTCCAAACTTGCTAGAGGATGTACCCCTGCCAATACGAAGACACATGCAGTTCTTACATGATAAGGGCTCCAGCACATATTAGTAACTTTGGTGACATTTACCATGATAGATGGATAGGTAGGAGATGAATAATTCCATGGCTTGCACGTTCCTTCGATCTCAATCCTTTGGATTTTTCAGCTGTGGGATCACCTAAAATGATTTATGCAGCAGACTTTAATAAAGCAGATCCACTTCATCAGTGCGAAACCATTCGATACCTTGTAAGAGTACTTGAAAAGGTCAGCCAATCAATCATGTGACGGATTAATGCGTGTGTAGATGCAAACGGGGTACATTTTGAACATTTGATATGAGTTGCTCTATTGAGGTACAACGATTGACTTTTGAGCATATGTTTGTATGGATATTTTACCATGCTTTCGTGTAGGGAACCAGCCCCCAATATTTCCAAAAAGTATTTTTGGACTGTGTCTTGGATTGTTCATTTAACACAGTCTAAAGTAATCATTAAACTTAATTTAGAAAAGAAGGATTGCAAGGCAGACGTTTATATGAACTTTATATATATATATATATATATATATATATATATATATATATATATATATATATATATATATATATCACTGGGTGCCAAATACTTTTGGTCTTGTGCCACATCTAAGCTACGCTTGGAAAATCACTATATATATATATATATAGTGTGTATGCTTGTTTGTGTGTATGTGCGATAACATTTCATCATTTGATAATAAAATCTTCGAATGATTTATCGAATCGCGTAATTGAAGCAATAAATCTTAAATATTTTGATACTCAAACGAAAAGGAACATAAAATGTTTCTAAACTGAAACTTTTCCTTCAAATCTTCGTCTTTCATTTGATGAAATAGGTTTAAACGTTATCCGTTTTTTAAGACATTTCATTAAATCTGAAAGTTTAAGGTCAAAGTTCAATTTCTAATTCCAATAAAAAACAGTTTATGAAAATAGCACCTGCATCATAAAAAAAAACAGACGAAAGAAAAACGAATCAGAGAAGACTATTTTTTCTCTCTCCATAAATTACCGTCTTTTCTTTACATAGCAAATAATTCTCTCAAATTGTTCAGTTGTGTTTCCGACACACACACACACACACACACACACACACACACACACACACACATATATATATAGATATAGATATAGATATATGTTAATATTATTATTTTAAAATACTCGCTTCTCTCAATCACGTTTAGTTATTCTTTATATACACACACACACACACATATATATATATATACATACATATGTAATAATAAATGATGATGATGATGATGATGATGATGATGATGATGATACTCGGTTGGAAAAAAAAGGCCTATAGCACAAATTGTAAGTATATCAAAACAAATTGGTACCTGGGAAAAAAAATTGAAATTGAACTAGAAAAATCCGAACAGGGCGAAATAAATCGTCCAGTGCCTTAAGTTTTCAGTCCAAAGAAAATAAAAAACAAGCGAGTAATAAGGCTAAAACTTAGAATGCTCAATACACTAAGTATAGCTGCGATAAACCTGACTAGTTGTGTGTGTGTGTGTGTGTGTGTGTGTGTGTGTATATATATATATATATATATATATATATATATATATATATATATATATATATATATATATATATATATATATATATATATGTATATATATATATTTATATATATATATATATATATATTGAAACAAAATGTAATATTTTATATTTTAGTCTTGAAATCTCTTTTCATTGGTTAGCCTAGACAGTACCACACATTTTTGTGTGGTAACCTTGTTCCTCCTTCTTATTAACTTGAAACCTTGTTCCCTCTCCTTATTAACTCTTAAATAAGCTACCATATTGTTTTCTGTTGTCAAACGTTAATCGTGTTCATCATAAGTTACTTAACATCGCCTGATGAAGGAACAATTTTAACTTCCGAAACAGATATCTTTATGAGGCGATGTAAAATATTTTTTTAAAATATTATTAAAATATTATGCTCTGTTTTGTATCGAACACTAAAAAATATTAAATGGTAAAGAACTGTGGATTCTTAATCTGTCTTTCTTTTCCCTGATATATATATATATATATATATATATATATATATATATATATATATATATATATATATATATATATGTAGCCGATTAAATTTAAAAGTTAAACATAAAAGTAGAATTTTTTAAAATTGGTTTTAAAATTGTAATTAAATAAAACGTACTCTAATCTTAAGACCTCTCTCAAAGCAATTCAAACACTTAAAAGAATCCAATAGAACACGTAAAGTTAAATGAAATTAATATAAGTTAATATATAGGACATTAAATGACCCATGTCCTTTGTACATACATGGGAAAATTTATATTACTAAATTTATAAAAAATAAAAGTTTACTGAATTAGTGAAATAATTTAGCTATCTTTGCCATCATTGTCATAAAGTTTACTTAAAAAATATATATATAATCTGGTAATATACATACTTATACTCGATAAGAAAAAATAATTTTACATACTGTAAGTAATTCTAAGATATTTACTTGGTTTTAAAAAGAAATATAGTATATTAAATATTAAAAATTAATTTTTCTTAGAAATGTAGTTAAAACATATTCTAGCCTAAACAGCCCGCAATATCTTTAAGTATACAAATAGAAAAAATACCGTAAGGATTTTTGCCGTTAAAAATAAAAAAAATTATTTAAAAAACCCAGACGACATACATTTAGCGGATGTCAGAATTTGTTGAAAAATACATCCCTACCCATCCCTAAACATAACCCCGCTTTCGAATGTAACTATTAACTGATACAACGAAAATTATAAAAATGAACACACTACCACCCCTTGTCTAGATGAATGGATTTCTCGGTATCCTTGGAAACCCTCAATTATGAATCTTTGCCTTGCCTTTAAAAACGTAAATTTAAAAAAATAAGTTACTCCAAAATTTGCTTGACGAGGAAATGGAATTAATATCTCTAATTTAATAACAAAATTAAATTCAAAGGCTTTAGCTTCCATTTTTGAAACATGGTTATCACTGTGTAGCGAAAAAAAAACATATTTTAAATCAATTAATTTATAATATTAATGCTTTGTAAATTTACATTGAGCACTATTGTGTAGAAATAAAAATAACTATAAGAACACCAGATTTTATATCTTACTGTTCTTTCTTTCTTATATATATATATATATATATATATATATATATATATATATATATATATATATATATATAGGTACCTTCATGAGCGCGTGTATTTTTTTTTTTAATTTTCTTTTTAATGGGAGCCGTTAATTTTGAAAATCTTGTAAAAATAAAAATAATTGTCGGATTTTCATGAAACTTTCAGAAACTATTCACAAATGATGGAAATTATTATAAATGTGTTTATTTTTTTTTTTAAATCATGGTAATTTTTTTTATTTTATTTATTACACCCCCCCATAAGTAATTTCATGAAAACTCATGAAATTCTAAGGTGTTCTGATTTAGCGATTAATTAGTTAAAAGCACAATGCTTTGACCAAAGCAAATCCATTTTACTTTTTTTTTTATTTCGGACCCGTCTACCTTAAAATCAGCTCTGAATTGTAACATACAAAATTCAATAAAACAAAGATATTATTTAATTTCAAAAACTTTTAGTTGCTTTTACTTATTTGTATGACTATGGATAACATTTCCTGAAAGCAAAAAACATTTCCTGAAAGCAAAAAACATTTTCGATGAAAAATAAATTTTTACAACAATTATTTGTTATTTCTTATTGTTAAATTTATGTTTATTGCTTAAAGTTGTTAAATATTTTAAAATTGATCAAAATCGTGTTCCAGTTAGTCAATCTATTATTAAGTAGATAAATATCATTTACAGATTATAAAATAAACCTGGTTACAATCAGAAAGTTGCTTTTAGGTAAAAATCTAATATAACATGTTTTTTTTTTGTGTCAAAAATAGCTTAAATTCAAATATACGGAAGACCGGAAACGAAACATCATGAAAACAAAAGAAAGCCACGTGGGTTGCATGACTAAATGTTGTTCTCCACTGTCAGTTAGCCTTTTCATTTCAAAATTAATAAAATGAAGGGAAATACAAATAATACCATGAAATAAAATATAATAAATGTATATATTTATATTCTACACTTAACCTTTCATAAGAAAGATACCTAATTAAAGTAATTACAGTGTAACCCTGACATAAGAGAGTTGTCGGGGCCCGGAGACGAAGACTCTTATATCCAGGTTTCTCTTATATCCGGGTTTGATCTATTTTGTTTAGGTAAGTATGGCTCTAATTTGGGACCACATAAAATTTCTCTTATATCCGTGTTTCTCTTATACCCGGGTCTCATATCTGAGTTACACTGTAATTAAATTATATTAATTTGTATGCACCTTATGAAATTTTTCTGTCAACAGTCTTAGTTAAAAATTTTCATAAAGCATCGTACACGTAAAGATGGAAAGCTTTATTTTCATAAAGCATCGTACACGTAAAGATGGAACGCTAAGAAAGAATTAAAAATTAAAACGCTGTAATTTTCCCTTAATAACTGGTTACGTAATTTGGTTCAATAAAAAGCTAAATTATTTCCCTTTTGTCCATCCGTACGATGAAATTAGGTCGCGTAAGCTGTCAATTCTTGATGACAGCATCAATCAACACATCGAAAGTGTCGCTACTGTTCAAACCTCTGTCTCTTTTTTTTAAGTACACTTTTCAGCGCGTAAAGTAAGTAATGTTTTCTTTCAAAATATGTTAAATAAACATTTAAATTTTAAATTTTGTAAAAATAAATTTTTTAAAAAGTGTAACTATTTCTTGGCAGAATTTTAAACGGAAAAATTAACTTTTTTTATAAAATTTAAAAAATTTAAAAAAATGGCAGACAATCGAAAAAAAAAAACATGATTTTAAACGACAAATTTGGACGTGCTCGAAATGATAAAAAAAATTTAAAAAATAATCAAAAAATACTTTGATCTTTCCTCTTGATTATAATATAAACAGTTAGACAAATAAAAATTATTTTCGTCAAGTTTAAGGCCATTTTTATCATGCTATGCTCATTTTCTGGCAATCTCATGAAGGTACCTATATATATATATATATATATATATATATATATATATATATATATATATATATATATGTATATGTATATGTGTATGTGTGTGTGTGTGTGTGTGTGTACAATATATATTCCCCTGTAAAATTTATTTTGGTTGAGCTCTCTGGGGAGGAAATGTGGGTTTGTGAACAGTAACTATTACGGCTAATAATGCAAGACTCTTCGGTAAATCGAATCGAGTTATCTAAATCACTGTTTTTATCTAAAAATAAATACACTTGAAAATCCCTTTCATCTCTTCCTTGCGCCAACCGCTAAGTGATAGAATCCCCGACTGACGCTACTTCAGCCGGGTTTCTATCCTATATAGAGGTAACCGGGCGTCAAGTCACACTGATGAGCTGAGAAACATTCCGTCTGTGGATAACTATATATATTTATGAATAAATAAACAGGATTGAGAGAAGCGAGTATTTTGTAGAATGTAAGGAATTAATATAAGTTGTGACTTTATTCCATGCGTTTCAACAGAACCTTTGCAGAGATCTTTGAATTATGATTTTGCCAACTGGGAAACGAAAACAAACAAAGACAGCTCGTCGAGATTTTGTTAATCACACATAAACGCAAACGGCTTCCAGCAATTTTGCCCGTTTCTCTCTTCAGCTGAAAAACACATAGCCTTGATATGTAAGACTATTCAATCAATAATTGCTTTCTGAGAATCTGTCCATGAGACATCCTGATGTCTATAGTAAGGATGAGAAAACCAAGCATTTCAGAAACGTTTTTTCTAAATACCAAGTCCCTTCAGAATATAATTGATCATCGTTATTCACAGATTCAAGTCCTTAATTGAATTGTCATAATTTGTAAGTAATTATAATGGAGTCGTTTCCCGTTTCATTCTCCATAGATTTGATATTATAGTAATGCCTCTTAATCGGTAGGTCCCGGGAGGTAGTAGTTAACCGCCAGCACTTCGACGCCCAAGTAATCAGCGCAGGCCTTACCTTAGATTCGCTTCTCGTTCAAAGGTTCTTTCTTCTTTAGATAAATTATCTGCCTGAGAGTATATTCTGATCATTTATGGATACCTCTGCTGATAATATAACTGTACATTCAAAGCTGTAGATGACCAGAGACGGCAGCTGATCTCTCCTGTGATCGAGCTTTAAGAGCTCAGGGGAGAAAAAACTGGTTGGCCTCACCAATGCCTAAGTGACGTTCCATTATCATAGAGCGAGCAATGTATTTTCACCTATTGCGATAAGCGGGTGCATTGAGTGCCTTTTAGGTTTTCAAATCAAACCAGATGTCAAATGGATCTCCTATATATCAAAATGCCTTAAATGATTAGTTTATTTAAAATATATTATATATTATTATAATTTATACGTCATGGAAGTCATACCAACGACAAGAGGCGGGAGAAATCTTTGCTGGATGGCTACACCTATATTGTTGATAGAAGAAAAGTAATATAACATACTGGCGATGTGAACGCTCACGCCAATATATTCATTGTACACTAATGTACAATTATTAGTCATGTTCTACCTTATAATACTGCTAATTAAGATACGTAAATTATTGATTGTTACTATTTTTACTTGTACTTTTTCGGTGAAATGTCCGTCGGCCAAATGTCTATCGGCCAAATTTCCGTTCGGCCAAATGTCTCTCGACCAAATGTGTTGGCCAAATGTCTGTCGGCCAATTGTCTCTCGGACAAATTTCTCTAAGCCAAATGTCCGTCGGGCAAATGTCTGTCGGCCAAATTCCTCCAGGCCAAATTTCCGTTCGGCCAAATGTCTCTCGACCAAATGCATTGGCCAAATGTCTGTCGGCCAAATTTCTTCAGTCCAAATGTCCGTCGGCCTAATGTCTCTGGGCCAAATGTCTCTGGGCCAAATGTCTCTCGGCCAAATTTCTCCAGGCCAAATGTCCGTCGGCCAAATATCTCTGGGCCAAATGTCTCTGGGCCAAATGTCTCTCAGCCAAATGTCCGTCGGCCAAATGTCCGTTCGGCCAAATGTCTCTCGACCAAATGTGATGGCCAAATGTCTGTCGGCCAAATGACAGGCCACGTCTTCAAATTAGACCAGAACACAAATGGATTTCGTACATACGATCCATCGTAAAAAATTCTGAAAAAAAAAGGGTCGGTTCCTTGTCACGCTGCAGCAATTTACCTAACTCCATTGGTTATCCTAGACCTATTCATGAGCCCGATAAGGTCGAAATAAGATGCTCAGTCTTCATTTTCCACTCTAGATGGTGTCCAAAATCATCTCGGCGTCCTTGTAGGTAGCAAATTATTATTATATATTTCTACCCTACAAACACTACGGATCTTTACTAAAATCTCGCTTCTCTATCGCTATTTCAGTTCCTCACCAGTTTTAAACTTCACTGCTAAGACTCATCATAGCACGTACATTGTAGCGAATCACACCCATCCTATCCGTAATCAATTGGTGAGATGTAAATTCCTCTCGAGTAGCTTCTTTCCAGGAAAGGGTGCTATTTGGAACCGATTCCCAAATGGTTGCTTCCCCGATCACAAAAATAGTGGCCTATTCAATTCTAGGGTCAGCCTGCGAGTATCAAATTTCTCACTCCCCTACTTCCTTAATATGAGTCTTGAATTTCAACTGCCGCTTTCTAATAATGTCCTTCTTTTACATTTCCTCAAATAACTTCATCGTTCATCTCATGTTCGGTCCTTGATATTCTCAGTAATTCTTCTGTAGAACCATATTTCGGTTGCTTCAAGTCTATTCTACATCTTTGAAGAGATTTCCTCGATTTGACAATATTAAACATTGGATTTACCATACGTATATGAAATAATAAATTTAATTATTCGTTACTTGCATTAATCAGTGTTTAATGAAAAGAAAAACACAATAGTTTAACTGAAAAAAACCCAGAAAGTAACGAGAAAAAATGAGCAGCTTACGAAAACAATCAATTTGCTTAGGTTTTCCTAAGATGTTCTGAGTATTCGATCATGTTCTTCCAGGATTAGTATCTTTAGACGTCCAGGCCTGTAATACAATTTGTCGTATGCACGTGAACACAGAACAAGCAGAGATACAGGCCAAAACGTTTCGTGATCGTCAAAAATGAAGCATGCAAACGTTATGAGAAATTTGATATGGCTCAAGATTAACATAATCCCAGATTACGATAAGCTTCAAACTCGTATTGAGTGTAAAATATGTTTTAAATCCAATGTTTGAACAATTACACTATCTCTATACATTGAACCTGTTTTGCTATTTATTTAGATTCTGTCAATATTCTTCATTATTCAATCATAATAATAATAATAATAATATATATATATATATATATATATATATATATATATATATATATATATATACATATATTTGTGTGTGATAACATACACACATAAAAACACAAACACACACACATATATATATAATTATATATATATATATAACAATTATATATATATAATAATTATATATATATATAATTATATATATATAACATAATTATATACATATAATAATTATATATATATAATTATATATATATATAATAATAATTATATATATATGATAATTACATTTATATATATATATATATATATATATATATTTATATATATACATATATATATATATAAATAACAGCGTAATTATAGATCATACAAGATGTTTAATCTCTAAAAATCCACTAAACTATTTGAGTTTCTTTTTTCCAGGTATTCAGATAAGACGGTTAGCCCTTTTTCGTAAGAATCACTGAAAAAAAAACACTTGAATTATTCATCTATAAAGAGAGCAGGTTAAAATTGTTTTGTGTCAGACCCACTATCTTCTCAACTGAGAAATGGTGAAAGGAGAAAAGATCATTTAGACCTTAGTAATGGTACAAACATTCATACATTTCGAAGTCCATTCAAAAACTATTAAGAGAACAAAGAGTAAGGTTTAAAAAGAGGGAACAGTAGTGAGGAAAATGGGATCAGGATGATACAATAGAAAGATGATACAATAGAAAGAGCTGAAGAGATCAATTATAAATGATCAGTGAAAAAAGGCTTGAAACATGTGAAACACCTTGTTACTACAGGACAGAAAGTTAGAAGGTTAGAGATGGCGAAGATCATCTTAAAAATTTTGGAAAACGATCTTGGAATTTTATATATATATATGTGGGAGTGAAGCTTGTGTTTGTAAACAGTGATTATTAAAGCTAATATAGCAAGACTCTTCGGCAGAATTGAGTCACTGTCAGACACTGTGTGTTTATCTAAATCTAAAAATAAATACGCTAAAATTCACCTTCATCTCTGCCGTGCGCCGACGGATTAGTGGTAGAATTTCTGACGCCAATTCGGTCGGGTTTCGATCCTAGCTAGACGTCTAGCCACACTGAATAGCTGTGTTACAGTCAAACAATCTGTCTGTGGATGATAATAATTATGGGTAGTCCTGAGAGCTCAATGTAAATTCCGAGCTAATAATTTAAAGAAAAACAGACCACTTTAAGGCTCCATGTAATAATTTATTTCACCATAGCCGTTTTAAAGGATGCTGGATCATCAAACTTCACTTCCAAAAGGTGAAACGAAAAATGAAATGAACATTTACATTTTTGACGGGTTGTATTAAATTTATGTAATTTAACAGAGAGACTAGTGAGGAGTGGTGTGAGTGACAGGATCGAGTTTAGAGAGGGGTTATTTTAATATTTCTATCTATCATACTTAGTATTAGGGGAAGAGGGACCAGACGTATATGCATACACAGACAATTTAACCCTCTAATGATGGTCTCAGATGAGATTGAAAGTACTTGGGAAAATAACATTTATTTGAAAGAAAATTTTCCTAACTTTCTTACTCAATTTTCTACGACTACCAAGAAAGTCATTCGTGAAATCGAAAGGATTAAAACAAAAATAAAGAAACATATTCTATATGTGAGCATATGTGTCTGTGTATGTGTATGTGCATGCATGCGTGTTTTTGCGAGTGTATGAATGATTCGTGCTTTTTCTGAAAAGCAAAGAGCTGTTCCAAATTCATTTTTAATCTATCCTGATGAAGATAAGAGAATCAGGAAATAAAATAACAAGACGAAACCAAACATAAACTTAAATATTCGGAAAAGCGACAAACTTTAAATAAATTGAGCTCGTAAATTTAATCTCGTAAAAAAAAGCGATAGCGAAAGGAAGCCAAAGAACAAAATAAGATATTTGTAAGGAAAGATGAACAAGTTAATGGAGCTGAAAATAAGTAAAATAAGAGAAGATATTTAACGATTAGGCATGAAATGACAAAGCATTTTGTAGGGAGACCGTTCTCAAGCAACACTCATCTGGGAAAATATGCAGTTATTGGCTGAGTTATCACCGTCGCTAGGAGCTCTTCTCAAATGTATCATCATGATATTGTCCTAGAAAAACTAATAGCTGCCAAGTGGAGAATGTATTCGGCGTGGTTGGTGTGTGAGCCGTGGCAATAAAATGAAACGACGATAAAGCTGTAAAATAGTAACCATTCAATGAAGTGCTCGTGTCAAAAGTGAGCCGACATGAATTTTCGCGATAAGATTGGTGTCGTCATCTTCTGGTCTGTTTGCGAAAAGGCCGTAGCGTAAGGAATGTCATGGTTAGACGGAATAGGGGTCAACGACGGTTTGTATGAAGACGGCTGGGGAGATGAAATGAATGCGTAAAGTGGGAAATGGACTAATAAACTGCCAGCTAGGTTCAAGACCTCCGCGTGCTGAGGACGCGGTGACAGTTCTTGCAGCCTGTCCCCACCGGTGAGATGACAAAGCAAAGAACCAATAAAATTAGATGATGAACACGACATGATACGAATGATAGTCAGCCATAGATTTCTGATCGGATCGTCGACTGACATAGTGTTGTTATTTTCATTGAGTTTTTCCATTTTTATCAAGCTTTACGAAGCATTCGTTTCTCTCTTCATTTTCCGCTCGCATATATATATTCTTTCTTTATTTCTATCTTTTTTTCTTTTGTTCGTTCGTTCTTTCATTCTTTCTGTCTTTCTTTTGTTTGTTCTTTCTTTCTTTCTCTCTTTCTTCTTCCTTTCTAACTTTCTTTCTATCTTTTTTTTGTTCGTTCTTTCTTTCTTTCTTTTGTTTGTTCTTTCTTTCTTTCTATCTTTCTTTCTTTCTTTCTCTCTTTCTTCTTCCTTTCTATCTTTCTTTCTATCTTTTTTCTTTTGTTCGTTCGTTCTTTCTTTCTTTCTTTCTGTCTTTCTTTTGTTTGTTCGTTCTTTCTATCTTTATTTCTCTCTTTCTTCTTCCTTTCTAACTTTTTTCTATCTTTTTTTTGTTCTTTCTTTCTGTCTTTCTTTTGTTTGTTCTTTGTTTCTTTCTCTCTTTCTTCTTCCTTTCTAACTTTCTTTCTATCTTTTTTCTTTTGTTCGTTCTTTCTTTCTTTCTTTTGTTTGTTCTTTCTTTCTATCTTTCTTTCTCTCTTTCTTCTTCCTTTCTAATTTTCTTTCTATCTTTTTTCTTTTGTTCTTTCTTTCTTTCTTTCTTTTGCTCGTTATTTCATTCTTACTTTCTTGCTTCTTCCTTTCTAATTTTCTTTCTTTCTTTTTTCTTTTGTTAGTTCTTTCTTTCTTTTCTCTTCCTTTCAAACTTTCTTTCTTTCTATATTTTTCTTTTGTTCTTTCTTTATTTCTTGCTTTCTTTATTGCTTTCTTTCTTTCTTTCTTTTGCTCGTTCTTGCTTTCTTTCTTCTGCTCGTTCTTGCTTTCTTTCTTCTTCCTTTCTAACTTGCTTTCTATCTTTTTCTTTTTGTTCTTTCTTTCTTTCTTTCTATCTTTTTCTTTTGTTCTTTCTTTCTATCTTTTTCTTTTGTTCTTTCTTTCTTTGTTTCTTTCTGTGTTTCTTTCTTTTGCTCTTTCTTTCTTTTTAACTTATTTTCTTCTTTCTTTTTTCTTTCTTTCTTTCTTTCATTCTAACTTTCTTTCTTTCTAACTTTTTTCTTTCTTTCTTTCCTTCTTTCTTTCTTTCTGTCTTTCTTTTTTATGTCGCGTTCATTTCATCTACTGATAAATCTGCCCTGTAAAACGACATATATCAGTCTAATAATCTGTAAAAGGAAAAGAGATTTATTTCTGTGGTTGAATTACAAACCTTCAAACTATCACGCTGCTAATTCATAACTTCCTCGATTAAATAACCCACAAATCAAAATAAAAAAAGATACGAAAATAATAAACAGTAATTTATTCAGAAGTAACAGACCCTATTTTGTTGAGAAATAATAGACACTAGTTCGTTCACAAATAATAAACACTCATTCACCCGTTTTGTCATGCGTAATACGCACGTGTGCGATACTGTCTCTTTCGATTCATGACTGACTAGATACGTTCCTTCAGTAGATTGTCGTTTCTTTCTGCGGTAGACTGTTTGCTAACCAAGGCTACATGACTGAGTCTGTTCTTTTATTCAAGTCATAGCTGGTCTGGAGAAGAGATGAATTCATAACTATATCAACATATATCCGCCTAAGTGAAAGTAAACAAACAGAATTGCCTCCCTTGTTTCTCATTCCGAGTCGACATTCATTACACTACAACCCACGTGTTAATTGATACACAAATAATAGAAATGAATTTATTAAAAAAACTGTTATGCTTTCATCGTCATAAATCTTCGACACTTGCCGTCAACTCACTTCATTTCTATTGTAGATCCCATTTTTTACCATACGAGAAACACTTTATTCAATCAACGATGCTAGATATTTCTCATTCTGATTTCTATATCAGGGTGATGACTTGTATCAGTTAATTCTCCTTGGTTATGTAGCTCGTCTTTTTTTTCACTTAACCAGGTTATATAGCATTTCTATTGTAGGACCCATTTTTTACCATGCGAGAAACACTTTATTCAATCAACGATGTTTGATATTTCTCATTCTGCTTTCTATATCAGGGTGATGACTTGTATCAGTTAATTCTCCGTGGTTATGTAGCTGGACTTTTTTTTTTCACTTAACCAGGTTATATAGCATTTTTAACACTATATTGAGAGGCGAATGAACTCACGGTCGTCAGTTAACTTCATTCGATTACTCGTTAGGTCATGAGACTTGATACCAAGGAGTATAGAATATGATTCCTAATTTGAGAAAATGAAACAGAATTGAGTATAAAATAGTTATCCTCTTTTAAGTTTTTTTTTTATCATTTCGCTACAAGTAAGGCAATAATGACACTAATTGCATAGGGGTTACTGAGTGTAAGGGAAAATGATGAACAGAAAAAATATTCAGGAGTGATAACAATAAAAGAACAGGAATTAAGAAGACAGGAGATAATGATTAAATGTTGCATTCAATGTTTTGAAAATTAAATGCAATATAGCCACCAGGGATAAAGTGGTTACTGTGCGTTAGAGAATATGAGAAATAGTCTTATAAAAATGAGAGGACAATAATACAAAAGAAATTAAGAAGACAGAAGATAATGATTAACATTGAATTCAAATTTTTAAAGATCAAAGGCAATAAAGCCAACAGGGAGAAAATGGTTACTGAGTGTTAGAGAATATGAGAAAAACTATTATTAAGAAGAGCGGACAATACCAGAACAAGGATTAAAAAACAGAAGAAAACGATTGACATTACATTGAAAATTTTGAAGATCCACGGCAATAAAGCAACCAGGGCTGATGGTATTACTGAGTGTTAGAGAATATGAGAAAAAAACTACTGTTAAGGAGAGAGGACAATAACAGAACAAGGATTAAAAAGAGAGTAGAAAACGATTGATAATACCATCAAATCTTTGATGATCCACGGCAATAAAGCCACCAGGGCAGATGGCGTTACATAGTGTTAGCGAATATGAATAAAACATCTGTTAAGCCGAGAGGACAATAATAGAACATGGTTTAACAAGGCAGACGAATTCCATTCAAATTTTTAAGATCAATGGCAAAAACTTCATAAGGACTCAAAGAGTTCAATTGTGTTAGTTAATGTGATAAAAACTACTGTTAAGGAGAGATGACAATATTAGAAGAAAAATTAAGAAGACCGAAGATAATGATTGATTTTGCATTCAGATCTTTGAAAATCAAATTTGACTGAAAAGCAAGAATCCGTCGGAGATTTCTAAAAGTGAGAAAAGAAACTCTTAGTATTCCATCAAGCTATTCCAATTGTATCTCCAACGATGAGATCTTTCCCCCAATCGACTATCTCGCTAAATACATAAAGACTAGATGTCAATGAGGAAAGCTCATCAGAAAAAAATACCATGAAAATATTTATAGAAAAAAAGCACAGGTAAGACACATTATGGTGATGGGAAAGTGAATGTCGTCGAGACTCGGTTAGGACACATGAATGCACCTCTTCTCTCTCCGTGACGTGTAAATAGCAGTCCCGACTGGGTTGTATAGCCTTGAGTGGCAACCGATCTAGGAGGAGGCAAATTCTGAATTCAAAACTGTTCTTCACGTAAACCGGGACGAATCACCCACAATACCTTCGTATTCCACTCGGACAACTTCTTCCCAAGAACCGACGGTTTACTACCCCGGCGCTTCAAAATTAATCTATGTCATATTATGAAACCCATACCACAGAGTGACTCAAGGATCGTGAGTGAACTTGAGTAGATGGAATTGTTCGTCGGTCGTTGTGCTAGCAGGAAATCATAAGTTATCCTGATCGAGGGTCTGAACGTACTGTCCTTGTTTAAACTGTAACTAAGGTAATCTAAGCACTACTACAGTATAAATCACAGGTTGGATCTATGGATGTTGAACATGCACAAATTTGTCTGAACAGGCGTCTGTAGTAGGGATTTATTATTAATCAGGCATACACAAATACAAGCAGTCAGCAATTCAATTTAAGTTTCGTTATTCGGTCCAACCCTGTTCCTAATCTACATAAATTATCTGCCTAAGATGATACTCCGATCAATTGTGAACATCTCTGCTGATGATACAACGATATATGCGTGCACCTCCAAAACTCTCGATGACCAGAGCTTGGCAGCTGATCTCTTCTGTAACCTAGCTATAGAAGCTCAGTGCTGGTTTGTCACATTCAGTGCCTCAAATCTAATCTAGTGACCTTACATCATCGCCGATCGCACCCAGAACTTTCACCAATCCTGATGATAGGATGTACCCTCAGGGAGACCCCGTATCTTGAGCGCCTATTGGGGCTTAAAATCGATCCAGGCCTCAAGCGGAATTCATACATACTATCAATCGTTAAAGATGCTGGTAAGATGGTCGGATCCATGTACTGCCCAAACTTGTGGAAGCGATTCCTGAGAGGTTGCTTCTCCGATCACTACAATCTTAACCTCTTCAAGTCTATGTCTAACCGTTATCTTCGTCATCTATCCGCATAAGCTGTGCCTCTTATTCTGTAAACCTCTAGCTCGAGTGGCTCTCTGGCCTTGTACATAGTAGATGAAACTGTAAAAATCATCAGAAGAATCATTGAATCAATTAGAAAGTCATTAAGGTTTCTTTATCTTTTAGGTATAAACAATAATTTTATTTTGTTATTTTGTATTTTACTGGGAGAAAATGTATACAAATAATTGGTTTTGAGATTTTAATTTAATTTTTTAGGCTAAAAGGTTTAAATGAAGTTTGAACGGCAGACCTAATAATATTTCTTCGTCTTTTATGTGCCGTGTCTCTTCCAGGCATAGCCGATCATGGCCCTCTACATCTTCCTGTCACCTGTAGCTCTTATTACGTTTCGTTTTTTTTTTTGTTATTTCTCCCAAACCATGTTCTGCCATCATTTTGCTCAAACACATCACGTAAGTTACACTTAGCTTTCATCTTTCCCTCTTTCCTTCAATCAGTCCTAAGCCCTCTTGCCTCATTTTGTGCACTAGAAATTTCAGTTGCCTCTTTCTGGTGTGAAGTATATGTTTGCTTTTGAGTCCCATCCTCTCCAAAACTTCGTTGTTTCTCATATGTTCGACCCATGGTATCCTCAGTATCTTTCTGAAGAACTAAATTTATGTTGCTTCAAGTCACTTGTTCATTTTTGAGAGGGAAGAGATTTGAATAAACAGAAATGCAATTCTAAAGAAATACATTTTTAATTTATTTAACATATTCTTCGGCTATGTGCTCTGTTCCTTCAAGACTTGGGTGATCATGGCTTTCCACAACTTCCTGTTTTTGTAGCTCTTAATAAATGTTGTATTGTTATCAGCCGTTCTGACATCCATTTGCACAATCTCGTAAGGTCGGTTGTGTACGAATTTCATCTGCATCTCTTGACCGTAAAATGTCCTATTCGTTTCAGATTCTCCAAAACTTCTTTCCAGCTTTATCGATATCTCTATCTATAAAAGGCAGGATATGTGTGTGTGTGTGTGTGTGTGGGGGGGTTGAGACGAAAGCACGGCCGCATTTTCGACGGATTTGCACCAAAATTTAGATGCACATGCTCAAAGTTAGCGAAAAGACCGACTTTGCATTTCCCAACTCCCATCAATAGTGGAAATAATCGATATTTTCATGCTTCTACGGCAGTTTTCATGTAGTTTGCGGCCATATTCTACTGGCCAGAGTGAGAGCCTATAGCTGGCTGCCACGAATAGGCATGAAGATTCTATTGGCCAGCGTGGGAGCCAACAGCTGACTGACACGAATATTAACTAGCATGCTACCATGCAAAAAAAATCGATAGCTGCATTCATCACAAGTGGGAAAAAATTAAATCTGCATTGCACTTTACTCCAATTGACTCATTCTCAACGTTGATTCTGATTCCGCAGAACTGGGTTGGGTGTGAAAAAGTATGTGTTGTTAACATTCATTTTCATTTGGTTTATTCAGTTACGAGTCCCTTTTTAAAGCTGATCGTTTGGTGATAATTTTGTTTAGTTCTTTTCTCGTAACAGATTTAATGTTTATATAGAGCTTAGAAATTATTCGCAGTGTGAGATAGGCAAGAAGTAAGGACTGTAGCAACATCAGCACGGCAAAGGACACTCCTTTAAAGGCAAGGAAGGGCAACAATATTTTAAGTCAAGTGATA
>OZ038491.1:34115610-34135610 GCA_964036315.1 Acanthosepion esculentum
TTTGATATATTTAGTAAATACTGGATCTGGCATTAAATAACTCATAATGGTTGATATGCCATAAAACCCCAAACAACCAACAACCAACATCACCCCACCCCCGGAAAGAAAAACAAAAATTTCATTGTAAAGGAAAAATTACAAGGTATAAAGCGATTAATGCCAGAGATCAAAGCAAATATACCCCCTCATCTGCATGTTACAGATGTGGTGGATTCCATTGGAATAAAGACTGTCGATTCAAATACAAGAATTGTTTAGCTTGTGGAAAAATGGGACATAAGTTATCTCAATGCAGAAACAAAAAGCACACTAGTAGGATAAGAACTACTAGAATGGACTACGAATACAAACTAAACACAAGAAAATACGTGGAACTCGAGATTTTAAATAAGAAGGTAAAATTACAGTTAGACTCAGGATCGGATCTAACTATAATTAATTTACAAACATGGCGGCAGCTAAATAGACCGACCATGATGCATACACAGAAAATCGCTAAGTCTGTTACAGGGAAGCGTATCAAATTTGTAGGAGAAGTAATTCTAAACGTAAAATTCCATGGAAAAACGAGAAAAATTGAAGATATTTGTAATGAAAGACACAGTAAATTTGGTGGGCACAGACTGGATGCAAAGATTTGACGTATGGGATTTACCAATTAGCTCATTTTGTAAGAAAATAGAGTGCGAGCCGTCAGAAGCTACAAAATTAAAAGAAGAACTACACAGTCAATTCCCCGAAGTATTTTCGAGCAGTTTGGGACGATGTAATAAGGTTGCAGCTAAAATTGATCTAAAGGAAAATGTTCAGCCAGTATTCAAGAAAAAGCGAAACGTGCCTTTGGCAACCATAGAAAAAATTGACAAGGGGTTAGATAGATTGGTACAAACTGGAATCCTTTCACAAATCGAATTCAGTGAATGGGCAGCACCAGTGGTCTACATAAAGAAAAAATCCGGAGAAACCCGTATTTGCGCAGATTTCTCGACTGGGTTAAGCAAGGCTATCAAGGATTATCACTACCCATTGCCAAGCCCAGAGTTAATATTTACCAAGCTTAACGGAGTTAAGGTATTTTCTAAGATTGATTTAAGTGAAGCTTATCTTCAGATTCCAGAAGAAGAAGGAAGTACAAGTATTGTATGTATCAATACTCACAAAGGACTTTACAAATTTAACAGATTGCCATTTGGGATGAAAGTAGCACCGTCAATCTTTCAAAAGACGATGGACACCATGCTCATGGGACAGAATTTTGCTACTGCTTATTTACACGACATTTTGATCAAAAGCGATAATGTAGAAGAACACGCAACACACATTAAAGAAGTTTTTAAAAGAATTCAGGATTTTGGTTTTAAAGTGAAGGAGAGAGAATGTGATTTTTTTCTAAAGGAAATCAAGTATCTAAGCCATATAATCAATGAAAGTGTCAGAAAACCAGATACGGATAGGGCATCTGCAATAAAAAATATGCCTGAGCCGAAAAATGTCGCAGAGTTGGAAATCTTTCTTGGTCTAGCGAACTATTACGGTGAATTCATTGAAAACATGCACAAATTGAGGGCCCCCCTCAATGAATTATTGAAAAATGAGAACAGATGGAACTGGACAGAAAATTGTCAGAAAGCTTTTAAGGAGATCATAAAGAAATTAACGTCTGATCTAGCACTGATGCATTTTGATCCCAAACTGGAAATTATTATTCCTAGTGACGCAAGCTCACACAGAGTGGGAGATTGTATATTACACAAGATGCAGGATGGCACAAGGGGACCTATAGCTCACCCATCTAGATCGTTGTTACCGGCAGAGAGGAATTATTCGCAAATTGAGAAAGAAGCGTTAGGCATAATATTCGCCATAACTCGCTTCCACAGATACATATATGGAGTGTTTACTCTTCAAACTGAGCATAAATATCACTATTTTTTCGGATCAAAAAAAGGTCTAGCGATTTACACAACCTATAGACTTCTGAGATGGGGAACTATATTATTGAATTATAATTTCAAACTAGAGTTCCTACCGTCAAAGAAAATTGGTCATGCGGATGGATTATCTAGATTGGTACCTGTGAAATGCGAACCTCTGGAACACTCTGTAATAGCGGCTTTGCTAGCCGAAGACGACATTAGTAAAGTGCTAAACAATACAGTAAGGGAATTACCAGCGACCTTGTTAGAAATCAGAAGAGAAGCTGAAATGGATGAATTCATACAAAGTACAAAGAGAAAAGTAGAAGAAAAAGAAAAAATCTAGCGGACAGTTTTTCAATTTGTGATCACGTATTACTTTATAATGAGATAGTGGTCATACCGAAATATTTACGAAGACGAATTCTGAAGGACTTTTATCTAGGACACCCAGAGAAAAATCGTATGAAAGCGTTAATGAGAAGTTTCGTTTACTGGCCTAATATGGATAACGACATTACTCAAATGGTAGAAAAATGTAGAAGCTGTGTTCCGGCAGCAAAGGAACCACCTATTATACAAAAACCATGGCCTAAGGTTGACAGACCTTGGTCTAGAATCCATGCGGACTATGTAGGGCCCATTGATGGATATTACTACTTGATAACAATAGATACCTTTAGCAAGTGGCCAGAAGTTTTATAGTATACTGGGAACCAGGTACGATAATAAGCAGACTGGGGAAAGTTCTGTACAAGATCCAAGGCGAAAATTTCATTCAGAGGAGACATATCAATCAGATACAAAAAAGCCGGGTGGAGGAACTAAGCTCATCACCTTCGGAAAATGAAGACTCAATGGAGGCGAGTTTTGAAGCATTTGAAATTCAAAGACCACAAGTAGCCACGGAGATTAGAAGAACAAGCAGGAAAAGAAAATTCACAGAACCGCTAATAATAGACCATAAGCATAAAGAATATTAAACTCCCCACCAAAAAAAGAAGGAAGGGAGGGGGTGTTGTGGGGCTCTCCCCATGTACACAAGATGGACTCGTCTAAAGAATACTTATTCTGACAGAGTGGAGATGCGTTGAATCAGGGTGAGAGATACGTTGAGACAAGGTTGAGATACGGAGTCAAGAGAGAGAGAGAGAAAGAGATAATAACGGCTTCACTTACAGAGACTTGTACATATACTTTCTACTAACCCGTATTCTTGGACTACGAATCTTCATTTCAAGTTTGTATTCTTACGTTCAATACACTTATTTTCCTATTTCAATTACTGGCGTTGTCTATTTATTTGTGCAGGATTCCCTCCCCGGGATCCACAACAGTTATTATCCTGATGGAAAATATGTTAGGCAAAAGGCTGGAGAGACGGAAAGAGAGAGAGAGAGTAAGAGAAATAGAGATTGACAGAGGGAGAGACAGAATGGTATCGCATGAGTGAAGAATTATTCAACAAAAATGAGGAGTATAATTTGCATTCAAAAATGTGTCAACCCGAATAACACTCAAAATGCATCACCCATCAAAGTTGTCTTTCAGAATCCATTTTGTACATTTATAAATCTATCATTCGTCCGTACATTGAATAGTGTTGCCATATCAGGTCTGGTGTTCCTGCAATTCATTTTGATATTCTTGAGAAAATCCAAAGTAATCATCTGTAATATCATCACTTCTGACCAGTCATCTCGGCTTCAGTCACTTTTTCAACGATGTGACGTGACTTCGCTTTTCGTAGGAATTGGTCTGAGGAGACGGTTTCCCTGGTGCACCGACCATATGAATTTAAGCGTGCTACTAGATTGGCAACCAGGTCTCCACGTTTTACTGTTGAACTAGCTAGATGCAGCCGCCACTTCTAATCTAATCGTGTTAGAATTTTTTTCCCGTCTCAATCCATCATGCACATTTATAAATCTACCATTCGTCCGTGCATCGAATATTTCTTGCTTTATTTGGTCTGGTGCTACTACTGTACATTTCGAGATTCTTGACAAAATCCAAGTTGAAGGAAGCATTGCATGGCAAATGTTAAAAATATATTTTTTGTATTCCAACAACGAACCTCACAAAAGCACTTTTGCTTAACAAAGAGGATTAAAGCCAAAATTAATTCGTAATTTCTTCAATGACACAGATTCTTATTTATTTCATTTACATTCGATATATCTGACCTGAATGTGCAAAACGTTTCTTCTATCGTCCGGTTCACACTCATCCCCCGTCTTTTGAACATGAGATAGTGGTATAACCCTGGTTTTCTCTTTTGGTCTGGGTTTACAGTAACTACAACGGAAATATGTTGATATTATAAATAAAGATAGACAGATAAATGATGTAAATGATAATGTAAATAAACACGCAATTTTCAATAGTTATTTTCCTGAAGGAAAATATGTTAGGCCAGAGGCTGGAGAGATAGAAAGATAGAGATAATGGCATTAAATGAACGAGGAAATAATCAACAAATACCAGGAGAATGATTTGCATTCAAAGAAATAATATCACCACAAATAACACTCAAAATGCACCACTCAACAATGTTTTCTTTCAGAATCCATTTTGCACATATATAAATCTATCGTCCGTGAATTGAATATTCAATATGTGGTCCGGTGCTCCGATCTTATATCTTCAAATATATCTTATATATCTTGAGACTATTGACAAAATTCAAAGAAACGTCTCTAATATAATCAATCCTGACCTTACATCTTGACATCTGTCACTTTCACACCGACGTCTGGTGATTCCTTCTGTCTTTTCTGGAAATATTTCCATAGCAATTGTTCTGATGAGTTTTTCTTCTTAGTGCGCTGACTGCATATATTTAAGCGTGCTACCAGATGGGCAACTAGGTCTCTCTGTTTTACAGTTGGACTAGATAAAACCGTATGATCTATTCTTATAGTTTCTTTTGTCGTACATATCACCTGTGAACTCTCGATTTCTTGTTCCACTCTTACCTACAATATTCATAAATTTACATGCAACGTCAATCGCCATTTTTGTGTTACTGAAGTCTGTCCTTTTATTTTATTTTCACTTACTTGTCTACACTAAATTTACCGCATCTTTTTCACTCCCAGTAACTCTTTTCGTCTTAGTGGCATTATCGCCTTGCTTGGGTTGAATGATTAAAAAAAAACGAAGGCGAAATGAGTCGTCATGAAAAAGTGACAGGCTGTTTCAGGCGGCTTGACGATTGCGTCAAACATGAAACAGCCTGTCGCCTCTGAGTGTTGACTTCAATGATCACTTTTATGTTTGCATACGCTCTATCTCTGATATTGAGCACTTTATCCCGTAATTATAGCACACCTTGAAACTATATTTCTTTCTTGATATATATATATATATATATATATATATATATATATATATATATATATATATATACACATACACGATGCGATGAGAACGAAAGTAATATATAAATTCCAACGTTCACAGCATTAATTCAAAAGAGGGCTCGATACCGATAATAGAGCGATAATTATTTATTTATTATAATTTTATCATATAGATAAAAACCATCTTACTCACTACAACGATGCAACTTGGTTTCAGTGCATTTCAAGTGCACTTCGACGGGTGAGAATCGAAAACGTTTATGAACAATCCTGCTTGTAGACAAGCCGTATGCCTACAAGCAGGATTGTTCATAAACTTTGTCGATTCATAGCAGTCGAAGTGCAGTTGTAATGCACTGAAATCAAGTTGCATTTTTGTAGTGAGTAATATTGTTTAGTCTATATGATAAAATTATTATATATATATATATGTGTGTGTGTGTGTGTGTGTGTGTGTGTGTGTGTGTGTGTGTGTGTGTGTTAGTGTGTGTGTGTGTGTGTGCGTGTATGCCTGAAATTAACTGCCATTTCCGTCACTTAATGAAATGACATCACTAAGCAACCGTCATGTTTTGTTTCCTTGACTATAGGGTACGGTGCAGAAGGCGTCATGAGTGATATAATTACCAGCTAATAAATAGATGTTTCGCATCGTATCGTCAGCAAAGTATACATTAGCCGTACCGTATTGAAGTTATTTCCGTGCCTTATCATCATATTTTGCCGTAACGATTTTTAAAGAAAGGGGGCTGTAGGAGATTACTTCAAGTATGTCCTCACATATGTTTTCATCCTTATCTGTAAATTGTCCTGATTTCTGGGCAAGAATAGAGGAGGGGTTTCTTGTTACATTCTCCTTCAATGGTTAACACCCTAGAGCAGTTTCCCCCTGCTATCCACCCTATAGAATGAACAAAGAATAGATGGACCCTTGCCTTTCCTAATTGTTTTCGTATTAAAAATGAATGCAAAAAACTCGAAAAGAAATTGAGCTCGACTCGTCTATTTCACATTCTGCATCAATCACTAGGTCTGCTACTAAGAAAGTGGATTCACTGTGTTATGCTAGCTAATATTTGCTCGTGCTTTTTATACTGCTGCCAAATCTGATGTAGTGATATGTATCTGTTATATACCTAACATATGAACACTAATGGGTATGTCCCAATCCTTATAAATACGTTGGACACTATTGTAAGTAGGGGTAATATGCTGTCTAAGTGGTCCACCACTAGCAGTGGTTTACCTACTTCATACCGCTGGCGAGTATTGTATTTTGGTGATGTTATAATGATTATTATCTCATTTCCAACTTCCATTTTGCTTATTCCTCTATTCCATTCTAGGTTACAACAGTATCTAAATATTCTCTTGGGAAGAATCCAAAAGATGATTTATAATGCTAGAGGTGCTGCCCTGACATCTCGACTGCAGTGTCTTCCCCACTGCTGTAAAGATTCTTGCCCGTGCTTTTTTTCTATGAATATTTTCATGGCAATTTTTCGATTTCATTTTAATATTGAATTTGCTCGAAGTATGCGTGTGACTTGCTGTAATAGTTTCTTCTGTTGTCCTTCTGATTTACGGAATTCTTTTCCGGCTATTTTCTTTCCAGGTAACTACGATCCTCAAAGATTTCTATGCAATATTAAACTTCATCTTCTGAAATCTGTTCTTTTAGGGTCTCTTTTCTCAATAACTTTTTTTGAGATTCCTCCACTGAAAGTAACCCGGCGTTTTCCGGCTACAAAACGTTGAAACACCGATACCCGTACGATCACCGATGTTAAGCAACATAGAGCCTGGTCATTAACTGTATGGGGGACTGCTTGGAAATACTAGTTGATTTAAACTTGGGCGTGAGCGTGATGTAATTAAATAATTGTTAATCAGAGAGTCGAGTTTAAATTCCTGTTGGACTCACCTGAGCTATGGGTTAATTAATAAAACTTGTATCACTATACCATTAGGGTGGCCGCAAATAATTATAATATAAATATCGTTTTTGTTTTTGCTTTAAATAACCTGCAAGGTGTTGATAAGCCGTGGCAAAAGAATGAATCAATCGATGAAAGTAACCCCTTGAAACTTTGAGGCTTATCACCTTGATTGGGCTCAAATGATTTAAAAAAATAACGGTAACAGTCACTCTGCAAATCATCTCATATATTAGATTTTGTTTGGGCACCCTGTGGCAGTGTCATGGTTAGCAGACTTGTCTCGCTAAAACAATTAAGCCTCAATTAAGTAGTGAGTTTGATCTTCACAGGGTGCCGCATATTTTCGGCCTTGTTCCACATCTAAGCTACGCTTGGAAAATCACTATACACGATTTTGATAGATAGGCCTATAATGGAAATTTATTACATAATTATTTCAAGATATTATTGTACATTGTTAATATTCCAAATTTGTATTGTATATTGTTAATATTTACTTGCTTGCTCGCTGGAAGGAATATATACAAATACTTCGCCATCTTCGCAATATAACATGTAATTTCCCAGGGCCGAGTTTTCAAAATTATTAAAGATTGCGTGAATTCTTCTGACGAACTTTGAGCTGGCTATTATTTCAATACGATGTCACTATCCTCAGAGAAAGTTTGTTGAGTTGCATGCGATCTGTAGCATGACGCGTTGTCATGCTGACAATTTTTCCCTTCATCCAAATTCTGGTGTCATAAGATCATACAGCCACAGCTGAAATAAGCATTTGTTTTTAAACAATAATTTGTCTGTCATCCGCTGCACCCAGGTGGACTAATGCACCTTGGAAGGTAGTCAGGTGCTCCCAAAGTTTACAGTAGAGTAATTTATTAATTAATTTTATATCTAAATAAATGTTTATTTTTAAAAAGTTAGTGACACCAAACACATGTCTTAGTCAAGGCTTCGTCATTTGATATCTTAAACTGGATGCTAAATTCATTAAAGGTTAAGAAGGGTGTGGATAATCATTTCCCTTTGACATTCCTCGACGGATTAAATCAGTCATTATCGGTCTCTCTAAAAAGAAAAAATAGCAGATTCTTTATAAATCCATTTAAATAAAAATTCTACTGCTTATATATAGTATGTAATGTTTTAAACACAAATTCATATTTCAGAGATTTCTTTATTATTTTAAAACTTCGTTTTGATTTTTCCTTATTAGAATTTAAAGCGTACCTCAGAGTTTTAGTTAGTCTTCAAGTACACCCTGAATTAAATACGTTTGAGAATCACTGTCTGATATATTTCGACGTGTAGATTCGGTCATCTGATTTTTCTATAGCCTTGCTGACAAATTCCCACTGATTGAAATACACCTTCAATCGCGTTTCATCGTGGAATGTGATCCTATTCTACGAACCAGGATCGCATGGTACATGACTCTTTCAAAAATGTAATGATGCATTGGAAAACATTGTATTTCATGCTAAATTCTTTCTTCTTCAGTCCAACTTTTCGAAAGATGAGTTAAATGGCTTTGGTTCGGTTTGTTTTAAGGCACATCCACCTCAATGGGTTATTTATTGCCGACTATTTTTATTGCTGGTAATATTTGTTTTCAAAAATGTATTGTTGGTAAGGTTTTTCTTCAAAGAACTACTTCTGAGAATATATATGTCTTTAAAAATCTATTTCTGAGAATATTTTTCCTTCAAGAAATCTATAGCTGGTGATTGCTCGTATTTTTTTAAAGTATTGCAGATAATATTTTTCCTTCAAAAATTACTGTTGGTATTTTTAAAGTATTTCTGGTATTAAAGCCTATTATTTCACAACTTTGGGTGTTAACTATTTGCCCATAGCTGGGATCCTAACAGGTGCTAAAAAACCCGTGTGAGTGTGGACCTGGGAACACACCAGCAATTAATAGGAGGTTCCACACTCCTCAAAACCTCCTGATCAGAGGCCTTGCTGTTGGGCGTAGTTTATCGTCCTACCCAGGACGAAGTTTAATGGCAACTCTTGACAAAAAACAGTTCATATCGCAGTCACATCATCACTTGTCTTGCAATCTTTTGGGTCTGAAATCTTTTCTGTCTTGGTCAGTATCCGCATCATCCGATGCTGCATTTTTTTCGAAGATAAATCCAACTTAGTCGAACCTGAACAGTTTCAGTCTCTTTGATTGAAATTATGGAAATTTCGGTTCTCGAAATTCTCAGTTCATTGATCTGTTCCACAATGGCACATATTCTCGGCCATCTTCAATATCTTGATCTTAGTTTCTTTTTGCTGTGATTTCAGACAGTGAAAGTGTGCAAGAATTCACTGGAAGTGTTTACAGAAAATGGAGGAAAATGATTGTTTTGAGAAAAAAAATTAGACTAATATCTACAAAGATAACTCTGAATTCGAAAACGTAAAGAAAGAAAAATGCATCTGTCTATATCAATAATTCTCATTCGCAGTGTCGCGGCCCTCTAGTGTGCCGGGAAATCTTCTTAAGTGTGCCGCGCAACCCTCATAAGTGTGCCACGCGACCCTCTTAAGTGTGCCGCGCGACCCTCTTAAGTGTGCCGCGCGACCCTCTTAAGTGTGCTGCGCGACCCTCATAAATGTGCCACGCCACCCTCTTAAGTGTGCTGCGCGACCCTCTTAAGTGGGCCACGCGATCTTCTTAAGTCAGCCGCGGGACCATCTTGAGTGTGCTGCGCGACCCTCATAAGTATGCCACGCGACCCTCTTAAGTGTGCCGCGCGACCCTCTTAAGTGTTCTGCGCGACCCTCATAAGTGTGCCACGCGACCCTCTCAACTGTGCCGCGCGACCCTCTTAACTGTGCTGCACGACCCTCATAAGTGTGCCATGTGAACCTATTAAGTGTGCCGCGCGACCCGCTTAAGTGTACTGCGCGAATCTCTTAAGTGTGCTGCGCTTCCCTCATAAGTGTGCCACCCGACCCTCATAAGTGTGCTGCGCGACCCTCTTAAGTGTGACGCGCGACCCTCTTAAGTGTGCTGCACGACCCTCATAGTGTGCCACGCGACCCTCTTAACTGTGCCACGCGACCCTCTTAAGTTTGCCGCGCGACCCTCATAAATGTGACACGAGACCCTCTTAAGTTTGCCGCGCGACCCACTTAAGTCTTCCGCGCGACACACTTAAGTGGGTCGCGCGATCCTCATAAGTGTGCCGCGCTATCCTCATAATGTACCGTGAAACACTGCATTTCCCACATTACCTAAAAAGTCTTTATCAGTTTTAATGCAATTTTCTACTTCTATTTAGGTGAATTAGGCTTCTTAACTAGAAATAATATAAAAAATAAGAAGAGATCAACTGAAGGAGAAATGGGGGTCTGCTTATAGCACATTCAACCAAATATTGAAGACATCACGAAAAAACATCAGGCACGGGTTTCGCACGAAATAAGCTGCGTAAATATCTGAATAGAAACATTGAAATACAGTAAGTTCATATTTGTGTGTGAATATTTAAAAATCTATGGTCTTATTTCATTACATTTACATTCATACACTTTAAAGATTTTGGTAAATGTGCGGTGATATTTTCATTTGCTTCATGATGTGACGTTGCGTAAAATGTAAGGTAATCCACAAAATGAAACTGAATATGTCGGGAGATATGATCGTCTACGGACTGAAAGTTCATGACATGTTTTTAAAAATTATATAGGGAAACTCTTTAAGTAATTATCTGAAAACCTATTTTGGCCATTGATATGGTCACTGACAAATGCCCCTGATGAAATATATAACTGCCTTTTCTAACAGTTATAATTTTAATGTGTTTATTTATATGTAGATTGGTTTAGTTTATTTTCTTTTACGGCCTATCAACCTCAATGGGTTATTTAATGCCGACAACATTTTAGGATAGATTTGTATGAATAGAATATCTATTCAATGGTTTACATTGGTTTGGTTTATTTTGTTTTACGGCATATCAACCTCAATGGGTTATTTAATGCCGACAACATTTTTAGGATAGATTCGTATGAATAGAATATGTATTATTTGGTTTAGATTGGTTTGGTTTATTTTGTTTTACAGCATATCAACATCAATGGGTTATTCAATGCTGACAACATTTTTAGGATAGATTCATATGAATAGAATATGTATTCTTTGGTTTACATTGTTTTCATTTATTTTGTTTACGACATATCAACCTCAATGGCTTATTTAATGCCGACAAAACTTTTATTGTTGGTAATATGTTTTTCTTGAAAAATCTATTTCCGGGAATATTTTTTCCTTGAAATCTATAGCTGGTCATATTTTTTTCAAAGAATTTATAACTGTTTGTATTGCTGGTATTTTTTTTAATTTATTGCTGATAATAAGTTTTCCTTCAAATATTATTGCTGGTAATATTTTTTTTATTACAAAATATTTCTGGTATTAAAATCTATTTTTACACGGGTTTGAGTGTTAGCAATTTGCCCATAGCTGGGATCCTAAATGGTGCTACCACCACGGGTCAGGGTGGACCTGGGAACATCAGAAATTAAGAGGTGGTTCAACGATCCTCAAAACCTCCTGTTCGGAGGCCTTGCTGTTGGACGTAGTTTATCGTCTTACCCAGGACGCGGATGTAGTTTAACATCATACCCAGGACGTTTTATATGTAGATTTTCTAAGCGTAGCTTAGATATGGCACAAAGACGAAAGTATGCAGCTCCCAGTGAGGATCGAACTCACTACTCAGTCATAATTGTTTCAGCAAGACAAGCTTCATAATCACTACAACACGTTGAAGTGCTCAAATGATTTTCCAAACGTAACATAAATGTGGCACAAGGTCGAAAATATAGAGCGTAGACCATGCATAGAAATCGCGACTTAGTCGTAATTGATCTAGCAAGACAAGCTTGTTAAACATTACACTTACGTTGAAGCACCCAAATGATTTTCTAAGCTTAGCGTAGATGTGGCAAAAGGCCTAAAATATGGAGCACCCATTGATGATGGAACTCAGTACTCATACATAATTGTTCTAGCGAGACAAGCTTGTTAACCATTTACACCACGGTGAAGTGGCCAAATAATGTCCTAAGTGTAGGATTGATATGGCACAAGGCCGATAGTATTGAACACCCAGTGACCATCGGACTCACTACTCAGTCCTAATTGATCTAGTGAGACAAACTTGTTAACCATTGCAACACATTGAAGTGCACAAATGTTTTGCTAAGTGTAGCTTAGATGCCACACAGGCCGAAAATGTAAATCACTCAGTGAGTCTTGAACTCACTACTCATTCATAATTATTCTATCGAGACAAGGTCGCTAACCACTACACCACACCATGATGAATTACCCAATTGATTTAAAAAATGTAGAATAGTTTTTGGATCACAATGAATATTGCACTAAATACTCGGTCGTAATTGATCTTTTTGAGACAAAATTACTAGCATTTGAACCAGGTTGAATTTCATAAGTGATTTGCTAATCGTAGCTGAGATGTGGCACAAGGGCGACATTTTGGAGCAAAGTGAGGACTGAACTCAATACTCGGTCATAATTGTTCTAGCGAGAAAAATTCCTTAACAATTACCCCAATTCAAATTACCCAATTCTATTCATTTATATGCTAAATATACATTAACGTATTGCTGAAAATAATTCGTTGTTTTTTTTTTCATAAGGACATTTACTTTATATCAATAATATCGAGAAAGATAAAAATCTAAAACAGAATTGCATTCGTCTTCCTTTCCCTCGATTTTAAGATATGAACCCTATTTATTGTGACAAAAAAAAACACCAGGGTTTCCTCAATGTTTTTTTGTTTTCTATGAAATGTTTTCATCGTAAGTTATTAATTTCCCAGTGGATGATATCCTAAAAACAAAAAACAAAAACAAGTATGAATTCTGCCAATATTTACACTAGTAAACTGCATGATAATTCAAAAATATAAATGAAAGAAAAAGGTGACAATAAAGATACTGATTCACTAATATTTCCGTTCATGTAATTAAAGCCAATAGCAAAATTGTTTCCCAGACAACTTTTATCTTCAAGAATTTGAATGAAATGTCAATCGTTATGTTCACTCTTCTTAAATCTTATTTTTGTACTAGCAGCATGGCCCGGCGTTGCCCGTGCTTGATTAAAAAATCGTACGACTCATACAGCAATCGCTATCACTTGACTTAAAATATTTTTGCCTTTCTCTGCCTTTAAAGGAGTGTCCTTTGCCGTGCTGATGTTGCTACATGCCTCACTTCTTGCCTATCTCACACTGCGATTTTTTTCTAAGCTCTATACTAAACATCAAATCTGTTACGAAAAAAAAACTAAACAAAATGAACACAAAAAGAACAGCTTTAAAATAGGACTCGTAAGTGGAAAAACCGAATGAGAAAAGAATGTTAACAACAAATACTTTTTTCACACCAAACCCAGTTCTGCGGAATGAGAATGAACGTTGAGTTTAAGCAAGGAATGAGCCAATTGGAGTAAAGGGCCATGAAGATTAGTCTTTTCTCATCTGTGAAATTATCTCTCTGTTGAATACTCTTTCCTGTTCTGTTTAATACTCTTATCTGTTCTGTTGAATACTCTTTTCTCATATGTTGATTACTCTTTTCACATCTGTGGAATAATCTCTCTGTTGAATACTCTTTCCTGTTCTGTTTAATACTCTTATCTCTTCGGTTGAATACTCTTTTCTCATATGTTGATTACTCTTTTCTCATCTGTGGAATAATCTCTCTGTTGAATACTCTTTCCTGTTCTGTTTAATACTCTTATCTCTTCTGTTGAATACTCTTTTCTCATATGTTGATTACTCTTTTCTCATCTGTGGAATAATCTCTCTGTTGAATACTCTTTCCTGTTCTGTTTAATACTCTTATCTGTTCTGTTGAATACTCTTTTCTCATATGTTGATTACTCTTTTCTCATCTGTGGAATAATCTCTCTGTTGAATACTCTTTCCTGTTCTGTTTAATACTCTTATCTCTTCTGTTGAATACTCTTTTCTCATATGTTGATTACTCTTTTCTCATCTGTGGAATAATCTCTCTGTTGAATACTCTTTCCTGTTCTGTTTAATACTCTTATCTGTTCTGTTGAATACTCTTTTCTCATATGTTGATTACTCTTTTCTCATCTGTGGAATAATCTCTCTGTTGAATACTCTTTCCTGTTCTGTTTAATACTCTTATCTCTTCTGTTGAATACTCTTTTCTCATATGTTGATTACTCTTTTCTCATCTGTGGAATAATCTCTCTGTTGAATACTCTTTCCTGTTCTGTTTAATACTCTTATCTGTTCTGTTGAATACTCTTTTCTCATATGTTGATTACTCTTTTCTCATCTGTGGAATAATCTCTCTGTTGAATACTCTTTCCTGTTCTGTTTAATACTCTTATCTCTTCTGTTGAATACTCTTTTCTCATATGTTGATTACTCTTTTCTCATCTGTGGAATAATCTCTCTGTTGAATACTCTTTCCTGTTCTGTTTAATACTCTTATCTCTTCTGTTGAATACTCTTTTCTCATATGTTGATTACTCTTTTCTCATCTGTGGAATAATCTCTCTGTTGAATACTCTTTCCTGTTCTGTTTAATACTCTTATCCGTTCTGTTGAATACTCTTTTCTCATATTTTGATTACTCTTTTCTCAGCTGTGGAATAATCTCTACGTTGAGTACACTTTCCTGTTCTGTTGAATACTCTTATCTGTTCTGTTGAATACTCTTATCTGTTCTGGTGAATAATCTTTTCTGTCCATTTGAATACTTTTTCCTCATATGTTGATTACTCTTTACTCATCCGTTGAATAATCTCTCTTCTGTTGCATCCTCTTCTCTGTTCTCTTGATTACTCTTTTTGCGCTGTTGAATAATCCTCTCTGTTCTGTTGAATAATCTTTTCTGTCCTGTTGAATACTCTTTTTATCTGTTAAGTAATCTCTCTTCTGCTGAATACCCTTTCCTGGTCTGTTGAATACTCATCTCTGTTCTGTTGATTACTCTTTGTTGCTCTGTTGAATAATCTTTTCTGTCCCGTTGAATACTCATCTCTCATCTACTGAATAATCTTCTCTGTTCTGTTGATTACACTTACCTGTTCTTCCCACTATATACATCAGCACGTTTGGTAGGTTATAACCTGCTTTCCTCTGTCACTTTTACCTGTGATCGTCACATTTTGTAAGTCCTCCTACCTTGTTAAGTGCATCAGAAATTTCAACTGTCTTTTTCTGTGGATATTTATAAGGTTCCATTTTGTTTTGCCGGAAATCACTAATTCATCCAAAACTTTTGTATTATCCTCTCAAATGACACCAGAATCTCAGACAATAACAATTAGTATCGTATTTGAAAATTATAGAATATTCAACAACTTTGATAAAAACTTATACCTACTTTTCTGACGAAAACAATGCCGTTCTGAACATTTTGGCCGCAACTGTATATATATATATATATATATATATATATATATATATATATATATATATATGTGTGTGTGTGTGTGTGTGTGGGGGGGGGGTGTCTGTATGTATATGGCGTTCAATATCAACCATCTTAATTTCATATACAAACTTCCACTTGAATTCGTTAGAAGTTCCTGAAAGAAAATTATGGAAAATCATTCACATTATTTCTATTTCCGAAATAATTTTGAAATTGAATATTATTTGTCATTTATAAAATTTTTATTTCCCATTAAATTAAACGTTTACTGAGTTTGCCATTATTCTAAATGATAAGGCATTTAGCTCTGCTTCAAAATGGGAAAATATATTTATTTTAGCAAGACCGTCGGCTAAATTTCCAGCAGACCACATTAACTTAAGTACGGCTTGTAAAAGGACATTTTACTTGATTACTTTCATTTTCTTTATTGTCTTCAGCTTGGACAGAATATTATATTTGTCCATTTCCATGAAAACCCACAGGTGAGCCACATGTCGCCTTGTTATCTTCATAAATATCAAACTTAAAAAGTACCAAATTGAAGAGACTCATGCTTGCGGTAGTAAAATTAATTATAGAGATTATCAAATACAATATGCTTCTGATATTATCTTCAGACAAGTAAGAATATGTGTTAAAAAATGTTTTTATTTAAATACCTGTATGTGCGAATGTCCATATCGATGGTGGATGCCTGTTGATCGTGGCCGTTATTGCGTTGAAAAATAGTTCGTTCCGGATCGTTGCGGTTTATGCGGTCAACGACCGGAGTTTGTCTCGTTTTTTTGGCAGTTGGGGTCGATTTTGGTAGATTTAACGAGCTTAGTTATAATGGGGGACTGGATTCCGTCCTGACCTCCAAATTAGACAGGGGGCGGGTAGCTAGCGGGAGGTCGGGCGATCATACCTTGGTTGATCTGGTCGACGGGTTTGTTCTCCTCAATAGATATCGGGGTGATCAGCTTGGGTAGAAGATGTGGGCGTGGACATTTAAGTTGCGGTTATCTACCTGAATAGAATATTAGTCAGACAGACCGACATAGATCTACTGTATTGCCCCACGTTCCACTGGTTAGGATATTCGGATCACAGACTTGTCTGTGTCCAGGTGGTGTTAGATTGTATGCCTAGAAAGGCTGGATACTGGAGGTCTGTATTTACTGGCCAGGCGGGGCCTCCAAGAACTGCTAACTACAGTTGTGAAGCGGAACAGCTGGAGGGAGTTATTAGCAATAAGTCGTAGGAGAGGTTTAAGGATAGGATGATGTCTTTGACCACCGAGTTAAGCAAGCGGATAAGGCTAATAAAGTGAATGCTCTTGAAAATAGTCTTACCTGGGCGGAGGCTGGATGTGTCCCCTAGAGATAGCTCTATCTAGGGAGACCCTGGAGCGTTTGGCTAGCAAGTGCTACATGGGTCAGGTAATGTGATGTTAAGTAAGATGTCTTCCGAGGCTATGAACATGGGCGCAGAATTGAGCAAGAAAGAGTTACATTTGAGAGTTCAAAACCCCCGGGGGTGGGGGCGCACGCTGATGTCGTCTGACGACATGTGTGGGGCTTTTCGGCGGCATTTGGAGAGCCGGTATACTAAGCAGCCTGATTTCTGTGACATAGAGATTCGCAGCTATTTGGCTGACTTCCCTCCGCTTTCGCTGACTGAAGCGTCTGGTTGTGAGGGAGATAACAAAGAGGGCGAGATCTACGCGGCATTGAAGAAGGTTGGCAAAGACATGTCTCCGAAAATTGGTGTTTTGCCCTATGAATTGTACTTGAGGCTGTCGAACATCTTTGTCATGACTTTGACTGTCGTGTTCAATAACTGAGTCCGCCAGGGGCACGTCTCCGTCTTGATTTTCAGGGATGTGATCACGCTGTTGAAAACGGGCATTGGTATTGGGCGAGATTTAGATGAGTACAGGCCTAGAAATTAGCTAAACACAGAGTTAATGATTTTAGCCAAGATCCTGACGGAGTGTTTACAGTCAGTTGCCGAGATTCTGTTTGGCCCGAGAAGTTGTGCACTGAAGGGCCGAACAATTCAGAGCAGCCAGTATCTGATCCGCACAGTACTAGAGGGTGTAAAAGACGACGAGCAAGCCACACCGATCAATTTGGATCAGGCCAAGAGATTTTATAGGGTCGACCATAGCTACCTGGCTGCTGACCTGCAGACCGCTGATGTCTCCTGTATTATTCCCCAATGCTGTGGTACAGGTGAATGGCGATTTGTTCGGAATAGTCTATCTCTCACCTCAAGGCATTCATATGGGGTGTGGCGGGTTTTCCCCACTGTCAACGGCGTTTCCTTGGTGTGTCCTTAGCTTAGAGGAAACGGTTTCGCACGTTTCTACCATTGTTCTAGGGTCCGCCCTTTATGGGACCATGTCGGCGAGTTGATGGTTCATATCATTCCCGAAAGGCTCGTTCGAATTGATTGCGCATATGCCTGTAACAATGTGTCTCCCATATTCTGGGGTGAAACGGATAATGTTTCTATCGCTGCTGGCCACGGCCCGAATGGTGATTTTGACGACGCGATTGGAGGAAATCCTGCAAAGTGACCGTTATTCTCATCAGGGTCTAATCCGATTCTTTGAGCATCAGCAGCTCTCAACACGTTCTTTCCCTCTGCCAGACCACGTTCTATCATCCACTTGCTTAAGCCCGCTAGGTATGTCAAACGTTGTTTTCACTTGTCTTTTTTTTCCTCTATTCGACCCGTGAGTATCAAATTCTCCTGGCATTAATTCTATCGTTAGCAATAATAAACCCAAGGGCGTAGTATGGTTCTTTGTACCTCATATCTCGAATATCAGACCTGCCAGTCCAACACTTTTTTGCATAATGTCCTTTTCTTGAATACTTTCGACAAAGTGTATTTTTGTCTGGACAGTGGTTTTGAGTGAGAGAAGGAATATTGCCACAGTGTATAAATTTATTTGCACTGCTTTTGTAGCGTACTCTATTTGAAACTTCTTTTTATATTTCTTTGGTGTTATTCTAACGTTTGCTTCAGTTGCATTTGTGCCGAAGGAACTATTTTCAGTTTGTTCTTTGGAAGTTTCATACGCCCTGCCTACGTCTATAGATTTGTGCATGGTAAGCCTTTTATCCTTAAAAACGTTTCCCTGACTCTATCATCTTTAACCCGTAGAACTATTTGACCTCTAATTAGCCTATCTTGCATTTCCCCAAAACTGCAGCTTTCCCTGTTATTATTACTTCCAAATTTTTTTACTCTTCATTATCGAACTTGACACCTTCCCGTAAATATCGTATGCGTCTATTATTATTAACAAAAAGATAAAGGTATATTTGGTATGTACTATCAGGTTCTTTGTTGAGTCGACGGGTCTTTGAATAATTTCGAAAATTGCGAATAAACCTTTTCCAGTTAGTTGCCAAATTCTCCGATAAAATCATTTTTGCAGGAGGTTGGACATTTGCCGTACAATGGCTTTGGTTATCGTGTTCTCGTTCAGAATTTTGTGCAATGGACAAATCGTCAATTGGTCTAAACATCTTTTTTTATAACAAAGAAAACAAATGTTTTTCTTTTTTGGGTTTTTACATTATAACCCAATATGGCCAAATATTGAACCCCCCACCCAAACATAAATAACAGTTTTGAATAATTTCGAAAATTGCGAATAAACATTTTCTGCTTCGTTGCCAAATTCTCCGATAAAACCATTTTTGCAGGAGGTTGGACATTTGCCGTACGATGCCTTTGGTTATCCTGTCCTTGTTCAGACGTTTGAGCAATGGAAAAGTCTTCAATTGGATTAAACATATTTTTATAACAAAGAAAACCATTTTTTTTTGCTTTATAACCCTATATGCCCAAATAGTGACCCCCCAAACATAAATCAACAGTAGATTTTTATAATAAAATGAGCAACAATATTTTTTATAGCAAAATGACATTCTATGCAACACTAAAAAAATGTTAAAATACATTTTTATAGTAAAATTACCAACAATACATTTTATCATCTACAAAGTATATATCTAAAAACAAAACTTTTACTCTGAAAGTATACAATTATGTACAAATCATCTGTAGACAAAACCATAAAATTACATATAAAATATTTAGATTTCGGTATTAAATAACCCATAGAGGTTCATATGCTGCTAAACAAAATCAACCAACCAACAGAAAATTCTTTTCATGCACAGGAAGCAACTGGAAAAACGCAAGACTTATTGCATACGAAATAAATAGACTCTACGCGTATGCTTCACTCGTACAATCACCAGATGCTTAATCATAATTCCTTTGAAATTTCAGTTAGATTCTTGCAAGGCGACACA
>OZ038491.1:34140610-34165610 GCA_964036315.1 Acanthosepion esculentum
CAGTCTGTCTCCACTTAGCGAACAATCGTTCTATGAAACGGTAAATCAGGTGACATTGGTTTGGAATTAATCTGGACACTGACTATGGAATGATCTGGCGTGCCTATGAGGTAAAACCTAACCGTATACTCCCCATAGTGCGTGTAATTCTCTAACATTATACTCCCCATATTGTATGTTGTTCTCTAACTTACTACTCCCTATAGTGTGTATAATGCTCTAACTTTATACTCTTCATATTTTGTGTCATGCTCTAACCTTATACTCCCCATCGCGTGTGTTTACATTATACTCCTCATCATGCATTTTTCAAGGCAGGATGTTAGAAAAGGGTCAATGAGTTCGCCTGCTGTCCTCTCACGTCCAGGACACATATGAGTTTTTCAATGATCCGGGTTAGTTCATAGGCGATGGAGTAGACTCTGCAATATCTGCCTTAATTATCGAATAAATAAAACACTCTTTGTGGTGAATATTGAATATGTGAAATTTGGCCGAGTGAAATTCGAGTGTTACTCCTCTAGGATATTCGATCGAAGATTACCGACCATTCGTCTTGAGGGCGATACAGATCAAAGTCGAATGTGATACTATGGATACGCGGGAGAACATTTATAGAAGATCAGGGTCCTCATTCTTTTGTACATGCCACAGGGAAATCCACCCTTGATGTAGGCACCGAGTCCGTGGCCGTGGCCATGTAGGTGATGGAATTTTGTTATAACTGGAAATTAGCCCGAACTTGTGAGCTCCTGCGATGGGATTGAGGCATTAATACCTTATTCAGACAGGAACAGGTGGTCGGGTTTAGATTTGGTGAAGATAGAGTTCACCTCAGAAAAGTTGGTACGCAGACCCCATACCTTGGTGTAAGCGATGGTTAACTTGGGGTCTATGCCTTGTATCAAAGAATTTAATTTCTTCTTTGGTGATCCTTTCCTTTTTTATGATGGTTTTAATGACTAAGTAGATCAATTGTTGGACGGAAGAGTCGATGGCATCGACTTCATGTTTTTTCGAGCCTTTCTATATTGTGACCAGAGATATTCTTCAGAAATATGTAGTTCTTCTGTCCATATCTAGAATTATTTCGTTTTGTATTATTCTTGTTTTTATTGCTGTTCACGTATTACTTGACATTTTCTTGACTTGACCTTTTTTCATTGAGTCAAATTTTGTCCTAGCCGGACCAGATACTGAAAAGACAATTATTTTACCAATAAATGCACAGATCATCTATATAATTAAATAGAAAAAACAGAAACTAGATATCGCTGCCTTAAACCTAATACTCTTAAACCTTAAACCTAATACTCTTACACCTTAAACATAAATCTCTTAAACCTTAAACATAATACTCTTCCATTCTGATTGCTACTTGCACTGCTGGTGCTTCTGTTACTCTTGTCTGCATTCACCCAATACTTCCGTTTTCTTAATATTAGGAGAGATTGTTCAGATTTAGATTCCGTGGAAACTGGCCGATTAATAATCGATCAGTATTAATAAGAATAAGACAAGATATCCCAAGACATGTACAGCAGATTGAGAATAATTTAGCCCCGTAAATGAAAAAAAAAAGTTCAACTGAAAATTCAGACAAGTTTACAGGGTGCCAAGCACACTTGAAAATGGCTACGGTTTAGACTTTGTGATGATAACTCTCGAAGATCATGATATTAGTCTGAATGCAAATAAGATAAACGATGCCAATTCCTCATCTCAAAATTTCAGGCAGAAATTTATTTTGTGTTGTGAGAATTTAACATATGAATTTAATATGTGAATTTCACTTGTGAATTTAATACGTGAATCTAATATGAACATTTAATATCTAAATTTAATATGATAATTTAATATGTGAAATTAATATGTGAATTTAAAACTGAATTTAATTTGTGAATTTAATATTGAATTTGATATGTGAACTTAATACGAGATTTTAATATGAGGATTTAATATGAGAATTTAATAGCTGAATTTAATATGAGAATTTAATATGTCAATTTAATATGTCAATTTGATATGTGAATTTAATATGAGAATTTGATATGTGGAATAATATGTGAATTTAATATGTGAAGTTATTATGAGTATTTAAATATTGAATATAATATGTGAATTTAATATGAGAATTTAATATGTGAATTTGATATATGAAGTTAATATGTGAAGTTAATATGAGTATTTAATATTGAATTTAATATGTGAATTTAATATGAGAATTTAATATGTGAATTTGATATGAGAATTTAATATGCGAAATTAATAAGTGAATTTAATATAAAAATTTAATATGTGAACTGCGGCTTGTACATGTGAATATCTGTTTTCGTTTTGCGGATGATAATTTTGACCGTGCAGTCAGGTCTATTTAATCCGTGGCCCGGCAACATCCATGGTCCGGCACTTTTTGTGTTCTGAATTTAATTTAAAATATAGATTTCTTCTTTCATATGCGACATTCGTTTTTTTCTCTTCCTTTGAATTTTCAATCTACAATCACTGTTTGTATTTCGATATTTTTAACATTACCTAAAGCAATCTTCTTTTTTTCTTCGACAACCGAACCCACCCAACTATTTTCTTATAGCCGGCTGATCACCACAGCCATGTCTTATCTGACATTCCAATTGAATCCATTGTCTGGTTGCATGATGGTAAGGGACGTTAGTTGCTTTCTTCTCTTTTTTCTCTTGGACGCGGCTTCAGGAAAGTAGGAACCCAATGAGGATAGATGAAAGCAATAAATAAAAAAAGAAGAGAAAGTTTTAAAAACAATATTAAATAAGAGGGTGAAGTTTTTGGGAAAGAAGGAAAAGAAGAGGAAAATTAATAACAGTGGGAAATCTGAACGGGCAAATAGAACATTGAATGCGATAAAAGATGAAAAAGAAAGAACATTTTAAATACAGAAAAGGATAACAAATAGGAAGTGAAGATTTGTGAAGTTGCACAGAAAGACATCTTAGTAATTTCAGTGTCCCGCGCTTACAAAAGTGTTGTTCTTGAGCCAACAATATAGCTGGCGGCGGGTCTCTGACGGAAACATGATTCTGATTGGATGCCTGTCCTCGGGCTCTCTTTCTAGACAGATGAACCCAAAGACCACATCGCAAATAAAAAGCATAGGCCGATCGGGTGTGGTATGTAGAATATGGTCGGGGTTTTCGTGGAATAGGATCACCTGGTTTGTGAGCGGATCTCTGCAGCCAATAAGATTGGCTGGCTGACTTTCCTGTTTGATGATGGCTGTGGAAGTGGCCAAAGTGTTTCAAAGTTACATGACCAGACTCTTCTGCACCATTCTTTTTTCACCACAGCCAATAATCTTGAGTTGGCTTGCAACGAAACCATTTTAAATCGCGTCTAAACAGCCAAACTAATTCACTTCAATGCCAACTTTACTTTACACACACTTTCTCATATATTTATCTTTGATGAACAATCAAATATATGCACGCGAAAGAGTGTTTCATTAAGAGGGATCAAAGTCAGCAGTAAATAAATCAGTGTTATTGCTGAATATTTATTTATTTCTCTATTGAGTAATGTTATTTAAGTCATGGCAAATATGTGTGAAAAATATTATCGCCCAAATGTCCGTCAAATCTGAACGAAAAAGAAAAAATCATTAGACGCTTAAACTTAATTCACATGTAAAATCGATCCAAGTTATTGGAACACCCTTTACTTACAAGGGCAGTCCGACATTTAAGATTTACTTAGGTTTGTGTATGTTTAACCTACCTTCTCTGCGCTTTATAACAAGATGCCCATGCATGCGCACATAAAAGATAGCAACAAGAATTGGAAGAAAAGATGGGGACTAAATTGTGAACATACGCCTGTATGGTTGAAGCGTCAACAATGAGTTGTAGAAGCCAAATTTTCGCCAGGAATTGTTGGTTTGAAACAGAAATATGTTTGACGGCTATAAATAGTCTCTTTGTTAAAAAGTATTCCGAAATAGTGACTTCAGATATCGTTCAAAAAGAAAACTGGCATTCAAAGGTTATGTCACTTTTATGGATGACAACGCTACTTGAACATTTAATACTTAGGCAAATTAGATTGTCATTAAGACGGCCTTATGCTCAATTCGCGATGTTCCCCAGATCTAAACCTTATGCCAGTAATATATATATATATATATATATATATATATATATATATATATATATATATATATATATATATATATATATGAAGAAATATAGTCATAAAGTGTGCTATATTTATGGGATAAAGTGCTCAATATCAGAGATAGAGCGGGTGTAAATGTAAAAGTGAACATGGAAGTCAACACTTAGAGGCGACAGTCTGTTTCATGCTAGATGCAATCGTCAGGCCTGACGATTGCATCTAGCATGAAACAGACTGTTCACTTTTACACACACACACACACACACCACATATATATATATATATATATATATATATATATATATATATATATATATATATGTATCGCAAATATATGACTTTTTCATGGAAAGCGTAATGTAGGCCGTCCCCTGTTACGCTTCAAGGACAAACTTTACAATTGAAATGCTTTAAACATCCCTGTAGAGGAATGCGAAGTTGCTGTTGAAAAGCGAGCAAACTGGTGAAACACCTGCTACTGAAGTATAACTTACTTTGAAGAGAATCGTCTCAACCATCTGAGAGAAATTAAGAACCAACAATAAATGCCGTGCTGACACATCAGCCCATATGACGGTCAACCCTTCAGCATGTCCCTCATGTTGACTTTTTTGCAAATCCCGTGAAAAATTCCTGTCTCATACGAGACATAAACGTAAAAACTTAACTGAAAGACACTCCTATTTCGAAAACGAAGGGAGAGTCCATCACACAAACACAAACACACATATATATATATATATATATGTATGATTTTTAGGGCTGCAATTATATATATATATTATAAATTAATTGAGTTAAAATATGTTTTTTCGCTACAAAGTGATAACCATGTTTCAAAAATGTGAAGAGGAAATGGAACTAATGTCTTTAATTTAATTTAATAACAAAATTAAATCCTAAGCTTTTAGCTACCATTTTTGAAACATGGTTATCACTGTGTAGCGAAAAACCATATTTTAAATCAATTAATTTATAACATTAATGCTCTGTAAATTTACATTGAGCACTATTGTGTAAAAATAAAAATATCTATAAGAACACCGGATTTTATATCTTACTGTTCTTTCTTTTATGTATATATATATATATATATATATATATATATATATATATATATATATATATATATATATATATATATATATATATATATATATATACAAGTTTAGGATTGGTATATACGGAATGAAATCCAATAACCAACAATTAATATTCTTTAAAGAGTGCTCAATACAGAGTAGAGCAGATATAATTATTTATTTGAATATTACAACATAAATATTTTATAAAATCACGACAAAAGTAGCCATTTTGTTTCAACACTTCTTGTGTCTTGTCAAGTGATAATATAGAATATAGAATAAATGGTTTTAAAAGTTTCAAATTAATCAACGATCCTTAGCTAGGAGTAAACGCTGTTACATAAGCTAGAGTGGCCAATAAAAATACAAGTATAGGATGATTCGAAAAATTTGACAACTAAGCAAGGTTATCATAGATATTAAAAGATTTATAAAATTTGAAATTAAAATTAAAAGTAAAAAATTAAAATTAGCAATTTAGAAAACTAAATCAGATCTCTATTAAGTTTTAAATTGTAGAATTACCAAGGAGAAAAAATATAAAAATAAAAATAAAAAATATATATGCTATTTAATTTGTATTTTCATTGAAATTATGTTGAAAGTTGTGTTCGGAATCCCAGACAGAAATGTATACACCTTATTTTCATTTCAACATGTTAGTCGCCTCTCACGTAAAATCATTCGAACAACGGCATGTTAAGCGCTCAGACATATTTAGATATATACACACACATACAAAAAATCAAACGACACATAGGCAAATGCACTATACTTACACATACACATCGATACACACAGGCACATACATCTACATTCAATACGATCTAGACGGTCAGATGTCGAAGCTATTCGTGGCTTAATATGTTATTAAACGAATTTAAACTTGAAAAATAGCTAAACCGGTCAAATATACATAGATAAAATTTAAACAAATAACTATATATAAATATATATACATATGTGTCAAGATGAACATCCGTCTTTTCTGAAAACCTGAAAAAATGAAACAGTGTGTGGGATAAATAATTATGGTATTACACGATTTTGATATATATATATATGTCTATATTTCTGAGATGAGGTATTATGTACAGTATTTACATTAGTCGGACTATTGTCCTCATCTTTGTCGCCATTTTTGTCACAACTTTTCGGCCGTTGTACGCCCGGCCTTCTTCAGGTGGTTGGAATTTCGAACCGAACCCTTTATTTCGATCACTGGGGTAGACTCTTCTAGTTCAGTTATCAGTTATCTCCTGCTAATTTTCCCTCTGAAAGTTCTCCACTGCCTGAACTGGGTATTGAACTCACACTCTTTGGGTCTGTCACTGGATCTAACCAACTAGATAACTGACATCCATCAAACATGGTTCGAGCCATGTTTGATGGATGTCAGTAAATATACTCTATAGTATGCTGTATTTATGGGATAAAGTGCTCAATATCAGAGATAGAGCGTGTGTAAATATAAACGTGAACATTGTGTGTGTGTGTGTGTGTGTGTGTGTGTGTGTGTGTGTGTGTGTGTGAGCGTGTGTGAGCTCGCTCGTGTGCATGTGTCATACATGAAACGGCGCATTTTGGATTAGTTCATGAATCCGTTCGTCTAAAGAAGTAACCTCCTTAGTGTATATAAAAAAATAACTTCTTCCTAACTCATTTTCGTTCCAAACGTTTTTTCTTTCCATATATTATTATTCATAAGCTCAATGAAAATGATTACAATAAAACAATATCGAGTAATCTTACCGTATGTGTGAAAACTCGGAAAAAGAACCATTTTTGTATCGAATCATTGCATGCGATGAGAAATGGATACTCATTGACAACAGTAAAAGACTAGCCTAATGCAATGCCCACAGCATACATTGCCCCATAAATAGTTGATAGTTACGAGATGGTTGTATTCAAAGTGGGTAATTCGTTATTCATCCTTGCCTCAGGGGATAACAATAACAGCAATATCATATTGTGCAGAAATTGAATGTATGCACAAAAAATTGAAAAAGTAAAATCCTAGACTTGTGAATAGGGATGACCGGTCGCTTCTCAATCAGCTTTCCAAAAGCTGCAGAGTTTGAATTTATTATAGTTTATCTCATCCTCCATGTTCACTTGATATCTCTTCTACTGATTATGATTATTTAAGCATTTTGAGTTGTTCAAACAAAATAAAGCATTCTCCAATTACGTTTAAATGATTCGTTTTGAGCTTGGCAAAATTTTAAATCCATTTATTGTGTAAACTGTCGTTAGCCTTATGAGATAAACCCGAAGAATCGTATCGGTTTTAACGGAATAAAATATTACCATGGATTTTTAAAGTCTCCGCTTTCATATATATATATATATATATATATATATATATATATATATATATATATATATATATATATATAATATAACATAAAAGGCTCAAACACAAATATATGGTTATAATTTATTACACTGGAATCGTAATCACGGTCCAAATCATCAGACATACAAATACAATTTTATATTATATTCTTACGCTGTCCTGGACGGACACTGAGTTCTACCTGGATTCTATCTTCTTGGTAATTTACATATATATATATATATATATATATATATATATATATATATATATATATATATATATATATATATATATATATATATATATATATATTGATAACTAATATTATATATATATATACATATAAATATATATATATATATATAAATACATATATATATATATTGACTACTAATATTATATATATATATATATATACATATAAATATATATATATATATAAATACACACACACATAAATATATATATATATATATATATATATATATATATATATATATATATATGAGTAGTGATGTGTAAATTGTCGCGATTTTATATTTATTGTTGACAACAGATTATAAACAATCAGATGTGAAAAAGAGTACCTTGACTCAACTAATTGAAATTTGTAAAGAGTATGTGGTACTGTTTCTCATCGGCGCAGAAAGCTCCATTCACGAGCTTAAGTCAGAAGATCGCCCAGAACAGTTCCATGGAGATCCCGCAGTCGTTTGGCGTCCGTGGTTGAAGCCAATGGCTATGTTATTGTAAAAAGTTACTCTGCAGTGGTTCAAGATATTTTTGTGTAATTTTGGTAAATATTTCTGTTTAAATGAGATGCCAGCGTTATTTTAATTTTGATGTAATTTATCCATCGCATATTAGTGGTCATTTGATGCAGGGAACAGATTGTCGCCGTAGGTTGGTGACCTCTAAGTTCACTTTTACATCTGCATACGCTCTACGCCTGATATGGTGTATTTTAACTGATAAATATATTATATTTTTAAATTATATATATATATATATATATATATATATATATATATATATATATATATATATATATATATATATATAATTATTTATATATAGATACACATATATATACACATATATATACATATATATATACGTATATATATACAGATATATATGTATACACATATATATATACTTATGTATATATATACACATATATATATATATGTACATATATATATACATATATATATATGTATGTGTATATATACACACACATATATATACACATATATACACTAATATATATATACACATATATATACATATATATATATATGTATACATATATATATACACATATATATACACACATATATTTATATATATTTATATACATATATATATACACATATATATACATATATATATATACATATATATACACACATATATATATACACGTATATATACACACATATATGTATACATATATATACACATATATATACACATATGTATACATATATTCATACACATATATATACACGTATATATATATACACACATATATGTATACACACACATATATCCATACACACCTATATATATATATATATATATAAATATAGGTAACTATACTCGTGTCGAAAAACCTTCGAACTCTTGATTTAACAACAGCCAAATCAATCACGAAGGAAAAGAAGGTTTTAAAAAAAGAAAGAGCCAGGAACATGAAAGTCTGTCGAAAATAATCGCACAGATACAGGTTCAAGGCCCAAAGAAAAAACCCCGATACGAGTAAACAACTAACTAAAGAGCTCAATACAAGCGTAGAGCAAACCTAGTCAAACCTAATGAGCCAGACACACCTACCAAGGTTTCACTTAGACGATCTGCCTAAGTGAAACCTTGGTAGGTGTGTCTGGCTCATTAGGTTTGACTATATATATATATATATATATATATATATATATATACAGACACACGCACATATATGAGTGTGTGTTTTTGTGAATTAAAATACAGGCAGATATATATTTATTTATTATATATTAAATGCTTCTGTTTTGCTGAGTTTTTTTTAACATCCCGATATATTGTCTCATGAACTGACTATAATTCCCAGTATAACATACATTTTGGTCTTGCCCGTGTTTAAGCAAAGAACGGTTCAGTTTTAAGACTGAACATTAAGACTTTGAGCCCTGATGTATTCGTTATCATTAGGAAGACTTATATAAGAACACAGTTTGTCTCCATCACTTCATACCAGATTTGAACTTAGATACGCCTTTCCCTAGTGTATTAGCGTGATGAAAACAATGGAGAATCAAAAGGAATTTTAAGTTGATCAGCAGATTCCACCTTCCACGCTTTTAATCGTTATATTACGTTCTCAAACTTATGCACCCACGGGCACGAACTCACACACACACACACACACACACACACACACACACACACACACACACACACGAACGCGCGTGCACACACACACACACACGCGCAGATATTTATTTATTTCAAATGAAAACAAAATATTTTTTAAATTTATAAATATTATTTTTAAAAAAACAGAGGTCTAACTAAAGCACATTTCTCCACAAGAAATAGAGTTTATATATATATATATATATATATATATATATATATATATATATATATATATATATATATAGCGAGGGAGAGGGAGGGGGATAGTATAAAGAACAAACATGGATAAGACAGAATGAAAAAATAAGGTACAAATACAAAACGTCGTTTATAAATCCAATGTTTCACCTTTATTTAAAAGAGATACATGTTTTTAACAAATCCTATCATGTCTCTCTCCGTCTGTCCCCTTTTCTCTCCCCCTTCTCCCCCTTTTCTCTCTCCTCCTCTCTTTCCCTCTGTGTATATATATATATATATATATATATATATATGTGTGTGTGTGTGTGTGTGTGTGTGTGTGTGTGTGTGTGTGTGTGTGTGGGTGTGTGTGGACGGGGACAAGTTTTTGGGGAAAGCTTCTTGGTTTTAGTTATTTAGCATATTTATTTATTTGTCAAACAAGAAATTGTTATTTAATCAGTCTCAATGAATCAAATGTTTAATGGCTTATTATATATATATATATATATATATATATATATATATATAGAGAGAGAGAGAGAGAGAGAGAGAGAGAGAGAGAGAGAGAAATAATAGGCCTAAATATTTTACATGAAATCGACAAAATTGTACATATAAACAACCACGGCCTTATACAGGGATGACGGTTTGATGATAGTGCCAGAGACAAAAGAACAAATGACAATATAAAAAAGAGCTTTTTAAACTCTTCAAAGCCCTCGAATTTGAAAGAGAAGTCGATATGAATAAGAAAATTTTCAAATAATTGGATGTAGAATTAAATCTACAAACTGGCAATGAAATACATGAAATCCAAATCAAAATTAAAATACGTGAATGTTAGATCCAACCACTTTGAGAGTATAATAAAGCAAATCCCCAGAGGAGTAGAGTCCACGTTACCTAGAAATACCTTTAGTAAAATAACTTTCGAAAATAAAAAGAAATAATATGAAAGGGCTTTTAAACAAGACGGGCCTAAAACCAAATTGAAATTTAAACCTCAAATAAAACAACAAATGAAGAACAATTCGAAAAAAGAAAAAAGGAATTAAACCCACTTTTAACTTAGAGGTCAAGTATATAATAAGGAAAATATTTTTTCAAATTACTTAATAAGCATTGAAGCAAAAATTCCGAATTGCATAAAATATTTAATAAAAACACAGTTAAATTAAGCTACAGCTGAACTAGTAATTTATAAACCCCAATAAAAAGATAAAACGCCAGAAAAAAATTTCTAATATAATGTGCAGCAAAGCATTGTTAAAAATCATATATGCAATTGCAGAAATAGAAGCTGATGTCCATTAGATAGAGTTTTCAAAACTGAAGCAGGAATTTACAAAGCAGAAGTAATATTTACAAATGTCCGGAAAAAATATACATGAGGCTAATTTTTAAAGACATTTGGTACAATATTAAATCAACTTTTAAGTTAGGAAACCTTAGATATTCTAGTAAACTAGCGAACTGTGTGGATATAAAAATAGAATGTTTTGATCCATAAAATAATATCCGATTATAAAGTGGAAATTTAAAAAAAAAATCAGAACCTTACAACAATCATAGTGTTGTGGATTCCGGGATGAATCCGATATCAATAAATAACAAACGCCAGGAATCGATAAGGAAAATAAATGTATTAACGTAATAATTCAAACTGGTAATACGGGTTAGTAGATCTAGGAATGTGGGTTAGTAGCAATAATATATATACAGTCTTGGTATTGAAGTATCGTGGTATGACTCTTTACTGCGTCTACGTGCTCGCTAACTGTGACGCTTGCCACCGCCTGTGTGTGTGACTTACTTTACTACTACTGAACTCTACTACTCTTCTGTCGTTCCGTCTCGACTCCTTGACTCAACGTACCACTACTCTCCTCGGGTATTACTTGTAGTAGTGTATGTATACCTTGGGTGAGTCCATTTGTGTGAAATGGGGAGACCCTTACCATTTTCGCGAGTTTAATCCTAAATATTTCTCGCAGCCCTCGTGTTCGAGAAACCTTCTCTCTTTTATTAATGATTTATGCCTCATTTGCTGACGGTCTGATCACCAAAATGCAAGCCTGGGGTGGTGGTTAAGAGATCGGTGGTTGCCCATGCAGTACGTATTCCCTCTCATCCCTTTCAACACCGTTCTTGTCCAAGGAAAAAATCAGTAGCCAATACAGCTTAGCGCTGGCATCGTCGCAGAAATTAGCAATTAGTTGAACATAACTTCTGACAACTTAGGGACACCTGCTCTGGATTTGTCCCCAGGGTTTACTCCCGAAGCCTTTCCCATGATTGGCTATAGGCGCAAAGCGGCCGATAATTCGACATATGTGTCACAAATATGCCATATTCCCAGTAAGCTTCATAGGCAGATAAATAGAAGAGTGGATAAATAAAAAATACGCACAAGTACAGAGATTGAGTACCATCGAAAAGGAGAAATGCACAAACAAATAAGGCAGCTAACAGGACAGAAGACATGCTTGTCAACAGGCGGCTTAAAATCAAAGGAAGGAACACTCGTATTAGAAATGAAAAAAATATCCAACGCTAGAGTGAGTATATTGGCGAACTCTTCCACGACGAAAAAGAACAACCAGCAATACACAAAATTACCGACGGACCTGAAATTCTAAAAACCGTAGTAGAAGTTGCACAGATCAAATTGAACAAAAGCAAGGTGACAGGGCCAGACGGAATTGTAACGGAAATGGTGACAGCCTTAGATGAATTTGACATAGACATAATCACATAAATAATAAATGAAATCTACAACAGTGGGGACGTCCCGGGGGATCTCTGCAGATCTATTTTCATAGTCCTACCTAAGAAACCAGGCGCAAACGAATGCGAGATCCACCTAAGAATCAGCCTAATGAGTCAGGTCACAACACTCACCATGCGTATTCTGATGAATAGAGCACGCAGCAGAATCGGGCCAGGGATAGAACAAGAAGAGTGCAGGTTCGTCAAATACATCGGAACAATGAATGCGATATTCATGCTTACAATGTTATCGGAAAGAGCAATACAGATGCATAAGTACGTTTACCTATGTTTTATAGACTACGCAAAGGCATTCGACAAAGTACACCACAAAGATCTGCTAGAACTGCTCACCAACCTTGATATATTCAGGAAAGATATCAGAATAATCGAAAACCTATACTGGCATCAAACAGCGTGCACTCGCACAGAATGAGCTCAGCGAATATACAAAAATAGAAAGCAGAGTAAGGCAAGGATGTGTCTTCTCAGCAGACTTATTCAACTTATGCAGCAAGGCAATTCTGAGGAAGTAGAGATCCTACCAGGATTCAACATTGGCCTTTCCAACATAAGATATGCAGATGACACGGTACTTATAGCAGGCACCGAAATAAAACTACAAAACCTCCTACAGAAGGTAGCGAGGAAAAGCGAGAAGAAAAGACTAAACATACACTATAAGAACACCGAATGCATCTTCATCAGTAACAGGATGAGCCCAAAATGCGATTTGCATGTCGGGGAGATTAAATAAAAAAAAATGTGCGGAAGTTTAAATATCTGTGAAGTGTTGACGGAGGACGGTAGGTTCGACGCTGGGCTCCGAAGACAGATTAGGATGGCCAATGATGCATTCCAGAACCTGTGCAGAGTACTACGAAACAAGAGGATATCTATGGTGACAAAGAAAAGAGTACTGAGCTGCTACGTGACACCTGTCCTCCTATACGGTCGCAAATGTTGGACGGTATTCTCAAGGATGAAGAAGAGACACGAGGCGGCGGAGATGTGGTTCAACAGAAGGAGGATATCATGGACCGAGCATGTGAGCAACGATGAGGTCTTGGAAAGGTGCAAACAAAGAGGAAGCTCATGCTTAGCATAAGAAAGAGGCAGATGAAATTTCTGGGACATGTGATGAGAAAGGAGGGCCTGGAGAATCTGGTACTCACGGGACGAATAGAGTGGCAGAGAGACAGGGGAAAGCAGTGCATGACATACGTGGCCAGCTTGGGCAGGATGATGGCGACGCGTGTTCTGGGGTAGTTGGCAGAAATACAAAACATATTGGAGATGAATGTTTTAGAAATAGTATCCCATAACATTTGTTTGGGGATTTTTATATGATCCATAATAAGGTCTATTGCATATCTCTCTCTATAAAAGGCAGGATGTGTGTGTGTGTGTGTGTGTGTGTGTGTGTGTGTGTGTGTGTGTGTGTGTGTTTAACGAATGCACGGCCGCAATTTTCGACGGATTTGCACCAAAATTTACATGCACATGCTCCAAGTTAGCGAAAAGGCCACAACCGACGTTGCATTTCCCAACACCCATCGATAGTGGAAATAATCGATTTTTTCATGCTTCTACGGCAGGTTTCATGTAGTTTGCGGCCATTTTCTACTGGCCAGAGTGAGAGCCTATAGCTGGCTGCCACGAATAGGCAGGAAGATTCTATTGGCCAGCGTGAGAGCCAGCAGCTGACTGACACGAATGTTAACTAGCATGCTAGCATGCAAAAAAAAATCGATAGCTGCATTCGTCACAAGTGGGAAAAATTTAAATCTGCATGGCACTTTACTCCAATTGGCTCATTCGCTTGCTTAAACTCAACGTTGATTCTGATTCCGCAGAACTGGGTTGGTGTGAAAAAGTATTTGCTGTTAACATTCGTTTTTCATTCGGTTTTTCCAGGTACGAATCCTTTTTTTTTAAAGCTGATCGTTTTGTGTTCATTTTGTTTAGTTCTTTTTTCGTAACAGATTTAATGTTTACTATAGAGCTTAGAAAAAATTCGCAGTGTGAGATAGGCAAGAAGTAAGGCATGTAGCAACATCAGGACGGCAAAGGGCAGTCCTTTAAAGGCAAGGAAGGGTAAAAATATTGTAAGTCAAGTGATAGCGATTGCTGTATGAGTCGTGCGACTTTTGAATCAAGCACGGGCAACACCGGGCAATGCTGCTAGTTTATAATTAATTTCCAACGTATTTTCTATTGCATCATTTTACGATAGACAATAGAATAGTTTCGCTAAACTGCCAGGCAGGTGGTTTGGTCAAACTACATGAAATTATTATGCACCTTTATTTTATTAAAAAATAAAGACTCTTTAGTATTAGTCGTCTATCAATAGCGTTTCTATGCCTTGAGGATTAGTAAATATTTTACTGTGTGTTCGTATTTACCACGTAGCAGAAGATACATTGCTTAAATAACATGAAACTTTTTTAAAAAGTCAGGCAAAACTACTGGGTCAATGAAAGATATGAAATGATAATATGCACATGTCTTCTTAATACACATATACATTGCCTTGACAAGTAATTGATGTTGAACATTAACTTGCTTTTGAGATTAAAAACAATGGCACAAATTAATCCTGAAACACTAATGAAGGAGTAATTTTGAAGGGGAAGACGATGCAAAGTGAGATAGCCGGACCGCGGGGAATTTCCAGAAACAGAGTTCAAACTATCAAAAAAAGACGTATGCTACTACTAGAAATATTTTAAGTGACAAAAAACAAAGGAGAATCACAAATATATGAGAAGATAGGTGAAAAAGATATTTTGAATCTCAGTAGGCAATAGAAAACTAAGGTCATGGCAAATGAGGGATGGATGTAGTGTTAACAGTGAGGTTTCAATTGATACAATATGCCGGGTATTACGAAAGAACAACTTGAACGTGCACATGGGAACAGATGTCATCTTTAACTAAAAATGTTGGAAGAGATGTTTAAAGCAGTAACAAAAACATGTAATATGTGATGCTAAAATGTGTCAAAGGGCAATTCTGATTGATTAAAGCAAAACAGAGAAACCTTTGAAATCAAGAGAATACATATGAATCTAGTGGGAGGATGAAACAATACAGGACACGCCCAAACTGAAATTTAGGGAAGACACAGATTGGTGCAGAGTTGCATCAAAAACGATGGTAGAAGAAATTTGCTAAAAGTTAACTGAAGCTTAAAAAGAAAAATCCTACACCAGTTTATTAATGTCTAACCTTCTGCCAGACTAAGAAGATTGATAGTTTTTCAGCATGACGATGCTCTTTGCTAGACATCATGTGAAGCAAAAATGTTTCTTGTGGATGAAGATGTTCCAATTGGCTTGATTCCAATATAGTTTAACCTTTTGTTGGGAAATGAAGAAATAAGTGCTCCAAAACCGCACGAGGTTTGTGGTCATTGTCAAGAACAATCGGAAACATTCCCAATTAGAAAATATGAACATTATTCAATTCAGTGACATTGTATTGAGGCACTTATGTGAACTATTAGCAAACGTTCTTTAACAAAAAAAACTGAGGGATGAAATTTTGGCTACTTGCCCGTAATTTAACACGGCCTCTTTTTCATTATCACTATACTAAATATGTAGGCCTTCGGTAATATCATGTTGAAACACCCGTTCCCGTACGATCAGCCAGACCTGGTCAGAACCTTGACGTTTCAACGATTCGAAATACCATTTATGTAAACTTGGATGTGCGGGTGGTGGGATGGATAAACTCCGCGAAATTGGAAATCTGAGCGCTGAGATCCAGTTTCCAGTGGAGTACGTTATATTCAGTTACACGTAAATAACGTTTGGAGTGTTATGAATCTAACCTTATGCCCCCAGCTATGGATTAATTAGTAAAATTTTGTATCAGTAAATCATTATTATCTCTAAAAAATTCTGAAAATATAAAATATCTGTCAACCACAATCTAGAGACAATGCTAATGCCGTAACTTGTTTTCTGGCCACCAAAGATCATAAAATATACTGAAAAAATCATACTACTATACATTCTCAGTTTCGGAGGTAACATTAACATTAACAAAAGTAATTAATTTACCTAGGTAGCCCAAAGGTTTTTGCACGTCAATAAGAATCAGAATGATTTCAGGACCGGATATTTCACTGACAGCGAGAGTTTTCTAAAGACAAGTCAATTTTTAATAAACTCCGATTGCAAGATTACGCCAAGTAAATAATTGTTTTGCGACTTTGTAAACAGCAGATGGCGAACTAAATGTTACGTGAGATGAAAATGTTTGAAATTTACAGCTATTCTGGATATTTCATCTTTGTAAAACATGCTCGAAGAGAACCCTCACGAACAGAGAGATAAAAGAGCGAAAAATTAATTAACGATGCAGGTGTGAATGTATTTACCTTTTCTTGTTGGAAATTGCTTGCATTTTTAAAAAGTCTCTCCAGAAACGCAGCTGCATTACAATATAATCTCTTAGCAAAAGGACTTCTTTAAAGCGCAAACAATTCACAGATGGGGTCTAGGGACTTTACAGTTTTGTTTGAATGGCTATTTCTATTTGTTTGATTATGTGTATTCCCTTTTCTTACTCTTAATCTTTCACTCTCCCACCCCCATCTATCTATCTATCTATCTATCTATCTATCTATCTATCTATCTATCTATCTCAGTTTGTTCATATCTATTTATCGATCTATCTATTTATCTGTCTGTCTATCTATCTATCTATATACCTAAGTCTGTTCATATCTATCTATCTATCTATCTATCTATCTATCTATCTATCTATCTATCTATATACCTCAGTCTGTTCATATCTATCTATCTATCTATCTATCTATCTATCTACCTCAGTCTGTTCATATCTATCTAACTATCTATATATCTATCTATCTATCTATCTATCTATCTATCTATCTATCTATCTATCTATCTATCTCAGTCTGTTCATATCTATCTATCTATCTATCTATCTATCTATTTATCTGTCTATATATCTATCTATCTATATACCTCAGTCTGTTCATATCTATCTATCTATCTATCGATCTATCTCAGTTTGTTCATATCTATTTATCGATCTATGTATGTATGTATGTATGTATCTATCTATCTATCGATCTATATATATATATATATATATATATATATATATATTATATATATGTATATATATGTATATATATATATATTAAAGATCAGAGTATGTTCATTATCTATCTATTATAGTTTGTTCATTATCTATTTATCTCTCTTTTCCCATCTGTCTCTCGATATATATATATATATATATATATATATATATATATATATATATATATATATATATATATATAATCAATTTACGTAACATTTTTTATTATACAACTTACGTGAGCAATATGCCATAAAATATAAAAACGGACTAAAACTTGGAGAAAAAGTGCGCACAAAAATCAACCCACCATCAATAAAATTATACCAAATTTAGGAACAAACATAATAAGTAAATATATATATATATATATATATATATATATATATATATATATATATATATATATATATATATATATATATATATATATATGCATACCAATAATAAACAAAACATTGACAGGAAATATAAGGTTGTAATGTAAGCATAAGCATGTGATACTTGAATATGGAGATATCGACAAAGTTAAAGAAAAACACAAGTAGCCGAAAGTAATCAAACTTCAAACAAGATATATTTAAATATGCACCTGAAACCGCAAAATTGATTTGAGATGTAGAAGACAAATCATTAACAAAGAATTTCCGATTATTATCAAAATTGTACAAACAGACACACTTGTGTGTCGGTGTGTGCCTGAGAAAGCGTCTACAACAACAATTATATTTATATAAACATGTCCGTTCGTGTGTGTCTCAAATGACCAGATGATATATTTATTTGTAGGAAGGAAGATATTCCTGAAATACACCACCAGTCTGTCGGAGTTAGCTCCTCCTTAATTCCCAAATTTCACTAGGTGTCATTCTCCCTATACTATGAATACTGGGCGATTTCTCGTTTCGTTCTCTTTTTCATTTCTTCATTTCAGCGACTACAATGTAAGCTCTCTCAGAAGATCCGCGTCTTCCGATTTGTAGGAGACGCCATGAACATTATACACACATACACCTACGTACGAACATTCACCAAAGAACATATATATTCACACACACATACAAACGTTATTATCCATTGTAAAATTGTTTTGTTTAATACATATATTTGTTTACATACATATATATATATATATATATATATATATATATATATATATATATATATATATATATATATCGGTCTTGTTTTTGATCTTTATCTTCATTTGGAAGATTCAAGGCCGGCAATTTTCTTGTAGGTGGACCTTTTAATATTCTACCAGGAGTTACACACGTGTTTCTAGTACAACAATACATAAATACCCCCCCGGTCCACAAGAAGTCATTAAAAATTAGGGTAATTGTGGCACACTCGAAAAACGGTACTTTTCAAATTACCCTTTAAATATATTGAACAGATTCCGTGTAATATACCGACAAACCTTTTATAAATTGACGAAAGGGTGGAACGTTAAAACCGTTTTTCCGTAGATAGGAACGGATTATTTTTGAGTTATAAAAGCACTATAGTAACTACCAGTAGTTATAATCATAATGTAAATACTACAAACATATATATATATATATATATATGCACGACTCGGCAGAATTGAGTCACTGTCAGTCACTGTGTGTTTATCTAAAATCTAAAAATAAACACGCTAAAATTCACCTTCATCCCTGCAATGCGCCAACGGCTTAGTGGGAGAAGTTCCGACTGACGCAAATTCAGTCGGGTTTCGATCCTAGGTAGAGGCAACCAGACGTCTATCCACACTGATGAGCTGTGAAACAGCGAAACAGTCTGTCTATGGATGACAAATATATATATATATATATATATATATATATATATATATATATATATATATATATATATATATATATATATATATATATTAAAGAGAAACCACAAACGTTTTTGGTTGTAATGTGGATTTTAAAAAAATATTATGCTTTATTTTCCATAATTTTAATTGTTTTATAACGTTTCACACAGAACATTTCCCTGCCAGTTCAAGAAAGACATGTGCGTCACTTACACAAAAAAGAGAATGTTTCATATCGAGAATATTTAACATCGAAAAACATAAAAGAGAAAAAATTAATTATTTGTAATATGTGGAAATCTCCACCCTTTGACTGATGATGATCAAGAGACCGGAAACACGTGTAGCAAAATTATGGAAAATAAAGCATCATATTTTTACAAAAATCCACATTACATCCAAAACTTTTGCGGTTTCTCTCTTCTTTTTAATATACACACTTTACTCTCGTTGGAACTACTATAACCTCTTCCTTTTATATATATGTATATTAAAAAAAATAACAAAAATAATATATTTATATTTTTACTTTCTCACGCACACGATAATGTATCGTACTTTATATACTGTACACCCGTCTTTGCCTACAACTGAAAAGACCGTCACTGCCGCCAACCGGTCACTTTGACAACTAATACGACTCGTTCCGCTAAGCCCGCAAAATATAAAATACGTTGCTAATTATGTGGAAGTTTTTCCCTGCAGAATATATTTTGTGCCTGCATATTTTGTCCGTTGCATCCAAAGACCATTGATGTGGGGAACATAGATGAGAGAATTGTCTGCACATTTCATCCACTGATGTGAGGGTTCAAAACGGAAATATCAAAGACACATCAGATGGGAAGAAGGCTGCGCGAACTTAAAACTGACAAGACATACTTGCAGAGCCATGGAAAATCTCGAGCGAACACATTGATCTGAACAACGAGAAAGAGAGGTACTCAATAAGAAATAGTCAATTAGATCAGCAAATATATCAAGTTGTGGAAAGTTATGATCTCTCGAATCATGAAAAGACGGAGCCTATAAAAGTACAGTTTTTCATTAAACTGTAATTTATTCACCCAATCTCTCCGGTTTTTATGTTTATATTTTTTAGGTTTAGTTTGGTCGGTTTGCTTTGTTTTACGGCATATCAACGTCAGTGAGTTATTTAATGCCGACAAGATTAGATGATGTATTATGTACACTATTTACATTATTCGGACTATTGTCTTCATCTTTGTCGCCATATTTATTACAACGTTTCGGCCGCTGTACGCTCCGGCCTTCTTTAGGTGGTTGGAATGTCGAACTGAACCCTTTATTACGCTCACTGGGGTAGACTGTTCTAGTTCTACGTGCCATGATTAATGGATGTCAGTTATCAGTTATTTCCTGTTATTTCCCCTCTGAAAATTCTCCACCGCCTTAACCAGGTATTGAACTCATATTCTTTTGGTCCCTGATCTAGCTAACAACTTTATCCAATCTGTCATGTGTCCTTGAGTACATCTGTGTATGAATTTCTGGGTATTATGAATATAATGTCTTCAGAAATATAATGTGTTCAGAAACTATTTTTTACCAGTGCTCATAAGGGAGGCAAACTGTTTTCTGAGTGTTGTCCTCTTCTTGTACCCACCTATCCCAGTTTTTTGGGGCTGCTGCCATATACCCAGAGTAGTTTTTACGTTGTACAGTACTACTTATACTAACTAATTGTTTATTTAATGTCTCTGTGTCGCCACTTATGACTTTTGCTCGGTGTTGTAAGCAGCGGGCGAAACTTTTCTTTACGCTGTATGGATGGTGGGAGTTGAAATGTCCGGTGAATGTCGGTTTACGGTATACGGATGTTTGGATCCATGCACTGTTCACGATATTAGAACCTGCCTTATGTGAAGGGGTTATCAGAGAAAATACAAAGGATCTGCGGTCCAGATAACATCAGGGCAACCTTCAAAAGCTTGACGACACTTCGCAGATATCTCTCCCAAGTAAGACCCGCCATGGAGCAGAACATGGCTAAAGACTGTGTGTACGCTATCCCGTGCAGCTGCGGAAAGAAATATAAAGGGGAGACAGGCCACCTTCGTAAGGTAAGGCTTCAAGAACACCAAAAAGCTGTAACACGATGGGAAGTGAAAAAATCAGGTGTGGCTGACTACATATGGAGAGAGAAGGGAGATCACTGGCTTCTGTGGGATCAGGTTTAGATCATAGACAGAGTACACCATTGTAAAATTCGTAAACTTATGGAATCAGCACATATGCCAGGCCACAAAAATCTCCTGAGCCGACCAAGCATATAAATGAATACAATATGGGAACCAGTAATAAAGAGTGCCAGAGAAAAGCGATAATAACAAAAATTGAAATATGAGCTCTGGTAAAAACAATGGTTTCATAACAGCATAAAAATTGCAATATGAGCACTGGTAAAAAAATAGTTCATGAAGACATTACTTTTATAATACCCAGGAATTCAAACACAGATGTCCACAAGGACACATGGCACGTTGTTTAGATCCAGTGACAGGACTCAAAGAGTGTGAGTTCAATACCTGGTTAAGGCGGCGGAGAATTTTCAGTGGGAAATTAACAGGAGATAACTGAAAACTGACATCCATCATACGTGGAACTAGAAAGTAAGCGAAATAAAGGATTCAATTCGACATTCCAACCACCTGAAGAAGGCCGGAGCGTACAACGGCCGAAACATTGTAATAAATATGGCGACTAAGTTTTTTGGTTCTGGTAATATTTTTTCCAAAAATGTATTACTGATAATAATGTTTTGCTGACAATAATTTTTCATTCAAAAATGTATTGCTGGTATTAAAACCTATTTTATGCATTCATTGTGTTTAATCCCAATTCGGTGGTGAAGCAAGAGTAAAGATGGGCGTTTGAGGAAAGGATATAGAGAAGGACAGGGGTGAAGATCAAAGTAACAGAATATGTCGATTGACATTAAATTTGAATGTTTGAAGATTATAGCCATCAGGGAAGCAAGTAGAAGCAAGGGAATTCCACTGGCGGGACTAGCGAGAGAAGAAGCTTTTGGGGTAGAATAGGCAGTTACATTTAACTGTTTTGACAGTGAAAGGATGGGAACAAGATGGCAACCTAGTAGCACGCTTAAATTCATGCAGTTGGTGTACCAGTAAAAGTAGCTGGTCAGAGCAGTTGCCATAAAAATATTTGTAGAAAAGACAGAGAGAAGCCACAGCACGTCTGTGAGTGAGTGAGTGTAGATAAGAAAGGAGTTCCACTGGCAGGAAGTGCGAGATAAAAAGCTGTTGGAGTAGAAGGGACGGCTACGTTTAAACTTTTCGACAGTAACAGGGTGGGACCGAAATGCCAACTTAGTAACACACTTAATTTGAAATTCTGAAAAACTAACGATATTTTAACTTCTGTTTATAAATACTTATTGCAAAATAAAATCCTAACATATGCTTTGATAAAGTCCATCAGTTTAGAAAAATATTAGTTTTACCTTTTACATCTCTTTTTTCAGATATATTTTTATTTATACGTAAGTTTTTACACAGGCATATACATATATACATACACAGACATATGTTTATATAAATATGTTTATGAGTGTTTTTGTATGTGTGGCTGTGTGTGTTTCTGTGCATCCATATTTGCTAGTATGTGACAATGTTTTTTATGTATTTGATTAATTAAAATATTCACCGCGTAATCCTGGCTAAAGGCCTTTACACGTGCTTCGATTTCTAAGATTTCGACTTAAATATAAATAAATTTGAATTGCAGATTCTTTAACATCTTTGGCATTTTTCAGATTCCAGAATACAAACTAGAAATATAAATATGTTTTTCTTATTAAAAAAAAACAAAAAATCCAACATATCCTTGGATGTCAAGCAGTAAGCGTCACTTAGTGCCAGAAGCGAGTATTAGATCGAAAGTTTCGGGAATAAAACTTTTGCTATTTAAAAGGAAAGGGACTTTATAAGTATAATTTATTATGAGTGTCAATTTTGGAAAGTTAGTCATTTTTAAAGGGGTGCTAGGAATATTGTATTAATGACCCGAAATGTTTTCCTGATTTTAATTTCCAGTCTGTAGTTGCTTTCGGACCAACTCTTTAGGTTGTTGAATAAAGAATTCGTTTAAGTTGTATTCTCTTGGGAAAATACAACATTAATACCTGACCAAAATTTCTGCAGTGTCCCTACGTTTTGTTGGCGTGCTTATATTATATTAACATTTAAGCTAGTCCTTGTAGAGCCATTGAGTTAATAACGTATTTTGTAATTGTGCCAGATTCGTATTCGCCTTGTTCTCGTTCTTAGTATTCATATTTTCAAAGGAGGCTGGTTTTCGTATCTTGAAGATTTACATAATACAGTCTATATAATCTTCTCGTTTGGTAACATCAAAAAGGGGTGAGAATGGTAACGTAGTTTACAAATAAGGAAAAAATGTAAAATTTGAAAAATTGTAAAGCATCACATTTTACAATAAATTTCAGTAATGTGTCCTTTCTTTCCTTCTTTTTTGTTTGCGTAGTCTTTCCTTTTCTTTGTTTGTTTCTCTCTTCATTTCTTAATTTTTTCTTTCTTTTTTCTTACTTTCTCCCTTTCATTCTTTTATCTTACTGTCTTCATGTCTTACTTTTTCTTTCTTTCTTTATTACTTTTCTTTGCTTCTTTTTCCTTTATTTTTTTATTACTTTCTCTCTTTCATTCTTTTATTTTATTGACATCATGTCTTACTTTTTCTTTTTTTCTTCCTTACTTTTTCTTTCCTTCTTTCTTTTTTATTACTTATGTCATTTCCTATATTTTCTTGATCTTTTTTTCTTTTTTAATCTTTCTTTTTTTTTTCTTTCTTCATTTCTTACCTTTCGTTTCTTTCTTTCTTTCTTTCTTTTTCTTTCTTTCTTATTTTTCCTTTTTTTCTTTGATTCTTTCTTCATTTCTTACCTTTCGTTTCTTTCTTTCTTTCTTTCTTTCTTTTTCTTTCTTTCTTATTTTTCCTTTTTTTCTTTGATTCTTTCTTCATTTCTTACCTTTCGTTTCTTTCTTTCTTTCTTTCTTTTTCTTTCTTTCTTATTTTTCCTTTTTTTCTTTGATTCTTTCTTCATTTCTTACCTTTCGTTTCTTTCTTTCTTTC
>OZ038491.1:34168110-34215610 GCA_964036315.1 Acanthosepion esculentum
TGATCTTTGCCCGTCTTTCTAAAGTACTTATAGTTTTCCTTATTATATGATGACTAAAAATATGTAGCAATAACCTGTAGTGAATACTGACACAAAAGCTTTCGGCTAATTCATTTGCTGTTGTCTAGGGGTTCGTTGTTTGGATTTTTTTTTGTTTTTAATCTAACCTCTCTTGTAATGAAGTAATAGCAATCCCACGTTGGCATGCCTGCAAAACGCCTTATACACTGCGACAATTTTCAAACAAATAATATCATGTGTAGTCCTACAGAGGTTAATAATTCTATTATCTTTAAAAGTATCTTGCAATAAGGAGATTTTAAAATAATAAAAGATTTTTTCTTATGTGAGTTGGGCACATGTGTTTAAGTACTTCAGTATCGGACTAAGATCACTCCTATTTTCTCGTGACGAAGTATGTACACCCTTGTGCAAATTAATTAAAACAAAACGAATAATTCCGTTATTATTATTTTTCTTATTTTTCCAATGAAGCATGACCCAGTGTACATGTTAGTACTTCGTATGTCCATTACACAAAGTCGTTCCTTGCAGAGTGATCACAGATTCTCGATTGGATTTACATCAGGAATGTTTCCAGGCCAGTCTATAGTACTTTGATTCTCTCAGTGATAATGCTTGCCAGGGTGTCCGTGTAGCGTTACAATTTTCGTAAGCTTCTTTGAAGTAACGTTTATCGCAGACAAAGTCCTTAGGACAATTAATCGACAGTCAAGACAATAGTGCCTGGGCGTGATAAAAATCTGATGCAATGATGGATGACGCAATATTTTTCAAGGCTAAACAAATGTCATCATAATATAAAAATAGATTCATATTACAGCACACAAATGCAAATGACCTAATCCTTGGAAAAAAAATAGAACACCCTGTCACTCCAGTGATTATAAAACTTACCGTATGTTGAAAGAAAGGAAACTGAAGCGGTTGTTTCAATTAATTTCCACAAGGGGGAATTTGATATATTTTTCTTTATTCGAAATGTAGTGGACATTGTAATTTCTAAATGACATTCGTGGTCTTAAATTTGGATTTCATAGACGTGGCGTTTTTGATCATTTTGGCTTCATAGTTTTTAATATTTAGGATATTTAAGTTTTACACGTCTGATGCGGATTACAGATCAAATGTTTCATGTTGCCTTGCCTGGCATATTAGACTTCTTCATAAATGTTATGTATTTCATTACCTTAAAAGAGGTTAATATGTTTTGGTGTATTTTTTTTATTACTGCTGTTTTGATCTCTGTAAGAATAATCGTATTTCATTATCGATAATGTATTTGCAGGTTGATGTTTGTTTTATATGTTTAAATTCGCCGAAAAATATTTTCCTCGAAGAATTCATTCACACTCTATTGAAGATCATTTTGATTTTTTACTTATATAACTGTTCTCTTAAACCCTTGTGGTCATTCACTTATATAATTAGTAAGATAGGAATATTATCAGTGATTTTTATGTGTTAAATACATTAGTGTTGGGTTGGAAGAGTTCATTCGAGAGATAGGATTTTATTTTTAACAATCAGATAATATGAGAATTTTAGTAGAGAATTTTGTTCGTTGGTGAATATAAGGTCTTCAATTTCTTTTCTATTTTTTGCTATGAGAAAAATCAATGCGAAATTTTATACAATACAAATGAGAAGGAACACTAAAACAAACTAAAAAGGAGCCAACAGACTGTTAGTCATGACAAAGCTAAACTGTACAGACACGTGCAAAACTAAATAAAATAAAAAAGTTTCCTTGACTGCCGCATTCAATTAAACATTTACAAATAATGGCTGCTGTCCAAATACACAATATCTATCTACTCTCACTCACTAGCTCTGTATATACATATATATATATATATATATATATATATATATATATATATATATATATATATATATATATATATATATATATATATATATATATATATATGTATATATATATATATGTATAATTATTTATTTGAAAGTTATAACATAAATATGTTATAAAATCTCTACAAAAATAGCCATTTGGTTTCAACACTTGTGGTGTCTTATCAAGTGATGGTGTTGAGTGTAGATCCTACATGATAAGACACCAGACGTGTTGAAACAAAATGGCTATTTTTGTAGTGATGTTATAACATATTTATGTTATAAATACAAATATTTAAGCAAATGCTCTGTTTATAATAAAGAGTATTAACAACATTTACCGCCCGAGAAATTGACATAGAAAATATGTGTCCTCCGACAGAAATCGAACGTGTATCCTATACATACTGGCGTGCTTTTGCCGATTTAGCCACAGAGTAGAGTTTCGGAATGCAAGCTGCTCTTTGGCTCAATCGGTAAAAACGCGTCAAGCTATATGACAGTACCGTATATGGTACAGGTTCGATTCCTGTCGGAGAACGCATATTTCATTTGACAATTTCTCGGACATTCAGTCTGGTAAATATTGTTAATCCTCTTTATTAATAACGAAGCATTTACTTAAATATCTGTATCTATAAAAAAAGAATGTATAAACATAAAAATGTCTTATATATATATATATATATATATATATATATATATATATATTGCACAAACGTTATTATGCTTTATGCTCCGTATTTAAAATAGATGCAGCAGTTTTGATTTATTAAACAGTGTTTATTAGTTTTAATCACCTGCGTATTCGATAAATATTAGGGGAAAAAATGGTTTCCCCAGCGGGGTTCGAATGCGTAGTCAGACAGACGTAACATACAACATTTAATACATAAACATATAATACAGTGTAACCAGGATATAACAGACCCAGATATAAGAGAAACCCGGATATAAGAGCGATTTTTCCTGGTCCCAAATTAGAGCCTGTGTTAATAAAACAAAGTAGACCAAACCCGGATATAAGAGACTTATTCTCCGGTCCCGACAACTCTCTTATATCCGGGTTACACTGTATTTCATAGATAAAAATGAAGTCTCTGTTTCTAATACGGAGTGTCGAATTTAATAATGTTTGAAGTAATAAAAATACACTTACACACATTATATATATATATATGTATTATTCCCATCTCTGTGTGTTTTCAGTTATTTAGTGTATATTTATTGCTTGCGTATTTGGAAATATGTCAACGCGATCTCTGGTAAAATTTGACCCATCTTTCGGCGTCTTTTAATAAATGTCTACCTAACCTTACATCATGTAAAGAATATATACGGCGAACCCGACTGGCGATTCCATCATATATATATATATATATATATATATATATATTATATACTCTCATTTAAGTTATACATTAAATTCCTTATTCCTCTTGATCTCCTAGACGTTGTGTCTCCTTCGATGTGTCTTGGGACCCTGGATAAATACTCTTTATTTATTCCGCTGCTATTAACTGCAATATGTGTTCGACTATCTCGCAAAAATAGCGTGGCTAATGCTCAAGTCATACTTTTGTATTTGGTAAAATGCGACACATCTAAACAATCAGGAAAAAAATTTCTCTTCAGCAAAAATATTTGTTTATTTTGAACACCTTTGCCCTTACGCGTCTTACGCTTGAGTTAATAGCGTAACTTTAAACAAATATCTTGTTATAAAGTTTATTTTGTTTTATTTCATTTCATTCACTCTCTTCTTTTTTTCTGTCCTGGTTTTTCCAGTTCTGACGTTTTCTTCCCTCCTCATTTGAATTTTTTTCTCCCATCGTCCAATTTTCAATGTCGGCAAACATAAGCTAATTATGACCCGCGGGGGAATTCAAAATGGTGGATAAAAACAGCAGCATTTTTTCCCTTTTTTTTTTCTGGTCTTCTTTATTCTCTACCTTCTTGCAACAACATTGAAGGAGAATTGCCAAAGATGATTAGTTATTTCTGAAGAGAAAGGTGAAATGTCCAAGTTCGGCACCAAATGTAGAAGCAGGAAAATGGGCATTATACGAGGTACTGAAGAGGGGAGGAATCTGTCTGTTTTTCCCCTGGGGGTACAAACAAAGTCCTGCTACAATAAAAAGGGAGAAGCAGGAAGACAACGACGCAACGACTGGGGAAAGGTCTTTTTGACTGGGGAGAGGTCTTTGTGTTTTCAAAAGGAAGAAAGCACAAATATGGCGAATGACGATTAGAATCATGATAATAGATCTATACCTTTTTGAAGCGAAACCGGCGGACCGAGATCAAATTCCAAGCTACGTTCCCTTTAGCAAAAATGCCCTTGGCAAAGGCATGAATGCATTTCTCTTCCTCCTCCTCTTCCCTGTCCTCCTCCTCCTCCTCCTCCTCCTCCTCCTCCTCCTCCTCCTCCTCCATACCCCCCCCTTTAATCATGGTAATTCACAGATATTAAGACAAAGGAGGATGTATAATGAATTGTTCGCCTGCATTCTGATGAGACAAGACGTTATATATTATATATTGTAGCTATAAATAAAATACTCGGTACAAATTATTACTGTTATTATTATTATTATTATTATTATTTACAGCATAAAATAATGTCCTCTTTTATTATCAATAACATGATTATGATGATTCAGTATAATTTCTCGTCTTCTCACAGATATTTTTATTAATTCGGAAAGTCACATATATTTTTCTTACCATTACATTGGTCACATTGATTAATGTATTCATAACATCATCCATTTATTATTATTATTATTATTATTATTATTATTATTATTATTATTATTATTATTATTATTATTATCTTTGATATCTGGCGTTTACACATTTCTTTCCGGGTCCCGCACAGGGACCTAAGGTTAGAAATAGCATCATGCCACTTTCCACTGCAAAAAAAAATAATATAATAATTGCATAGATAAAGCCCTTCGTAAAGTGTGGGCTGTACTTGTCAGAACACTTTTTTGTATCTCTTTGAGGCATGGACCTCCAGGGATCCCTTCAATTAGTCTACTGGAATCTTTTCGAACCAGTCCAAGGGCTCCAACTACAGCAGGGATTGTTGATGTTCCCATGTGCCACATTTTTGAGATTTCAAGGTCCTTGTATTTTGACAGTTTTTCGAATATCTTCAAAGATACATTGTGGTCTTTAATAACAATGTCTGGGCGGTTGGCTTTGATTGTTCTGTCAGTGTGTATTGTGCAGTCCCATAGAATTGTAACAGGTCCTATCTCCGTAACCGGGTCAGTTTATTTCAGTTTCCTTCCCATAGGAGTTGCAAATTTTCCAGTGCAGATATTGGCCCACTCTGACATGCCCGGTTTTATATTCAGTTGGTGCCAATATCGTGCAACCTGATACAAGATGATCAATGGTTTCTGGATATTTATCATAGAATCTACATTTTGGACTAACACAGTATTTTAGTATATGTGCTTGATAATTCCTAGTTAACAAGCATTGGTCCTGTGCAGCAAGGATAAAACCTTCAGTTTCAGCTTTCAACCCTGCACTACGTAGCCACTGATGTGTGCGGTTTTTGTCTACGTCAGCTTGGTAGAGTGTTGGCCGTGGAGCGGTTTATCTCGCCATTGTTTCTTTATCTGGATTTATATAATTTATATAATTCATTATTATTATTATTATTATTATTATTATTATTATTATTATTATTATTATTTCCTTTGATTCCTGGTGTATACACATTTCTTACTGGGTCCTGCCTCGAGACATAAGGCTAGAAATAGCATCAAGACATTTTCCACTGACCAATTTAAAAAAAAAACACGCACATATTTTGCATAGATAAAGGCATTCGTAATGTGTGGGCTGTAATCATGAGAACAATGGGTTTCCAGGAATCCATTCAATGAGTCTACTGGAATATTATTATTATTATTATTATTATTATTATTATTATTATTATTATTATTATTATTATTGTTCCCTCTGCACAACCTCTTCTGTTAGTTGTTAAGAAACTTATTTTGAAATCTCGTCTTCTAACTAAAAGAAATAAAATTATCATTTCTTTTTTGTATCAACAGTCTATATCAAATAGTTTTTTAAGTATCCTTGCTGTTCTGAACAAGCATGCTTTTCGGAAAGACTCTATTTTGCCAAGTGTATCTTATGTATTTCCTACAACACTCTGATGTCCCAGCGTTCATTGGTTACTTTTTTGCTAGTCTTTTCCATACTTTCAGAATTTCCATCTTTAAATCATTGCAGTTATCGAGCTTCTGTTTTTCTTTGCTTACATGAGAGAAAAAAAGATTTGCTACTTGATAGATGTCACCTGTCCATTTTACACAAGTGTCAAAGAGAGAAGAGACATTTATCAGGGTGGAAATCTTTTTTTTTTTTTCAACGAGACTAAATCGGGTTTATTGTTCTCTAAAATTGTCACTTTCTTTATCGGAATATCCCAAGTGATTTTCACTTTGCTCTTCTTCAGCAAAGTGAAATGCCTGTGGGATATTCAGACACAGACAGTGTCAACGTTGGAGCAAATTATTAGTATTATTTTATTATAATAATTATATAACAATGACAATAATAATAATAATAATAATAATAATAATAATAATAATAATAATAATTATTATTATTATTATTATTATTATTATTATTATTACTTCCTTCGATTCCTGGTGTGTTCTTATTTCTTTCCGGTCCAGAGACCTAAGGTCAGAAAAGGCATCATGTCATTTTCCAGTGGGCAATTAAAAAAAATGCAAAAAAAAACAAACACACACACACACACACACACACACACACACACACACACACACACACACACACACACACACACACACACATGTTTTACATAGATAAAGGCTTTCGTAAGGTGTGGGCTGTACTGGTGAAAACAATCTTTTTTATTTCTTTAAGGCACGGGCTACCAGGAATCCCTTCAATGTGTCTATTAGAATATTTTCCAGTCGATCCGAGTGCTCCAACTATACCAGGGATTGTCGATATTCTCCTGTGCCACATTTTTTAAATTTCCATTTGAAGGTCCTTTCATTTTTTGAAGATCTTCAAAGATACATTGCAGTCTGCAGGGACTGCCATATCAATAAGTAGGCTTTTTACGGTCTCTAATAACGATGCCTGGGCTATTATCTGTGTGTATTGTATAGTCCCCTAAAATTGTTACAGGACCTATCTCCGTAATGGGGTCTGGTTGGTGTTCATACCAATTACTTTCAGTTTCTTTTACGTAGAAGTTGCAGAATTTCTATTGTAGCTATCGGCCTACTCTGCCATGCCGGGTTTTATCTTCATTAGGTGCCAATACCTTGCAACCAGATACAAGATGATCAATTTTTTCTGGATATTTATCACAGAATCTAAATTCTGGACTGACACAATATTTTAGTATATGTGCTTGATAATCTTCTACTGAAGCATTGATCTTGTGCAGCAAGGATAAAACCTTCGCTTTGAGATTCTAACTACGTAGCCATTGATGGGTACGGGATTTATCTACATCAGCTTCTTTGGTATGGGCAGAGTATTGACCGTGAAGCTCTTTCTCTTGACATCGTTTCTGTATCTGGTCGGTTCGATTTGCTTTTTTTGCTTTTTAAGTCTTTTGCAGCTTCAGTCGATGTATTGTCCTTTACTTGTATGTTTACACACATTTGAGACTCCATTTTGATTATCTCGAAAAAGAAGTCAACAAGTTGAAAATGTATTATTATTATTATTAGTAGTAGTAATATTAGTAGTAGTAATATTAGTATTGAATGGTGGAGTGACATACGGAAAAGTAATGCTGTGAGCTGATATATGAAGATTAATCAAGCATAATTGCAATCCAGACTGAGAATGCAATGTACATGCATCGCAGCTAAATATGTGCTGAAAGTTTCACTAGCGTGGCGATATAGATATTCCTTCATGTTGAGTAATCCAGTTCACTGAAGATCATCTCGGATTTTCTGTGTTCTTAATTATCTAGACGTGATACTCGAGTCGTCATAGCTACCTCATTCTTCAAAATTCAAAGAAAGAAGAACGCACACTATTTACATTATTCGGAATATTGCCCTCATCTTTGTCGCCATATTTATTACAACGTTTCGGCCGTTGTACGCTCTGGGCTTCTTCAGGTGGTTGGAATGTCAAACTCTACCCTTTATTTCGCTCACTGGGGTAGACTGTTCTAGTTCCACGTGCCATGTTTAATGGATGTCAGTTATCAGTTAATTCCTGTTAATTCCCCACTGCTAAGGAACACATGGCACAGTGGATAAAGGCGTTAGTTAGATCCAGTGACAGGACCAAAAGAGTGTGAGTTCAATACCTGGTAGGGCGGTGGAGAACTTGGAGACGGGAATTAACAGCCTTTTCATCTCCAACCAACACACGGCAATAGGAAATGTTTGACGGGGCAGGTTTGGGTGAAAATTTAAATTCTCGTCATGAATATGCACGTTGGCGACGAATTTAGTTATCAATGCCATCAGCATAAATGAAGTGATTAGTAAAGAAATTAAATTCTTTGATACGATATAACGCCAGGGTGCGGCTGGTATTTGAGGACATACAGATTTAAGATTAATACTGTTTCCCACTAATTTATAATGTTTTATTTTTCAGAAATCAAGAATGGCAAACCTTATGATAACAAATGAAATGAAAAGGCATGCTGTGATTGTGTCATTAAAGGCTGATCATAGCGATTTGGATATTGCACGTTTCCTCGGAGTTGCAAGATCGTTTGTCCACAAGATACGAAAAGATTTAGAAGCCGCTGACAGTTCCCCAATATCTGTATCAAAATGTAAAAGACACTCTGCACGTTCTGATAAAGTGAGAACATTCCGAATTTATTCAGAAAGTCAAGCAGACAATTGATGAAAACCGAGGTCAATCAATGGGGTCAATTGCTAAAAACTGCATGTGTCTGAAAAACAATCAGAAGGAATGTTCATGAAGACATTCAATACAAGTCCTACGTGATGAAGAGGTCAATTTGTGTCTGAAAAAACAAAAGAAAGTCGTTTAAACAGATCCGAAAGGCTTTTAAACAAACTTAAAAATCCTTCAGAAGCTGGTGTGATTTGTTTTTTCTCAGATGAGAAAAATTTGCTCATGATCAAAAACTTAACAGAAGTAATGACAGATGTATTTGTTCAGATCCTTCTGAGGGGCTAAGAGTGATGCGCACAAAATGTCCTTCAAGTGTTATGGTATTGGGTGTTGTTAGCAATGAAGGACATGTTATGTTTCCACAGTTTTTTCCACAAGGTCTTAGAGTAAATGCTGCTGCTTATATTGAGGTTCTAGAAACAGTTGTCAAGTCCTGGATTGACAGCATATGCAACGACAGGCCTTACATATTCCAGCAAGACTCGATTTCATCTCACAAGGCTCTATGAACAGAAGAATAGATAGCTGACCATTTGTAAGACAACATCACACTCAACATTTGGCCTCCTAACACTCCAGATCTCAGCCCACTCGACTATTATGTGTGGAGCGTTGTTGAGAAGGAGGTAAATAAATAGCCTCATAACACCAAAGAGTCTCTTCAAGCTGCAATATTTCAAGTAATGACTGATATAAATAAGGACCAATTAATCAGAACTTGCAGCCGATTTCGACCTCGTGTAGCTTCAGTTATTGATGCAAGTGGTGGTTTTATTGAATAAAATTAAATAATAGTTATCTAAATTTCATGTTTACTTGTTTGTAATCAAATATAATTATATTCATTTGTTCAGCAAGTATTTTTTACTAATCCATAAAATTTGTCCTCAAATACCAGCCGCACCCTGTATATATACATATACATACACACACACACACACACATATATATATATATATATATATATATATATATATATATATATATATATATATATATGTGTGTGTGTGTGTGTGTGTGTGTGTGTGTGTGTGTGTGTATGTAAGCATGTATGTATGTGTGTGTGTGTGTGTGTGTATATATATATATATATATATATATATATATATATATATATATATATATATATATAAAGAGAGAGAGAGAGTAAGGGTTAGTAAGTGTGGGGCAGAGAAAGAGAGAGAACGATACAAAAGGAGAGCGGGAGTAAGTGAGAGGGAATAGGTAATAGGGAGAGAGTTAGAAAGTGAGAGCGATACAGAGAGAGAATTAAATGAGAGGGAGGAAAGTAGACAACAATAGATATGGAGATAGTAAGTGAAAGGGAGAGAAAGAACGATAGAGATGAAGGAAGTGAGTGAGATCGAGAGGGAGAGTAAGGAGAAAGCGAGTGAGAAAGTGTGAGTCAGAGAGAGAACGATACAAAGGTAGAGAATGAATAAGTGAGAGTAAGGGAGGTAGATTGCGAGATATGACGGTAGACAGAGAAAGGGTGAGAGAGAACGAAAGAGATAGAGAGAGTCAGTCAATGAGAGAAAGAGAGAGAGAGAGAGAGAGAGATGATATGCGAATCGTCGCCCAAAAGGGAAGTAACCGTGCAAAGTTCGAATTCTGGTTGATTCGGTTCCATCGATTTAACGATTTTTCATTGGAAATGTTAACGATCTGTCTTCCACATATGTTTTGAGTTGGTTTAAATAGAACGGAAGACCGGCCTCTCTAGCCTTGACTGAAATATTGTCTGTGAGAGGAAAACCTCGATATATAACTCTGGATTTTGGGGATTTGGAACTTCCTGGAAAACTGGGCAATATTTCTTTGTTAGCCGTTTTAAAGAAGAGTGAATAATTCGAAAGAATCTGTTGCCGATGTTATATTCATCCATCATATGCTCAGAATTAGAAGAGATATACAATTTTTCTGGTGCCATATATGTGCGTCAGTTATGTGTGTTTATATGTTTTTAGACGTATTATTATTATTATTATTATTATTATTATTATTATTATTTCCTTTGATATCTGGCCTTTACATATTTCTTTCCGGGTCCTGCCCAGGGACCTAAGGTTAGAAATGGCATCATGACACATTCCACTGCAAAAAAAAAATAATTACATACATAAAGCCCTTCGTAAATTGTAGGCTGTACTTGTCAAAACAATTTTTTGTATCTCTTTGAGGCATGGACTTCCAGGGATCCCTTCAATCAGCCTACTCGAATCTTTTCCAACCAGTCCAAGGGCTCCAACTACAACAGGTATTGTTGATGTTCCCATGTGCCACATTTTTGAGATTTCTATTTCCAGGTCCTTGTATTTTGACAGCTTTTAGAATATCTTCAAAGATGCATTGCATAATGAGGCACTTATTTTGTTTGTGGTCTTTAATAACAATGTCTGGGCGGTTGGCTTTGATTTTTCTGTCAGTGTGTATTGTGTAGTCTCACATTCTTCTTCTTCTTATTATTATTATTATTATTATTATTATTATCATTATTATTATTATTATTATTATTATTATTATTATTATCTTAAATTTATTCTTTTTTCATAATTCTACTTCCCGTCTCTCCGTCACCTTACCCCTTTCTAAATTCATTTTCTTTTTTTCACTCTCCCTTCCTCCAATTGAAACCTACCTTCTTAAACATAATTTATGCTTAAATTATTGTTTTTCTGCCTGGAAAATTTAATCCATTTATTTGTATTTGAATATGTGGTCTGATGACTTGGAATCGATATCGGTTCTTACGAAATAAACTATCACCATGACTTCTAAAATTTTCGTTTTTATAATATATATATATAAGTTTTAAGATATGCTGTATTTATGTAAGAAAAAGCTTTTTTAGATAAGAGGTTTAGCCATCTTCAAACCATTTGTCGTAAGGATCACGGAAAAACCCATTGAGTTCTTCAGCTAAAATAGAACGGTTTAAAATTTATGCCAACTCTACTATGTCTTATCAGCTGTGAATTGATGAGAGTAAAAAATCATTTCATTCCTTCAGTAATCGTGCCAAGATTCACAATCTGGATTCCATCTTCAAAATCCATTCAAGAATCTTCAAGCAAATGGTGAATTCGGGAGCGAAGAACAGAGCGTATGTCAATATAAGCAGTGTGGACATAAGTCTCAATATCATTGCCCTTGTCTGTGTCGTCTTTAAACACAATTATGACCTAATGATTGCGTTATTTAACCGGGAATTAGTTTATTGCCATACAGTTTTGATACATCAGGTTACGCTGATATATACATATATATATATATATATATATATATATATATATATATATATATATATATGTATATATATATACATATATATATATATGTATATATATATATATATATATATATATGTGTGTGTGTGTGTGTGTGTGTGTGTGTGTGTGTGTGTGTATGTGGCGTTCTACTAAGCATACTTTAAATTTGACACAGTGCCGAACGTCTAAAGCACACAGTGAGTAACGAATTCACTAATATTTCATATATAACTAAAATTTTGTATATAACTAAAATATATATCTCTAAATGAAAAATCTGAATAAAGTAAAAAAAAATTCTTTTAGCCGACGTGTTTCTTCCTCAAATGCAAATGTAAGGATTTTAAATCATATAAATATTCATCAATTTAAGTGAAATGTCTCGGTAAATTATGGAGGATGCTACGTTACGTCATTCCATGTTTAATTAACGAAAGTGAATAAATGATATATTGATTGTTTTTTAAGCAATTAATATTTAAATTATTTTAGTTTTGGGGGGGTTAACATATTTATCACATATTAAAACCGTTTTCATTTAATCAGATGAATATTTGCGAGCGTCTATTAATTTTGAAAAGGTTGAAGACCTCAGAGCATTTGTATTTTTCTGTATAAAAACATTTACCTTGATAAAATATACCAGAGGACGATACACGTCGACTAAGACAAGATTCCGTTTTTTCTGTGTCTCAGTCTGTGTCCCTGTCTCTCACTCTGTCCCTATATATATATATATATATATATATATATATATATATATATATATATATATATATATATAACAGAATGGATATGAGTTTGTGACCGTCGGTTTCATGCTTATGCGATCCTCAGGCAAGTGTTTGTGTACGATTTCTCGGTAGTACATCAAACTATATTTAATCATGTTGTTATATATATATATATATATATATATATATATATATATATATATATATATATATATATATAAAAGTGAACATTGAAGCAAACACTCAGAGGCGACAGGCTCTTTCATGCTGGACGCAATAATCAGACCGCCTGACGATTGCGTCCAGCATGAAACTGCCAGTCGCCTCTAAGTGTTGACTTCTATGTTCACTTTTATATTTATATTTACATACGCTCTATCCCTGATATTGAGCACTTTATCCCATAAATATAGCACACCATAAAACAATATTTCTTCATATATATATATATATATATATATATATATATATATATATATATATATATATTATACATATAATATATGTATACATAATATATATAATATATATATATATATAATATGTATATATATAATATATATATATATATATCATATATATATATATATATATATATATATATATATATATATATATATATATTGAACTGCACCACATACTTGATATTAAAAAACTGATTCGACGTGCAACTTTAGGATAATAACTGTGACATTCCTCTATTTATTGAACAATTTAGTTCATGCCACATTATTGACCGTAAAACCTACCAGTACAAAAGAAGTCTCCTATTACCATATTTGTACAAAAAAGCACAATCTTAAAATTTCAAAATTCAACCTCACCGTCGCGACCGCGCACTCCAAAATGTCTTACAATTAACAACACATTTCTAAAAAACATATTTCTGATTACATCTATTCTTTCGTTGTCCTGTTGGATGTAAAAAACAAATCTACCTCCATACCTGATGATGCTTGTATGCACAGATGAAAGCTTGTAAAAATTTAAAAAAAATAACTTATGCAACTGGAATTTATAAACAGGGATCATAATATTCATCTACAGGTTCGGGGTTAATGTAATTTATTAAATTTGTTTGCGAAGATGGATTCTCGCCAGTTATATCATTAACGTCAATATCTGTTTTTTGTATGAATGATTCATGTAATATATATATATATATATATATATATATATATATATATATATATTCTATTTTTTACATTATTCACTCGAGAAATGATTTTGATTAATCGGATTGTTTTTTGTTGCCATTTATAAATATTGCAAGTGTAAATACGTTTATTTTTCTTTCGCTCTTCTAACCTTAATATTTTATCAATTTTGCTTGTAAGTATGTAAATTTTTTGTGCTACAGTCCCCACATTTCTTGCTATCAAGAACCTCCATGTAAATTTCCACCGCTTTAATTCTTTCGCTGTATTGACACATTGAGAGAAAATAAAAACTGACAACGCGATTGCTCTCTTTCCTGCACCTTCGGTCTATTTTGAGCTAAAGGGTGAGATTTATTTTGTTGGCTTTTTGTCACTTTTTCCGTCGTCGTCTGCTTATTTATCTTCTTACGTTACATCGAAAATAATTGTTTTTAGGAGAAGTAAATTTAATTAGCATATATTTTAGCGTACACCCTTGTTCCAAGAACGGAATATTGCTTTAGGCTTGTCAGGTTCACATCGGAAAAAAATGTTTGGCAGCCAATCGTTGATAAGATGCCCCGGAGAGGAAACCTGAATTTGGAAAATATACGTAGCTAGTTTTTTTTCAAGTAAACGGAACAGCCAAAGACGAGAACTATTAATTGCAGTCCCAATAATTAAGATTATACAAGAATTTAAAGATTTTATTATACATTTTAACAGAAGACGAAAAATGTGACACCAAAATTCGAAGACGCATTGGCATAGCGAAATATGCCTTCCCAAAGTTAAGCAAAATATTAAGATACAGGAAAACGTCCTTAGGAACGAATAAAATAGTACTTAAATATAGCGTAATATCAATTACTTTATATGACCGTGAATGATGTACATTTTCTTCAAAGATAAACTAAAGACAAGAAGCCTTAGAAATGTGGTCCCACAGAAGGATATTGAGAATACCATGGACTGAATATATAAGTAACTACCAAGTTTTAAGGAAAATGGAAAACAAAACATTTATACATTGAATCAAAAACAGTTATTAGATGTTTCTAGGTCATATATTTAGGGAGTAGGGCTGGGAAAATCTGACACTCATCAGAAAAAATGAAGGAAATAGTGATGGAGAAAAAGAAACGAACCCCCTCACAAGCTTGTATAAATATTTAATTGGTATGAAGGCGAAAGGCAAATAGACAAAACATAATAACTTCTACGAACTCTACGCTGTGGTCCTACATAAGGATTGTGAGAATAGCATGAACTGAATATATAAGTAACTACAACGTTTTAAGGAAAATAGAAAACAAAACGAAATTTATACAGTCAATCAAAAACAGACATTAGATGTTTCTAGGACATATATTTAGGGATTAGGGCCGGGAAAAGTTGACACTCCTAAGACATACCGAACGAAATAGGGACGGAGAAAAAGAAGCGAACCACCTAACAAGCTTGTATATATATTTAACTGGTATGAAGGCGAAAGGCACATAGACAAAACTTACAAATTGCTACGAACTGTACGCTGTGGAGAGCTATGATTGCTCACTTCTGTGAAGTACCAATGCAGGGAAGTTCTGGTTGATAATCTAAAACCACGTCACGCAAGCATATTTGCTATCGTTTTGCTTTGGATTGCCAAAGGTTATACAAGATTTATAGCAGTTTTAGACTGCACTAAAAAAAAAACAATTATTGTAAGATGCCATGTGAGTGAAATTATTGCCTAATTTCCATTAAGTGACGGAGTTTTTTTTTTCGAACCCATGCAAAATAAGTATTTTTAAAGCTGATTTCCAAGGATGAAAGTTTCTTGAAGATTGACGATTCACTCAACAGCTCCTACCCTGTTTGATTCATGTCTAAGCTCATAAAATATGGAGCATTTAGAAGAGATTTGTCTAGCAACCTTTCAGCACTCCGTTAAATGTGTCTATAAAACTTGCTTCAGCATAAATCAGTGTTAGCTTTGAATATTGCTCCGTCATAAGCGCAATCATCATTATTTATGAACACAAAGAACTCACAAAAGACGATTTGCCAGTCAGACTGATATATGGGCAGATTTACCGCATTTCGTTTCTTGGTGCGCGTTTCGAAAACAAAATGAGTAATTTGCCTATCAGCATTAGCGAAAGAACTATTATTGCTTTATATTTCAGACATTCTTTTTTCATAAAACAGGTCTACACATACATACAGGTACGCACATATGAGGAGGGACATGCAAAAACGCGTACAACTAGATACATCTCTTCTGTCTCTGTCTCTCTCTGTCTCTCTCTCTCTCTCTCTCTGTCATATATACACACACACACACACACATATATATATATATATATATATATATATATATATATATATATAAGTGAACATAGAAGTCAACAGTTAGATGCGACAGTCTGTTTCATGCTAGTGCAATATATATATATATATATATATATATATATATATATATATATATATATATATATATATATAAAAGGAAGAGGTTATAGTAATTCCAACGAGAGATAAGTGTGTACATTAAAAAGAGAGAAATCGCAAACGTTTTTAGTTGTAATGTGGATTTTCATTTTAATATTATGTTTTATTTTCCATAATTTTGCTACACGTGTTTCCGGTTTCAGGCAAAGTGTGGAGACTTCCACATATTATTAAAAAATAATAATTTTTTCCTTTATGTTTTTCGATGTTAAATATTATCGATATGAGACATTCTCTTTTTTGTGTCAGTCAAGCAAATGTCTTTCTTGAACTGGCAGTGAAAAGTTCTGCGTGAAGAGTTATAAAACAATTAAGATTGGTCCGACAATGATGAAGTAGTTATCGGCATTCTTATCTTTTAATGACCCCCGTGTGTCCTTAGATCTACTTCCATTTTCGTGTGTTTTTCTCAGCATGCGTGTATATATGTGTATATTCCCTCTCCACACACACACACACACACACACACACACACACACACACACACACACACACACACACACACACACATATATATATATATATATATATATATATATATATATATATATATCAGGTATATTTAGGCAGCGATTGTTCATCAAAACAACTGGGAATAAAAAGAACAATCAAGGTCTGTCTTTGGAAATTTTTAATGTATTTTTTCCAATTTTCTGTTGAGAGATTTTGGATAAACTGTTCGTTCATATTTTATTTTTGTTCAAGTATTCGTGAGTTACACAGTCATTATCAAGAACTAATGTGGTGTCTGTGTGGTAGTTAGAATTTCATTGTCTACCTCCTGGTATTTTTGGAAAGCTGGGCATTTGAATTAGTCCACGTGACGTCATTTTTTACAGCCATTGGGAACGAGCTCGCAGAAAAAGTATGCGATTTACATATACATACTCGGTGCATCTTATAAAAATGTACAAATCGTTCAACAGCCATACAACAAAATGTTTAATAACGAAGAACTATTAACTTAATTGAGTTTCTTTTTTCGGGATTTCAGATATAAGTCATTGAGCCATCTTGACACCATCTGCCGTAAGGAATAGAACGGTTTAAAGTTTGTGCCATCCCCACTATGTCTTTTCAACTGAGCAATGGAGAGAGGAAAAAGATCATTCAGGGATTCAGTAATGGCGCCAACATTCATACTCTGTATTCTATATTCTAAGTGCATTCATGAACTATCAAGAGAACGAAGAATAAGTTAAAAAAAAACAGTAGAAAGTTAAACTGGGCCAGGAGGAAATAAACAGGACGAGGGACCATCATTTCAAATTAGAGCTAAATACATTCTTATTATTCAAAGTAGTGTCCAATAGTGTTCTTAAAGCCTCCGAGTATTCCAAAAATATACCATTAATCATTGTTTTTAGAAGTGAACATGCCTGTCTAGTCACACATATTAATGGATAATAATGTTGCAACACAAACGGACATTTCCGAAGAAAGGAATGCAAAAAACTGGTGCACATTATTAATTAATTAATTAAGACTTTTCCTTTTCCTAAAGGTGTTGCTAACGAAGTCTAAAGAACACAGTTCGCTTTTCTATTTAACAATTAGCGAGTGGAGAACAAAGCGATGGATTAATTCCATCCCAACTGCATTTGTGCATAAGTTAATGCAATGGACTAGACTGCAATTCGAACTCGACTCTCTGATTTCTTTTTCTGAGTCTATATATATTTCACCACCCTCACAAACACACATAGTAGTAAAATACACAGTGTCCCCAGAATTAGGACGCATATGCAAAAAGGCATATTTTCAAGAAACGAAATTTTCAACAATATTCTGGTAAATTCAGATAATATCTTCAATATAATTTCCATCATTTGTGATGAGAAAGTTGATGCGGTTTGCAAGATTTACCTGAACTCGATTCAATAATTGCATATTACGGTAGATTTTAGCACGTTCACTCTTTATGCATTCAATGGCATGTGTTACAACCGTGATTTTCATTACTTATCTACAGCTTGGTTAGCTTTAAGTCTCCAAGTTCTCCACAGTGAATTGTCTTACGGTACAATTGCCTAGTAATTATGAGTTTAATTCCTACACCTTACTGTGTGTAATTGGACTCAGTGGAAACAGGCTGAGAAATAACTGAGCAGTAGTAAACATAAGTAAATGAGGTAGTCCTAGTTGCGGGCAGTGAAACAGTCTAGCCCAGTAGAATAAATAAGGGGCTCAGTTCGGAATTTTCCGTAGATTACCAAGATCAATATACACCTGATGAAGGCCTGATGACATTACGGCGGAAACGTTGGGATAATAGCCACTCAGAAATTCAAACGTAAAAAAATGTAATTGCAGTTAAAATAGATACGTAATCTTAACACACACACACACGCGTGCGCGCGTGTGTGTGTTGTGTGAGAGAGTGTGTGTTTATATGTGTTTCTGTGTGCCTTTATATTGTTGATACACATTGTCTTTAATCGATATTTTATATGTTTGCCATCAATTCTATATATATATATATATATATATATATATATATATATATATATATATATATATATATATATTTAACTCTAATACTCTTAAGTTAAGCTATAGTTGTGCTGATAACCTAGAAAAAATAATTAAAAAACATAACAATAGTATATTCAGCAAGAATATAAATTCGGAGAGCCTGACAACCCACAAGGTTGCACAAAGCAACATTAAGCAAAATGACACAAATAATAAATCATGTAACTGCAGGAATCCCAATAATTGTCCAATAAATAATAATTGTTTAACTAGCTCTGTAGTTTATCTCAGTACTATATCAACACTAGAAAATCCAAATATAAAGAAATTCTACATAGGTTGCACCATGAGACCATTCAAGGAACGCTGGCGGGGTCATCTGCAATCTTTTAATAATAGTAACTATAAATATATGACTTCATTATCCAACTACTTTTGGAGTCTAAAAGAGAAAAATAAAACACCTAAGGTTAAATGGAAATTAATTAGAAAGGCCCGGACATGTAACTCACTATATGCCCCGTGTTACTTATGCTTTAACGAGAAACTTGAAATAATTAGATTTAAAAATAAGACTGATCTTTTAAATCAAAGATATGAACTAACCGTTAACTGTAAGCATCGTTTTAAATTTAACTTAGTATAGAAATCATATACTTTCTATGATAATGATAAATTAAACTTAATAGACTATTACCTATTTAGCATGATAGTCGCCTTATCGATATGAATGTGTACTGGGTACTTACAAAGTATCATACGTGTCTGTATTTAGATGTATATATTTGTATGTTATGTAGAGTTATTTCTACTGTATGATATGTATATGTGTATATAGGGGTATATATATGTGTTTTTTTTTGTTTTTATTTTATTTTATGAAGGTATATGATTGTGTATATTGGCATCTATCATAGGTTAACCTGTTTATGTGTATGAGTAAGGATGTAAATTCTGGTAAGTGTCTACCACTAAATGTGTGAGTATATGTATGGGTATATAGAGATATTTATGTGTACTTGTGTGTGTGTAGATATGTGTATGCATATTGCATATGTATGTATATGTATGTGTGAGTGTGCATATATGTATGTATATGTAGTATGTATGTTTCTATGTGTATGTATAGGTTTATATATGCATATGTATGTGTATATATATGTATGTTTAAATATGTATATGTTTGTGTATATGTGTATGTATATGGGTTTATATTTATATGTATGTGTGGGTGTTTATATGGTTGCGCTCGACTGTTTGTGTATTGTTTATCTGGATGTGTCGATATGGGTATTTATATATGATTAGATATTTATATATATATGTTGGTGTGTCATTGTATGTGTATTTGTATGTATGCTTTAGTGTCTTGGAGTGTAAATAATAGACCTGGTTTCTTTCAGATAGCGAGCTCAGTGGCGAGATTAATGCGTGACAAACGTACCGATAAGCTATAGTTTTAAATAGTCCCCCTCACCCTCCACTTAGGACACAATCTTCTTCCCTGTGCGCAGGTCTTCGTAGTTGCCGCCCACGCGACGCCAGCATATCCGACTCTAAGAAAGAATACTTGACTTTAGAATTTCAGTTTTTCTGTTTCTGACCAGTCCTGTATATATCGTCTCTCCATCAAACTTAAATCTAATATAAATATGTCTCCATTAACCATGTCCCGAAGAAGGTCTATTTGACCGAAAGGTCTGACGTCGACAGAATAACAAAAACAAAAACAAAATAAAAACAGTAAACTCACATATTCGGATTTTGCTTTGTCTTTTCCACATTTTCATCATACCGTCGGATCTACATCCACACATTTGCTTACATATATATATATATATATATATATATATATATATATATATATATATATATATATATATTTATATATAGTTATTTGTTTTAATTTTATCTATGTATATTTGACCGGTTTAGCTATTTTTCAAGTTTAAATTCGTTTAATAACATATTAAGCCACGAATAGCTTCGACATCTGACCGTCTAGATCATATTGAATGTAGATGTATGTGCCTGTGTGTATCGATGTGTATGTGTAAGTATAATGCATTTGCCTATGTGTGGTTTAATTTTTTGTATGTGTATGTATATATCTAAATACGTCCGAGCGCTTAACATGCCGTTGTTCGAATGATTTCACGTGAGAGGCGACTAACATGTTGAAATGAAACTAAAAATGTATACATCTCTGTCTGGGATTCCGAATACGACTTTCAACTTAATTTCAATGAAAATATAAATTAAATAGCATATATATCTTTTATTTTTATTTTTATATTTTTTCTCCTTGGTAATTCTACAATTTAAAACTTAATAGAGATCTGATTTAGATTTCTAAATAGGTAATTTTAATTTTTTAATTTTTTACTTTTAATTTTAATTTCAAATTTTATAAATCTTTTAATATCTAGATAACCTTGCTTAGTTGTCAAATTTTTCGAATCATCCTATACTTGTATTTTGATTGGCCACTCTAGCTTATGTAACAGCGTTTACTCCTAGCTAAGGATCGTTGATTAATTTGAAACTTTTAAAACCATTTATTCTATATTCTATATTATCACTTGACAAGACACAAGAAGTGTTGAAACAAAATGGCTACTTTTGTCGTGATTTTATAACATATTTATGTTGTAATATTCAAATAAATAATTATATCTGCTCTACTCTGTATTGAACACTATTTAAAGAATATTAATTGTTGGTTATTGGATTTCACTCCGTATATACCAATCCTAAACTTGGGTATATATATATATATATATAATTTATTTATTTATTCAAATATTATAACATAAACATGTAATGACATCATACAAAATTAACCATTTTGTTTCAACATTCTGGCATCTTTTCAAGTGATCACACCAGAACTACATATATATATATATATATATATATATATATATATATATATATCGAGAGAGAGAGAGGGGGGAGAGAGAATGAGAATGAGTTAGAGAGAGAGAGAGAGCCTTATTGGTCCATGACGACAGTCGGCAGCGGAAAAATAATTTATTTTAAAACACAGCGCCGCTCATGGTTGAAACATCCATCGTGCGATTGGCAGTGTATTTGACAACGACTACAGTAGTAAAATTCTGTCGGTTTATCCACCGTGGGGCATTTCCGTCTTTGTCTAGACTCTACGGCGCGCATTGTCTTCATGTTCTTTGCTCCCGCGAAAACAACAGCTCTTCACCCCACTCGATACCGGGTACTCGCACCCAATTCATAATAATCACGTTTTACACTGGCCTTTGAAGTTTGGGTCCTGGCTCGTTGGTCGGAATTACTAAAAAAACAATTCTAATTTCAATGCTAAGCCGTCGAAGTCAAAATCTTCTTACATTTCCAAAGATCTCTAAAATCTTCTAACATTGTCAAATTTTTGAAAGAAACGTCAGTTTTAAAGCAATATTAAACTCATTGATTTAAAATATGTTTTCCCGGAGCAACATCAGATATATGTCCTGAAAATAATTATAAATAATATTATTTGCTAAGATATATCTACCCGAAAAATCTTTCAAATATTTTTGAACACATGCTGATAAAATGATTTTCTTCTCCTTCTGTAAATTGTTTTCTTGCAAGGAGATCGTCATTCGTCAAGGAAAAACACAGATTAGAAAACACGAGCCTCAAGTCTAATTAAACAACGCTCTAACCAGAGGAATTCCACATAGCAATGCAGATTTGGTGAAACATTAAAAATTCCAATATACACCCTAGTGCAAATTAATTGAAACAAATGCTATAACTACCTTTCTTTCACCATGAGGTCAGTTTTAGACCCACTGGAGTGACAGGGTGTAATCGATTTCTATTTTTCCTCAGATTACGTCATTTGCAGTGATTTGCTGTAATATGAATGCCAAGCAAGGCAACCTGAAACATTTGATCTGTAATCCGTATCATACGTGTAAAACTTAAATATTCTAAAGAATATTAAAAACTATGAAGCCAAAATGATCAAAAACGCCACATCTATGAAATCCAAATTTAAGACCATCAATCTAATTTAGAAATTACAATGTCCACTACATTTCAAATAAAGAAAATTATATCAAATCCCCCCTTGTGGAAATTAATTGGAACAACCGCTTTAGTTTCCTTTCTTTCAAAATACGATCAGTGTTATACCCACTGGAGTGACAGGGTGTTCTGTTTTTTACTCGGATTGGGTTATTTGCAGTTGTGTGCTGTAATATGAATCTATTTTCGGGGTGTATGATGAAATTTATTTAGCCTTGAAAAGTATTGCGTCATCCGTGATTGCATCAGATTTTCATCATGTCTAGACACTATTGTAACGACTGTCGATTAGGTGTCCTACGGCCATTATCTGCGATGGACGTTATTCCAAGGAAACCTACGAAAATTTTAACGCCACACGAAAACACTATCAAGACTTACCAGTGAGCAAATCAAAGTAATATAGACTGGCCCGGAATATCTCCCGATTTATATTCAGTTGAGAATCTCTGGTCAATCTGTCAGGAACGACTTTGTGGAATGGATATATGAAGTACTAACATGTGCAGTGGGTCATGTTTCATTGGAAGAATACGAAAAAAATAAATTATAACGGAATCATTCGTTTTGTTTCAATTAATTTACACAATGGTGTACATCAGGCGAAAATGTTTTCCCTACACTTGACATCGTCTCGAAGGATGACTATTGTAACGTACCCTTGTGTATCGTCTGCAATTGCAGCAGAATCTGTTTAATCCTTTCTAGAATATTCCCTTTCCCATTCATTTTCAGAGCAGACAGTAAAGCTGTGGATTTAAAAATTATAAAATCAGTGGAAAATGCCATGATGTCATTTCTGACCTTAGGTCACTGACTGGGACACGGAAGGAAAGGTGTATACAACAGAAATCTAAGGATATAATAATAACAATAATAATAATAACAATAATAATAATAACAATAATAATAATAAATACCGAGCTAAACTCAAAAAAACGAATATCAGCCACAAACACCTTAGCTGATCCTGTGGTGTAATACAGCTTTAATGTACTTAACTGGACCATAGCTGAAATTAAGCGAATGGACGCCAAAACGAGAAAGCTCCTCACTTGCTACCGCATGCATCATCCCAAAGCTGATATTGATCTCCTGTATGTGCCAAGATCCGAAGGAGGCAGAGGACTAGTTCAACTAGAACTATCCTACAAAAGTACAACAATTGGCCTCCAAAGATACTTGGAAAATACAGAAGACTGGATGATGGTATGTGTCAAGGAACATGAAAGTAGAAAGTGTCTTTACTCTGTAGTAAAGGAAGCCGACAAATTCAAAATGGTGTTTCAAATGGGCACAGAAATTCAAATACATCACTGTACACCGGCTGAAGCTGCAAAATAATAAAAAAAGAATGTATATACAAATGCGACCGGCCAGATAAAGAAACAATGGCAAGATAAACCGCTCAATAGCCAATACTCTGCCCGTACCAAACAAGCAGACGTAGACAAAAACCGCACCCATCGTAGTGCAGGGTTGAAAGGTGAAACTGAAGGTTTTATAATTGCTGCACAAGACCAATGCTTGTTAACTAGGAATTATCAAGCACATATACTAAAATACTGTGTTAGCCCACGATGCAGATTCTGTGATAAATATCCAGAAACAATTGATCATCTTGTATCAGGTTGCACGATATTGGCACCCACTGAATATAAAACCCGGCATGTCAGAGTGGGTCAATATCTGCACTGGAAAATTTGCAACTCCCATGGGAAGGAAACTGGTACGAACACCACCCTGACCCTGTTACGGAGATAGGGCCTGTTAAAATTCTATGGGACTACACAATACACACTGACAGAACAATCAAAGCCAACCGCCCAGACATTGTTATTAAAGATCACAAACAAAATAAGTTCTGACAAGTACAGCCCACACTTTACGATGGGCTTTATCTATGTAATTATTTATTTATTTTCTTTTTTATTGCAGTGGAAAGTTTCATGATGCCATTTCTAACCTTAGGTCCCTGGGCGGGACCCGGAAAGAAATGTGTAAATGCCAGATATCAAAGGAAATAAAAAAAAAATGATAATAATAATAATAATAATAATAATAATAATAATAATAATAATAATAATGATAATAATAATAATAAAATTTGCAACTCCTTTGGGAACGAAACTGAAAGAAACTGGTACGAACACCACCCTGACCCGGTTACGGAGATAGGATCTGTTACAATTCTATCGGACTACACAATACACACTGACAGAACAATCAAAGCCAACCGCCCAGACATTGTTATTAAAGACCACAAACAAAATAAGTGCCTCCTTATTGATATGGCAGTCACTGCAGACTGCAATGTATCTTTGAAGACATTCGAAAAGCTGTCAAAATACAAGGGCCTTGAAATAGAAATCTCAAAAATGTGGCACATGGGAACATCAACAATCCCTGTTGTAGTAGGAGCCTTAGGATTGGTTGGAAAAGATTCCAGTAGACTAATTGAAGGGATCCCTGGAAGTCCATGCCTCAAAGAGATACAAAACATTATTCTGACAAGTACAGACCACACTTTACGAAGGGCTTTATCTATATAATATTTTTTTTGCAGTGGAAAATCTCATAATACCATTTCTAACCTTAGGTCCCTAGGCGGGTCTCGGAAAGAAATGTGTAAACGCCAGATATCAAAGAAAATAAAAATAATAATAATCAAGAAAATGATTGCCGTAACTCTTCCAATATTTTTCAACAAAGAAGCCACACTCTTCAAGAAACATCTTAATATACCTGAAATCCTACAAAACACGAATAAGCCCCGGAGTATGAGTATTTTTGGTTTGGTTTGGTTTGGTTTGTCTTAGGGCATATCAACCTCAATGAGTTATTTAATGCTGACAAGATTTTTATTGATGATAATAGTTTTTTTCAAAAAGTATTGCTGTGAATATTTCTTTCCAAAAATGTATTAATGTTAATAGTTTTCCCAGAAATATATTGCTCGTAATAATTTTTTCTTCAAAAATTCATTGCTGATAATATTATTTTACAAAAACCTATTTTTACACTTTGATATTGTTTGACCCCAGTTTTATTTTATTTTATTTCTTATTTTTTTGGAGGAGTTATTATCCATAGCTGGTACTCTATCAGGTGCTACCACCTCAGATCAGAGTGGACCTGGGAACTCCCGGTGGTTCGACGTTCCTCAAAACCCTGATCATAGGCATTGCTGCTGGATGCAGTTTATCGTCTTACCCATGACGCAGATGTAGTTTATTGCCTTACCCAGGACGCCTACTTTATACTATGAAGTCTAAAATCGCATAGTCTAAACTATGTCCCACCTAGTCGGTTTAGCATTACATTTACTTTTAGAATTAGCAACTCTTAACCTCAAGCTAATAATATTAGCTGATATGAAATGAAAAATGCCCACTCTTTAATAATATTGAAAATATCAACAGAAATCCTGAATTTTCCTCTGCATTTCTGGTATAAGGAATTATCATTATTTACATTACTTACTAGCGTACTATTGTCCTTATTTTTATTGTTGTTGTCTTAAAGTTTCAGCGAAAACTTTGAAATCACAACAAAGATGAGGAAACACTTCGCATGTAAATAGTTTAAAATAAGGAATCCAGAAGTGAAGAATCCTAGTTATATCCATTGATATGAAACCCCTCATCTATTCTACGTTTCAAATGCCAGAAATAATCTCCACTCATGTTTTTTCAAGCCCGGCCATTTTGTGGAACAGTTTCACGAGTGGGTTCTTCCTCGAAAGCTACAAGCTTCAAATCATATATTAGTCCTTATCTATCTTCTTTATTCTCATAATTTACACTTCATATCACCTCCTCTTTTATTCCTAGTAAACTCTCATTAAATAACCCCCTCCCATGAGTTGCACGACATCCTTTTATTGGGTGGAATCGAAAATTACAAAGCAAACAAGGAATCGGAATAAAATTGGAGGCTGCAGATTCCACATTAGAAACGTTTGGCACTACATGATCTATAATATGACCGACGATAACGCCATTAACATTTGAACCATTGTATCTTAGAAATGATTAAAGATATCTTACTGGAATTCTCCGAGGTTTTTATAACACTATTGGAATCTTCTTTGAGCATACATTGAGAATGTATAATTACTCTCTAAGTTTAATAGAACAATCGTGACGAAATCGATCATAAACGAAAATGGCATGTTCAACATTAATTAATCATAGCTAAGAATCTCGGAAGCTCTTAAAGTATTGAAATAAAGTTTATATATATATATATATATATATATATATATATATATATATATATATATATATATATATATATATTCCAGACTCATTTTCCAACTTATTCAAGATGATGTTCGTCCTCTCTAACCTTCTAATTCCGTTCTGGATTAAGTAGGAGCCTCATAGGTTTTACATACGATTTCATTTTCAATTTTATTTTTTCACTGGTCTTTGAAAAACACCCCTCTCTCACGTGCCAAACGTTTTTTGGATTGAATTGGATCTTTTTTAATTTCTCTCTTTAGCTCTACGTTAAAACGATGATCCTTCTTGTTGTGACCTTTTGATCCAGTTTTGATCTCTACTATACCCTCTTTTTTAAGCTTATTCATCACTCTCTTGGATGGACTTCGGAGATGGAGGCCAGATTATGAATTTTGGTACCATTACTAGAGCCCTAAATGATCTTTTTCCTCTCACCATTGCACATTTGATCATTATGAAAAAACGTGTCAAGATGGCTAAAATCATATCTGAAAAACTGGAACTTTTTGTGGGATGGATAATTATGCTGTTACATGATTTGGAGAATTCTGATGTTACACCTGATATATTTTATTATATGAGTAATGTATGAGTTATATTCTGGCCTATGGTGTATACTAACGCTGATCAAAATTATCGGGACGGTTGCTATGGTAAAGCAGCTAGTTGCAGATAGATCTGGCACGCCGACGTCCATATATACTAACTAGCAGCATGACCCGGCGTTGCCCGTGCTTGATTCAAAAATCATACGACTCATACAGCAATCGCTGGCATATTTTTGACTTTCCTTGCCTTTAAAGGAGTGCCCTTTGCCGTGATGATGTTTCTACATGCCTTACTTCTTGCCTATCTCACACTGCAAATTATGTCTAAGCTCTATACTAAACGTTAAATCTGTTACGAAAAAAGAACTAAACAAAATGAACACAAAACGATCAAAAAAGACTCGTAACTGGAAAACCCGAATAAAAAAAGAATGTTATCCACAAATAATTTTTCACACCGAACCCAGTTCTGCGGAATCAGAATCAACGTTGAGTTTAAAGAAGCGAATGAGTCAAGTAGAGTAAAGTGCCATGCAGATTTAAATTTTTCCCACGAATGCAGCTATCGATTTTTTTTTGCATGCTAGCATGCTACTTAACATTCGTGTCGGTCAGCTGTTGGCTCTCACGCTGGCCAATTGAATCTTACTACCTATTCGTGGGAGCCAGCTATAGGCTCTCACTCTGGCCAGAGGAAAATGACCGCAAACTACATGAAAACTGCCGTAGAACCATGAAAAAAAAAGATTATTTCCACTATCGATGGGAATTGGGAAATGCAAAGTCGGTTTTGGTCTTCCGCTAACTTGGAGCATGTGCATGTAAATGTTGATGCAAATACGTCGAAAATTGCGGCCGTGCATTCGTTACACACACACACACACACCCACACACACGCACACACACACACACAAACACACATCCTGCCTTTTATAGATAGAGATTTATAACTATTTCAGTTCTATTGTTTCTAGAAGGATTGGAAGGAAATCGAAAATTTTGATTCTGCAGCAGTTTTGGTCCAAGGACTACATTCCCCACTGTCTGGCAACCACCATATTCGCCAGATTACATCTCCTTTTGTCTTTTTACTCTCCAAGAATAAAAATTCCACTTGAAAGGAACAAGACCAAAGAAATCGGAGTGAATGGGACGAGACATATGTTAGCTGTCCAAAAAGAAAAAGTAACTCAAGAATGCTTCTATAAATGGAAACAATGCTGGATAAAGTGAAAATGCTTTCAGAAGGTGTCCACTTCGAAGGAGATTAAATAGGCTATTGATATGTAGTGCAGGTTTCTTTTTGTTGCTACCTTTTGCTCAGATCTCGGTGTCTCGCCTAACACGGTATATTCTGCGACTGTATAAACTAGCTTAGACTATATTATACTCAGTTATTAAAGAGGATAGCCTATAGTCATCCAAAGCTATTTCGCTTCTTCAGTGCTCATCAGTGTATTAGACATCCGATTTGAAAAAACAACTGACCCTGACGATCTGCCTAAGTATGTATATATATATATATATATATATATATATATATATATATATATATATATGTGTGTGTGTGTGTGTGTGTGTGTGTGTGTGTGTGTGTGTGAAAAATTATAGTTTTAAACTGTGCTATATTTATAGGATAAAGTACACAATATAAAAGAGAGTTTATGTAAATATAAATATAAAAGTGAACATTGAAGTCAACACTGAGAGGCGAGTGTTGGATTTTCTTCTCGACTATTTATATATATGGGTCAGTGGTTCATTTTGTGTAATCCATTCTGGCGGTTATTTTACCGGGAGTGGTTTGTTTATTTATTGATTTGGTTTAATTTATTTTACTTGTTTTTTATTTTCATGTTTTATTTTATATATATTTATTTATTCTTTTCAGTTTTCGATATTTTATGAACGTAGTAAAAATTTTTGGGTGCTTTGTATAGGTCGCTTATTTATTAGTTTGTTTTCGTCTGGGAAGATAAAGCTATTTATTCATCCAATTTTTGGATTGATTGCCGCAACCTATTTTGGTATTTTGACTGGGGGACAGTTTTTAATTTGTTTAATATTTTATTTATTTGGATTGATTATTTTTTGGTGTTTTTGCTTATTTATGTTTATAAATAAACATAAATAAAAAAAATAACCGCCAGAATGGATTACCCACAATGCACCACTGACTAATATATTTAAATAGTCGAGAAAAAATTCAACTCTCACGGCCTGACGATTGCGTCTAGCATGAAAGCGCTTGTCGCCTCTGAGTGTTGACTTCAATTCATATATATATATATATATATATATATATATATATATATATATATATATATATATATAATATAAATATAATAATTATACTCATCTGGAAAAACCTTAGGTGTTTTGGTTTGTCAATGAACAAACCAATACCCAAGGAAAAATAAGGGATAAAAAAAGAAAGAACTAAGAACATGTATATATATGGGGCGGGGAGTGTTGTGGCATATCACGTGGAAACACTGTTTCCTGGCCAGATTAGCAAAGGTAAACCACGTTGAAAATGCTCAGTAACCTAGATGAATGATCGCTTGAGAATAACAGGTTGTGTAAGCTCGGATGTTCCGCGTGGTGTGTTGTGGTGTGGAACGGCTCGGAATGGTAAATCGGAAAGCGGAATTCCAGTTCCCATCGTGTTCGTTATATTCACATGCACAAATACTCTTGGAAAAAGCATGAATCTACCTTTTCGCCCTCCAGCTATGGGTTAATTAATATGACTTTATCAGTAATTTATTATTATCTCTCAAAAATTCTTATAATATAATATATATATATATATATATATGTCTTTAAACAAAATACAAAATGTTGATAAACCGTATAAAAATCAACCAATGTGACAAAAACGTAATATACTATTTTTGAAATGAATTGATCATCCGTATTTTGCTTATATATTGTTCCAGTATCTTTAATAGAAATAAAATTACGTATGCTAAAAATTGTCTATAGTTTGTCTTGAACTTGTTCAAATTAACGCAAATCCAATGTAACAGTAAGTTCTACGCTAACAGATTCTTTTCACGGATTGCTTGTTTGTGGAATTCATTTCTGGTTCCATACTTTCCAGCCAAATATAATCTTCAAAAGTTTTAAATGCAATGTCAACCGTCATCTACTGTCCTCCTTATTACTTTCCTTTTCTTCTCGTTCCTTAGTAATGTTTCAGTTTTCTAATTCTTCCACCCTCACTTCTTAGTGGCTTTACAACCTTGCTTGGGTTCAACTCAATTTAAACCAAAAGGAACGTTGAACAGTCGATCATTTTAGCTGTCTCAATCTAGAGTCGAGAGAGAAAAGGTCATAAAAGTTTGAAGCCAGATTTATCTGATAAAATAACGAAATCTTTCGTATTAAAACCAGGTGACTTCATTAAGAAATCTCAAACGGAACAAAAACAAAAGAGAGTTACGTTGATGTCACATTGTTTAGTGACATGTCTCCTCGAATAGGCAACTGTTTACGACATCAGCAAAAGAAACCAGATCAAATAAAAGAAAGTCTCTACCTGAAATGCAGCGTCACTGAAGCTCCTGTGAATGACGCGCGGGAGATTGGCTCAGATGAAAAGTTAGCGCGTCATTCACAACTCATGAGGGATAGGTGCCATCTTGTCATTATTTTCTTTATTCTTTTATACTTCTTGCATCTCTTCAATTCTGCCATGCTCAAACATCTTAGAAGTTTTTCTAACGCCGTCGAATGAAGAAGATGGGAGTGTTCCCCCACTAGTCGTCGGGGAACGTTCGAAATCGGCTTTTAGTGTTTGGGGTTGGTCAAACCAACCACCCAATCACTTGTCAACTCTTGTTTTTGATGTCAAATAATCTTCTTTATTTGGTCGCCACCAATGGTTGGATAATTAAAGAGATTTCGTGGTTATTGTAGTTGTTAGTTGGTACTGTGCAAATAAACTTGTCTGCAAATTCTTCACCTATCTTTTGTTAAATATCTCATCACAAATATGGAAATGAAACGGACATAGTGAGGAATGACTTTGCACAAAGTGAAATAATACAAATCCTACAATAGAAAAATTCACGAGGATAATAAAAAGCTTTACACAATTAATATTTTACAAAAATGATTTACAAGTTTCGGTTCAAAATTAATCCATCCTGTTTTCTTATATTAAACTGCGGCTCTAGATTTGTATGTTAGTGGTATAAATAATAATTTTAAAACTTTCTAAAAACATTAATATTCTTCAGATAGGTAACACCGTGCCCACCGCTGAAGGAACCACACACATTGCAGCCCAAGTACAGCAAGCAGAAATCTCCTTCGTTATCGGAACAAACCAGAGGAATCGCTATACGAACTAAGACCGCCATGCACCGAATGGAGAAAGAGCTATCGACCTGTCAATCCTACCGGTGTTCGGACCTGGTGAGCATTCCCGTTTTGAGTCAAATTAAACTGGAGACTCTACTGGTGGCGACCGTCTGGCAATTCCTTTAAGTTCCAGCTCTGCAATCATACTCCCCACCCCGGGAACAGAACATTGATTTCCCCGGGCTACCCGCCGGGTCATGGTAACTTCGAGTCATGGTAACGGGAACGCCTGCGGTTTGTCTGTCGGCATCGTTTACGGTCGGAACTACGACGGTATCTGATCGTGTTCGAACCTTTGACTTTCGCTCTTGGTCAAGGAAAATCACTGCTGTTCATCTTGTGTGGATACGAGAATTTCACCTCTAAATTGGGATTACGAGTGGGGCCCCTTCTACTCTCTTCGATTATTGCAGCATCTTAAACGGGGTGATAGACGTAGACGAGTCCCTCTTCCATCATTCTATGCTTATTGTATATAACATTAAAGACGCCGCTCTGAGCACACCATTTTTATATTCAAAATGAATGTGCCAGCCGCGACGCACAATCGATGAAGAATATCCTTGGAGGAGAAACGGTTGGCATAAGAGTACACAGAAATGTTTCTCTATGAATTCCTCAAACCACAGACTTTGTACCGGTTGCTATTCGTGAACATAAAAGTTTTGAAAAGCAAACAGTGGATATGAGCACATGTAATATGCGATTCCCTCCGGCAGTTAAACTAATTCTTGTGTGAGAAGCCACGTTATGAGCGTCCCTACACAACTGTCAAATCTAGAGACGAAGACAAGGCTGATGTCCAAAGTATTCATTACTCATAGAAGCAATGAGGCAATAGACAAGAAATTTATCTCATTGATGATAGCCTTTGATATTGATTTTCTAAGCCCGGCTTAGATGTGGCACAAGGCCGAAAGTATGGGATACCCAGTGAAGATCGAACTCACTACTCAGTCGTAATTGATCTAGCAAGACAAGATCTCTAACCATTACACCACGTCGAGGTGCCCATGATAGCCTTTGATATATAAAAGGTCTTTGACACGGTGTGGCATTTTCTCAAGTACCAAGTCCTCCCTTGAAGGTATAGCCATTAACCCTAGAACTCTAACCATGGGTACAATATACCCAGCGCAACTTTTCCTATTTTTGATTACAATTTTCAGTACCTGATTTTCTTATCAAAATAATATGTTTTTCAGTTCCTATTAATGTTAATTCAAAGTGCAAAGTTTGAAGTGCCTGCATGTAAAATATTTCAAGTAAAGATTTGTATTTAATAGTATTTTTGATATTTTCAAAATCGGGTATCATGTACCCATGGTTAGTAGTGGTGTAACTTTAATTGATGGTTAGTGTTCTAGGGTTAAGATTGTTAACGGCCAATCATCAGAAACCCAAGAGATCAATGTCGGAGTTCTACAATGTTCTCTTCTCGGCCATCCCTTATTCTTATTTGATATGATGATCTGCCTAAGAACCTGCACATGAATATTTATACAAACGTTACAGCATGTTATAGGAGCACTTCAAATGAACTCTAAGACCGGGAGCTGGTAGCTCATCTCCAGTCTGCTATAGATCTGGTGATGGAGTAACGACTCGCTGGCAACATTTAATATATCCAAGATCAAACTAGTGGCGTTCCACTATCAACGAACAAACTCTGAATTTACCCGTATCATGATGAATAGGTGTTATCTCAAATAGTTTCCTTACTTTGAACGCCTATGGAGATTCATGCTCCCCCTGATCACAAGTAGAACATATATATATATATATATATATATATATATATATATATATATATATATACTAGCAGCATGGCCCTTTGCCGTGCTGATGTTGCTACATGCCTTACTTCTTGCCTATCTCACACTGCGAATTTTTTCTAAGCTCTATACTAAACATTAAATCTGTTACGAAAAAAGAACTAAACAAAATGAACACAAAACGATCAGTTTTAAAAAAGGACTGGAAAACCCGAATGAAAAAAGAATGTTAACAACAAATACTTTTTCACACCGAAACCAGTTCTGCGGAATCTGAATCAACGTTGAGCAAGCGAATAAGCCAATTGGAGTAAAGTGCCATGCAGATTTAAATTTTTCCCACTTGTGACGAATGCAGCTATCGAGTTTTTTTTCATGCTAGCATGCTAGTTAACACTCGTGTCAGTCAGCTGTTGGCTTTCACGCTGGCCAATAGAAGCTTCCTGCTTATTCGTGGCAGTCAGCTATAGGCACTCACTCTGGCCAGTAGAAAATGGCTGCAAACTACATGAAAACTGCCGTAGAAGCATGAAAAATTGATTATTTCCACTATCTATGGGAGTTGGGAAATACGAAGTCGGTCTTGGCCTTTTTGCTAACTTGGAGCATGTGCATGTACATTGCGGTGCAAGTCGGTCGAAAATTTAGGCCGTGCATTCGTTACACATATACACACACACACAACCTGCCTATATATATATATATATATATATATATATATATATATATATATATATATATATATATATATTTGATCCATCTTAATAGACGCTTGAAAATTATTTATTTTTATAGCGCTCCAAAAAGTATTTGACTCTTCCCGCTATGCTTTACTTTACACCCACAATGAACACATCAAACAAAAAATCGTGTATTGCAACCCTATCAAGGCAGGATATGTCCAGCCCTCATTGGCCTTTTTATATAAAGTTTGAAATATTTTCCACCAAACAACCCCTGACCCATAGATGAAACTTCGCAGGCCTCCCAGTGCCTCATCGCTGTTCCTATGTCAGTCTTTTGAACAGGAGTAGAGGTCTAACCCTTGTTTCGTGTTTAGGATTAGGTTTCAGATACCATCTAAAGTGTACTTCAACTCTGTATCGCTAACGTCTCTGTGCTTCAAAAGTTTATTTGCTAAATATTTTTCTCCTCAATAGAAGCTGACAGGTTTTCATGTCGCCTGTTTCACACACTATCAAGGCTCTTGAACAGGAGGAAAAGCCTGCCCCTTAGTCCATGTTTAGCATTGAGTTCCTGGATTCTTCGAAAATCTTTTCATTCTCTTTCACTTCCAGTAGCCTCTTGTCTCTTAGTGGCATTATCGCCTTGCTTGAAATGAATTTATTTAAAAAAATATTCTGATTTTACACCAGTCTTCAAGACTAATGTTAGCCGTTATCGTTCCTCTATAACCTAATACACTTCAATTCGTACGCTCATAAACATCATTCAGTAACACTCTACCTTGAGAGACTCGTGGGCCTTGTATTGAGTGAATATAATTATAAGAAAAATAACATCCAAGAACAAAACCAATAATTGTGATTATGTGAAAATAATGCCACACCTATTCATCTCGTGAAGTACGCTCTTCACCTATTGAATTACGGGATCTGATACAGATGTGTAGCAAAGTAATTTGCAAGTCAACAAGCTTATGCACTTGATATCTCTAACCTATCCGTGTAACACTGACCGCGAGGTTTATTTTGGTAACATCGGAGATGAAAGGAGTCGCGTGTCGTGACATATAGAAATAATACCGTGTCTCTTCATTATCGGTTTTCCATTTGTCTTCCAAATCAATTATTTACATTATGTCGAAATCAAAAGGTGTTTTTTATTTTTTTACCATGACGTGTTATAGTTTATTAATATTTAATAATTAACCACAATATGATCAATTAACTCTGTTCTTTTGATGTCAAATTAATCAATATATTATGTCATATATTAAATAAAAAATTGTACTCGCGTCTTAGTATTCCCGGGAATTCTGTCGCCAGATTTATCTTAACACTGCAGAATGAGTTTAAAAAAAGATTTATTTTTTTGTCTCTGTCGGTTTCGTGACTGAAGTTACTTATGACACCTAAGTATAAACGACAGAAGAAATTATCTATCTATTCACTAAAGATTTTCATATTGCTTAAATTCGCCTTTTTTTGTTGTTTATTGCTTTTTAATAGTTGTTCTCTAGCATGGGTTCGTTACGCATATATTAGTTTGTGTAAATATTTCAAATAATAATTATTACACTATTTTGTACCAATTTCGTCAATCTTAAAGGATGGTCGAATGACTGTACTGGACTTACATCTGTATAATCTAGTGCCAGTTACAATGAGCCAACGTGGGTAGGCTCTGTTTTAAAACTTCGTCTTATATATCGGCATTTAATGGCTGTCAATACAGACATATATATATATATATATATATATATATATATATATATATATATATATATATATATATATATATATATATATATATTAGGTTGGTGCAAAAACAATGTCGTTTTTTGACGTTTAACTTCATGTGAGAAAACGACATTATTTTTGCACCAACCTAATATATATATATATATATATGTGTGTGTGTGTGTGTGTGTGTGTGTGTGTGTGTGTGTGTGTGTGTGCGCGCGCGTGCGTGTGTGTGTGTGTGTGAGAGTGTGTATTTAGGCAGCAAATTTGCTTTTAAGCATGCCTGATTAAATAAATTATAAACATTATGTCTGCTTATTTTTAGCATAATCCGTTCATATTCACGGATATTTTTCCGTGTATTACAATCAAATAATGCAAGAAATAAATTGTAACAGTGAAAATCACTTTTATTCCCCAAGTACTTTCCATCTCTTACTGAGATCCTCATCAGGGGTGCAACTGGTAAGCCAAAATCTATGTGTAGCTATCCATTACTGTTTTTTTTTCTTTTTGCGTTTAAATGCAACGGATGACAGTTATGCTTCAGCGTTCATTGGAACGTGACAAATTATACTATTTACATTATTCGGAAGATTGTCCTCATTTTGTCGCCATATTTATTACAAATTTTCCGCCGTTGTACGCTCTTCAGGTGGTTGGAATGTCGAACTGAACCCTTTATTTCGCTCACTGGGGTAGACTGTTCTAGTTCCACGTGCCATGTTTAATAGATATCAGTTATCAGTTATCCTCAAGGACACATGACACAGTGGATAAAGGCGTTGGTTAGATCCAGTGACAGGACCCAATAAGGCAGTGGAGAACTTGGAGAGGGTAATTATCAGGAGATAACTGATAACAGACATAACTATTTCGCAAACCCAAGATTTACGTGCACACCTCCAAATTCTGTTGTCCACCGATCACGAATAGGTTTGTTCCCTACAACGGATGTTGCAAGCAAGTCAGTCCATACTGACTGCTTGTAAACCATATTTAGGGAACCAATCAATGCAATTAACAATATTGTTATAAAAATGTGCCCCAATGTTCAAAATAGTGATGTCTTCGTCGAACACCAGCCATAATACTTGGTTTGCAATCAACGATAAAGTACGTGAGTGATAAATTTAAGCTATACAAAAAGGATAGCCAAAAAGAAAACGTTATTTCTTGGAGAAAAATTACATGGGGGGGGATTGCAAAAAGACGGGGCTACGAATATGTAATAGCGGCAGAATTTATTCATTATTTGGAATATCTTCTGAAGGTGGGTACCATTTCATTTACAAAAAGAACTGAACTTTTATATTATTCCTCTAGACTCCTCTACTTCTGCAACTATACTGTTCTATATCTTTCTCTCTCTGTATGTGTGTGTCTGCGTGTGTGAGTGTGATTTGTCTATTTCAATGTGTGCACATATAAGCATGTATAAACTTAGCTTACTCAGCTAATTTGGTCTCATTCCGCCTACGTTCACGCAATATAAAATATCTACTTTTGTCTTATTCTGCCTACCATCATGGAATATAAAAAATCTACTTTGGTCTTGTTCTGCCTACCATCACGCAATATAAAAATACACATTGTCTTATTCTGCCTATAATCAGGCAATATAAAATATCTACTTTGGTCTTATTCTGCCTACCATCACGCAATATAAAAAATAGACTTTTGTTTTATTCTACATATAATTACGTCATATAAAAAATATACTCTGGTCTTATTCTGCCTGCCTTCACGATATATGAAATACCTACTTTGGTCTTATTCTGCCTAGCATCATGTAATATAAAATATCTACTTTGGTCTTATTCTGCCTAACACCACGCAATATAAAATATCTACTTTGGACTTATTCTGCCTAACTTCACGCAATATAAAATATCTACTTTGGTCTTATTCTGCCTACCATCACGCAATATAAAATATCTACTTTGGTCTTATTCTGCCTACCATCACGCAATATAAAATATCTACTTTGGTCTTGTTCTGCCTACCATCACGCAATATAAAATATCTACTTTGGTCTTATTCTGCCTACCATCACGCAATATAAAATATCTACTTTGGTCTTATTCTGCCTACCATCACGCAATATAAAATATCTACTTTGGTCTTGTTCTGCCTAACATCATGCAATATAAAATATCTATTTTGGTCTTATTCTGCCTAACATCATGCAATATTTTAAATGCTAACTTGTCCTTATTCTTCATATCTAGATTTTTTCCACTTTTTAAAATTATTTTTGAAATATTTCTTTTTGTTTGACCTTTTAGTTTTATTAATTTTTGGAAAAGAAAACTTTGGAAATATTATTTTACATTTTTGCCGAATCTTTGCTTTTTTCTCTTTTTTTCTTTGTTTTAATCATATTTTTATGCATTTACTTCTTCCATTCATATTTTCACCGTTTCTTTCATTCATGCTTTTCATCTTTTCTTTCATTTACATTTTACTCCTTTTCTATCACATAAATTTTCATCTTTTCGTTCATTTATTTTTTTCTTTTCTTTTATTCATATTCACTTTTTCTTTCGTTCAGTTTTTCACCTTTTCTATCATATATATTTTCATCTTTTCTGTCATTGATATTTCCATCTTTTTATTCATTCATATTTTTCACCGTTTCTTTCATTCATATTTTTCATCTTTTCTTTCATTTCTGTTTTTATCTTTTCTTCCATTCATATTTTTCACCGTTTCTTTCATTCATATCTTTCAACCTTTCTTTCATTCTTATTTTTCTCCGTTTCTTTCATTCATATCTTTCAACGTTTCTTTCATTTCTATTTTTATCTTTTCTTCCATCAATATTTTTCACCGTTTCTTTTATTCATATTTTTATTTTTTCTTTCATTTCTATTTTTATCTTTTCTTCCATTCATATTTTTCACCGTATCTTTCATTCATATTTTTCATCTTTTCTTTCATTTCTATTTCCATCTTTTCTTTCATTCATATTTTTCACCGTATCTTTCATTCATATTTTTCATCTTTTCTTTCATTTCTATTTCCATCTTTTCTTTCATTCATATTTTTCACCGTATCTTTCATTCATATTTTTCATCTTTTCTTTCATTTCTATTTCAATCTTTTCTTTCATTCATATTTTTCACCGTATCTTTCATTCATATTTTTCATCTTTTCTTTCATTTCTAATTCCATCTTTTCTTTCATTCATATTTTTCACAGTATCTTTCAATCATATTTTTCACACTTTCTTTCATTCATATCTTAGATACAGTGTTCCTTTCATTTATTCACGGTTTTAGCATTATTTTTCATTCATATGTTTAATTTTTACTTTCTTTCATTCTTTTTTTCCCATTTTCTTTCTTTCCATCATGTGTCATTTATTTCCTTCGTTCATATCCTTCATTATTTCGTTCATTCATTCAGGTTTCAAATTATTTTTCATTCGTTCGAATTTTCGCCCCTTTTCTATATTAATGATTCCACCTTTTCTTTCTTCAAGCAGCATTTTTTTCCTTTCAAAATGTCCGTTCTTTTTTGTTACGACCGTTCAACTCTCATCATTTACGCCTACTTGGGTCTCCTTAAACCCACTAAACTTTAATCTTAAAGATCAAACTTTGTTTTAACCATTCTTGCCAATTGTTTTTCTGTGCTCGAGTGCATTATACATTGGTAATCTCATTTATAAAAGATCTGTTTGTAGAATAGATACAGTATTTCTTTTTTTAAGCTTGTTGATTCATTCACACGAATTTTATGTCTAAAGTATTGAAAGGAAAATGTTCCTCAGTTTAAACAGATTCTGAGGATACAGAACCTGTTTTCAAATATTGTAGATATTTCATACTCAATTTATGCGAAATCTTTAAGAGAATACATAATTTTATTTAAGTGAATCTATCCAAGCCTTTCCATTAATTAATCCATTATTCCTTCCTTTCCTTTACATTCACTTCTTCAATGGGCAGTTTTCTTGCAATGTGATTTATTATTTGTTCCTAATTTAGATTTAATATCGTTATTCGCTTGTTGATTTATTTTGATAGAAGATATGTTTTCCGATCAGTTATTTTTACTTCATTTTGCAACAATTTAATTATAGCCCGTGGATTCAGCTGGAAAGAAACATTTGCACCGACCGTCTCTGCTATTTTTATAATCTTTGCTGCTTTTCTCAAATATTTTTCAAAAGTTTCTCAATGAAATCCCTAAAAAGACAGAGCAATAAAACGAATCAGTGATGACAATAATTATTTTAACAAAAAAGTTAGATACCAGACGAATAAAACAATTACACCCTTGCATGAATTAATTAAAACAATCGCATTAGTTTCTTTTCTTTCACCATACGGTCAGTTTTAGACTTACTGGAGGGACAGGGAGTAATCGATTTCTATTATTTTCTCAGATTAGATCATTTGAAATGGTGTTCAGTAATATGAATCTATTTTTGAGGTATGTAATGAAATGTGTTTAGCCTAAAAAATATTGTGTCATCCGTGATTGCATCAGATTTTAATCACGCCCAGAAACTATTTACTCGACTATCGATTAGTTGTCCTACGACCATTGTCTGTGATGGAAGCGTACGAAAATTTGTAATGCTGCACGAACACACTGTCAAGCCTTACCAGTGATCAAATCAAAGTGCTAGACTGGCCTGAACACTCTCCAGATTTAAATCCAATCGAGACTTGATGGAATGGATATACGAAGTACTAACATGTGCACTGGGTGATGTTTCATTGGAAAAAATACGGAAAAAAGTAAATAATAATGGAATTATTCGTTTTGTTTCAATTAATTTGCACAAGGGGTATACCAGCAGAGACACTAAGCTAAAAACCATTTGATCTGAACGCCAATCATAGATGTCAAGAACATACACTATTTTATAATAAATGAAAAACGAAAGTTGAAGTTTTAAAAGCATGACGCCACAAATGATTGTGCTAGTGAGATTCGTCTATTAGAACGCTTGTATAGTGATTTTCCAAGTGTAGCTCAGATGTGGCACGAGGCCGAAATTATGGAGTACCAAGTGACCATTAGAACGTCCCCATTTATTAAATGCTTTCGGTCCGAAGACACACACACACACACACACACACATATATATATATATATATATATATATATATATATATATATATATATATATAGATAGATAGATAGATAGATAGATAGATAGTTGAATGAATTTGAGTCTGTGAGTCTATACATAATACCTTATGTTATTTAACATTGCACACTCTTTTTCTTGCAATTTACAGTATATATACTGACGATATATATATATATATATATATATATATATATATATATATATATATAGAGAGAGAGAGAGAGAGAGAGAGAGAGAGAGAGATAGTTGAAGGGATATGAGTCTGTGAGTCTATACATAATACCTTATGTTATTTAACATTGCACACTGTTTTTCTTGCAATTTACATTATATATATTGACGATATATATATATATATATGTATATATATATATATATATATATATATATATATATATATATATATATATATATATATATAAGTATTTCACCTCAAGCAAAGTGGCAGTGCGACTAGCAACCAAGGTGTTACAGAGACTGAAAGTAAGTGAAAAGAGAGGTGTTTGAGGAAAGGATAAATGAAGCAGAGCAAGCAAAATCAAGGCATCAGAAGATGTCGATTGACTTTACATATAAAGTTTGGAAAATTATAGTTATCAGCGAAGAAAGTAAGAGCAAGAGAGTTCCACTGTTGGGAAGTGCGAGAGAAGGAAGCCGTAGGAGTAGATGAGGTGTTTACATTTAACTGTTTCGATAGTAAAAGGATTGGACAGAGATGCCAAACTAGTAGCAGGCTTAAATTCATAGAGTTGGAGTACCAGTGAAAACAGCTCGTCACACCAGTTTCCATTAGAGTATTTGTAGAAAAGTCAGATGGAAATCACATTAGCTCTGTGAAAATGGACTGAAGTCTAGATGACAAGTCATGACCTATCACATTGCTTATCTATCTTTGGATTTTGTCAAGAAACTCTAGATGAACAGCAGAGGGGAACCAGACCATATATAGCAACAGTATTCAATTCAAAGACGAATGGTAGATTTGTAGATTTGAAAGATGGACTAAGGCGAGAAACAAAATCTGGTGCGACACAGAGAACTAACTTTCCTTTTGGTAGATATAGCTATTGATTCAATGTAGTTGTTCCTCATCGGGTTAGTGGAAAACTTGAGATTAAGCACAGAGAGACGCTCCCCTGCTTATAAGTTTCTCTATGGTTGGTAAATGAGAGCAGTTTCATTTTGGAGGCATTCAAATTCACAGGCCATTTCCTGCCGCAGTCAACCACAAATTGGAGGTCCTTTTCCAGACCAACGGCCGGGTTGATTTTGTTAGCAAAGACAGAAGTAAATGTTAGTGTCGTCTGCATAGATGCCTACATGCCTAAATGGGAACTGATGACATCAGGAGGATCGTTGATGAAGATCAGAAACAATGTCGGAACCAGAATCGAGCTTTCGGGTGAAAGGGACTGGAGAAGAACCCGTTTACAACGACCTTCATTTCACAATTTGACCGGAATGATTGGATTAAATCAAATAATAGTCCTGTAATAACGTATCGCTGAATCTTAGGTAGAAGGCCGATGTGTCAAATCCTATTAAACACCTTAGAGATATCTAGAGCCACAACTCCAGCTTCGACGTTATTATCAAGAGCTTGGTATACAAATTCAGTTATGGCCGCAAGCATATCAGAGGTAAACCAGACAAAGCGGAAAACATATTGTTTGTCAGAGAGTAGATCATGGGTGTTAAGGTGCATAACCACTTTGGCATTGATTAAGGCCTCGAAATCTTTGCCGAAGAGAGGTAGGAAACTGATACGAAGGTAGTTAGACAGGTAATAAAGATCTCTAGAGTACTTAAAATCATGGACAACAGATGGGAAATTTCAATAGGTTGAAAGCTAGATTCAACAAGGGAATAGTTATATAGTTTAGAGAGAACTGGAGCCACATTTCTTTAGGACTACGACTGGTACTCTGTCACGACCACTTGCTTTGTGAGAGTTTAATTTAGAGACGATGTCCAATAACATCGACGTGCTTATGCTATTTTCACTCAACAGAGCTTCGGTTATAGTGGGAGAATAAGCTGCGGGTATTCTGGACGAGTCGAGCGTTGAGTTGGCTAAGAATTTCCAAGAAAACTTTCAGCCTTATCAGCTGTGTAAGTTAGGACTTTTGAATTTAATGAATAGATGGGAAATTGAAGATTTGCTGTTTTTCAGCAAACTCTTTCAGAACCGCCAATAATCTTTAGAACCAAACTTGCGAGATGCAATAGGTTGTTTCAGTCTATCAGCAAATATTAACTTTGCTTCATTGAAGACAAACTTGCACTCATTATGAGCAGAGACAAAGAGATATCTGTTGCAATCAGACATGTCGCTGCGGTACAGACGGGAGAAGTGATTCTTGCGGTCTATAGCAGATGAGCAAGCCTCTGAGAACCAAGGAGATGAGCGCGATTTAACCTTTTTATTTTCTTGTTGGGATGGAAGCCTCGATGTTGTCTTTTACCCAGGAGGCGACGTCAAACGCACATTTTAAAACGGGATCGTTAAAAACCACATTCCAAGGAACGTCGCGAAGGAAACCACAGGACGAGTCCCAGTCTGCGCGTTGATTACAAATTATTATATAGATAGGAGGTTCTTAGCTGGAAAGGGAGTTGAAGGAAATATTAAGAGACGCTACGGCTTCATCAGAGTTGCCAAGAGGGCAGAGCTGCGTAGCACGACAAGAGTCAGGGATGGAGGTAAAACAGAGATGGAGAAGGGAAGCGTTACCGTCAGGGTTACTGGAGAAACGGGTAAGAAAGTCAACTACTGGGGTGCGGGATTGAGTTAAGGGTTTGGATATCAGCAAGGTCAGTTACAGAGTATTTAAGCCACTTGGTATGGTGGGCGTTAAAGTCACCGAACACGAATATATGTTCAAACGGATGTAGTGAGATTGTTTTGTCTATATTATCGGAAATTCTATAGAGTAAACCAGAGTCTTTAGAGGAAGGCGAACGATAGAGATATCGTACTGAATTGAGGAAAGACAGAATGAGACACATATTTACATTATTCGGACTATTGACCACATCTTTGTCGCTATATTTATAATCACGTTTCGGCTGTTGTACCCTGCGACTTTCTTCAGGTGGTTGGAATGTCGAACTGAGCTCTTTATTTCGCTCACTGGGGTAGACTGTTCTACTTCCACGTGCCACGTCTAATGGATGTCAGTTATCAGTTATCTGTTAATTCTCCACTCGAAGTTCTCCACCGCCTTAACCATGTATTGAACTCACACTCTTTGGGTTCTGTCACTGGATCTAACCGACGCCTTGAGGACATCTGTGTATGAATTTCTGGGTATTATAAACCTAATGTCTTCAATAAACGTATTTTACCAGTGCTCATATTGCAATTCTTGCTGTTATCATAGCATATTTTTATCAGAGCTCATATTGCATTTTTTTTGTCATTATCGCTTTTCTCTGGCACTCATTATTACTGGTTCCCATATTTTATTCATTTCTATGCTTGGTCGGTTCAGGGGATTTTTGTGGCCTAACTTATGTACTGATTCCTTAAGTTTACGAATTTTCCAATGGTGTTCTTTGTCTATGATCTCAACCACAGAGAGACTTGATCTCCCTTCTCTCTCCATATGTGGTCACCCACATCTGATTTTTTCACTTCCCCAAGTGTTACAGCTTTCTGATGTTCTTGACGCCTTTTTTTAATGTCTCCCCTTTATATTTCTTTCCGCGGCTGCACGCGATAGTGTACACAGAGTCTTTAGTCATGTTCTCCCCTATGGGGGGTCTTACTTGGGAGAGATATCTGGGAAGTGTCCTCCAGCTTTTGAAAGTTGTCCTGGTGTTATATGGTCCGCATATCATTTGTATTTTCTCTGATAACCGCTTCTCATAAGGCAGGCAGACTGTTTTCTGAGTGTTGTTGTCCTCCTCATCTCAGAAATATAGACAGACACGGTGACACATATACGAACGATCTGAATATTCCAAAGATAGTTCCTTAGACAGCGGGAAATGATCGCGGACATAAACATCTCGGTCATGCATGTGGATTTTAGAGTTCTTTCTAAGGAGAAGGAGGTATGCGGCAATCGAGAAATCAGAAGAAGGGATTGACGAATTAATGTTCGTCTCGTAGATTGCTAGTATATCAAGAGACCTTTCGAAGAGGAACGATTCCACACTGCAGAAGTTTGTACGAATACCACGGATAATGGGGAAGGAAATGTTAAAGGGTGTGGGTGCTTTTTTTTAGCTGGTTTAGGTTGATATGTTTAGTTGTTTATGGTCATGTTGAGTTATGTTGGTAATGAAAAGGTCTAATGTAATAGTAGTAGACGGTCATCCTATGTGACATGGGTAGAAAAAAAGAACTGGCGTAGACTGCAACATGATGTAGCCTCGGGGTTGACCAGCGATGATGCGTTCGGGGACACCCCTCCATGCGTGACATGGCATGAAACTGCAAGAACACCGATATTATGCACATGTTGCTCAGAGCAGATTCTCAAGACGCTAAGCAAGAATTCGGGCTTATAACTACCAGTCGAATACAGCAACCAGAAGCAGCCAACCCTGTACCCTCAGTATGAAGAGACGTTGCCACAAAGTGTACACATCACAAGAGATTCACTACAGCGCTACTACTGAGGCCAGAGAAAAAGAAAGGATACGGGAACCCCTTCCTAAACGGGAAACAAGGAATGTGGCTCTAATCATGTTAAAGAGTGCGGGAGGAGTATTAACCGGGTGATACGACAGCCTATCTATTCCTATTAAACTGTTGTTCGCAATATATATATATATATATATATATATATATATATATATATATATATATATATATATATATATATACAAGAGGTAAAGAGAAAAACAAGTATAATCTTGCTACCGAAATTTAGTATATCGATGACAGAACAGGCTTTAGGAGAGATGACAAAAAGACAAGATTTATTAAGAGCGACAAAGGAAGGGAAATTGTGGAGGGCCTAATCGCCAACGTACCGAATGGAAACGACATATAGGAGAGATGACAAAAAGAAAAGATTTATTAAGAGCGACAAAGGAAGGGAAATTGTGGAGGGCCATAATCGACAACGTACCGAATGGAAACGAGATATAGAAGTAGATCATCAAATGCCACCTTCTTTGTCCTGTTACACACGCTTGTTTAATTTTTCGTTGATTAATAACGGCACCCCTACATATTATTTTCTTTAATAAATTTCCATTTTTAAAGATGATCATTCAAATACAGCTTTAAAAACTTCCTGTTTTTTTTCTTTTCTTTTTTTTTGGTTCTTACTCGGATATCCCCATTATCACCATCAGAGAAATACGCCTTTGTCTGAATCCCAATTAAGATTTGAATTTATGCCGTTTCAATTTCCTTTTGAAACCTGTTTTTCTCTTCTTGTCACTTTCTAAAACCTCTTACTTTCTCGCAAATCACTGCCTTCTTTTACATTCTCCAAACATTCAGTTACCGATTCATCGCGTACTTTTTAACGCTCCTTAATCTTTCTTCCATTTCACTGACTTCTTTACATTAGGGTTTTCTACGAATTATATCTAACATTTTCCTCCAATTATACATTAATTAATGCCTTTCTTTATGGACCAAAACAGAGTTATTTATTGATTCGTGTCCTTCACATTTCGTTTCTTTCTGTCATTTGCTACTTGATAAATTTCGTTAAATTATTCTAAAGATTTAATGAGATTTGCTTGGAGCGGTAGGATGAGGTTTCTTCTTTCCATTTCTTTCTATTTTTTATTACTTCCTTTTTTCAGCACATCTAAATTTATTTTCATTGTGTTTTCATTTTGATTGTATTTCAGTTTATCGTTCGTTAATTCTCAAATAGATGCGTCCCTCATTCATCATTTTATAATCTTTCTGTTTTCTTTCTTTTTCCTATATCTTCTTAAATAAACATTTGTGAGTTGACGTCTTTCATTACTAGTCCTTATGTCCCATTGGCTTTTTAAATGTTTCGTTCTATTTTTTTTACCTTTGTAAACAAAGAACTCACTTAGTATGTCAGAGGATATAAAGGGAAAATTAAGCATA
>OZ038491.1:34218110-34225610 GCA_964036315.1 Acanthosepion esculentum
AGACTGAAGCCCCGTGATCAGCTTCGTCAAGCGCTGAAGCAGAGACGCTATCAAAATCCTGCTTTAACAATTTCATCTGTCAGTATGTCTTTGTCGCCCGCAGCAAGCCTGGGCTAGTATTGCACTTAAAAATGCACAAATGAAATATGACTTTCCCTTACCTGATTTTCTCCACAAAAGCCCCTGCTAGCATGCATAAGTGTAAAACGAAATGCACTATTCAATTCTGACCCTCATTTATCGTTCACGATAAGAGAGTCACAATATATATATATATATATATATATGTGTGTGTGTGTGTGTGTGTGTGTGTGTGTGTGTGTGTGTGTGTGTGTCTGTGTGTGTGTGTGTGTGTGTGTGTGTGTGTGTGTGTGTGTGTGTGTATTGTTTATGCGTTATTTTTATGGATAAAAATATTTAACTAAATGCTCTTTTTTATAATAAACAGTATTAACAACATTTACCGGCCTGAATATCTGAGAACGTTTCATTTGTCCATTTCATAACGTGTGACGTCATTTGTTTACATTTGGATACGCTTTGAGCAGATATGAATGTACGTAAGAGATTCATGGAAGTTTACGTACGCGAACAAGGATTCTCGCCAGAGTAGTGTTACATATTTCAACACGGTTTATAAGCAGTAAAATCGACCTTGCTAGCCGGACTCTCCTCTGTGGCTCAATTGGTCACGTCATGCTAAATGAAATTTCCGTATAGAATACAGGTTCGATTCCTGTCGGAGGACGAAAATTTTCTATGATAATTTCTCGGAGATTCAGCCCGGTAAATGTTATTAATACTGTTTATTATAAACAGAGCATTTACTTAAATATTTGAATCTATAAAAAGAAGGTATAAACGTAAAAATGTCTAATGAATGATGTTAATTACTTGTGCAACTTTTTCCATTAATGCAAGTTTTAAACTTGAGTGAAAGTTCTTGTAATCGGATTATTTTTAAGCGAGTGACCCCGTCAGTAAAAACTCTTCTTACCTGAAACGATTCATTACATGAATAATGTTATTTACCTGAACGAAGGTATATAGCTGATATTTAGTGACCTGAAGAAGGGTTTCTCGCATGAGTGACATTACATAGCTAAACGCGGTTTTCTCACCAGAGTGAGTTTACGTACGCGAACAAGGATTCTCGCCAGAGTAGTGTTACATATTTCAACACGGTTTTCTAACCACAGCTTGGTTACTTGTCTGAACGTGGTTCACTCGCTAGAGAGAGATTAGATATATAAACGTAGTTTCTCCTTAGATTGAGGTTATTTATCGCCATAAGTTATTTATCAGAACGCAGTTTCCTCGCCAGCCTGACGTGACTTATGTCGAACACAGCTTTCCCGCCAGTGTGATGAATTTATTTATTCGAATGAGCTTTCTTGATTTAGTGGTTATAACCGGAACGACTTTTCCCGCCTGAATGACGTTACTTGGCAGAGTTTTCCCGCCCGAAAAAGCTTGTCATCGAGATGCGATTTCTCAGCTGAACATGATACATTGGCTGAAAAAAGATTTCTTTTTCAAAGGTAAATACATTTTATTGAATGAATCTTCTATTCATTCAATTTTATTTATTGAATGTATGTCTTCCTCATTCATTTTCATTTTATTGAATGCATCGCTTTATCTACAGATAACTGCCCTATATTCTCTTCGAAGTGGTCGAGTTTGTTGATCTAAATTTCATTTTTTACTTAAATTGAATAAGTCGTTTGAAAGAAAAGACAGAATCTCACCGCCCGTATTTATCAGCTTTCTTCGTTATGAAATTTATTTTATGTTTTTTTTTCTTCCATGTCATTTTCTAATTTTGAAGATTCACTTTTGAGATTCACTTGTATCAATTTTTGTCTCGTAGTTTTTTTGTTTTGTTTTGTTTTTTGTCTGGCAATTGCAAAGAAATCATTGTAGACATCTTAAATTTTGTCTTTCGGTTTGAAAACCGTTATTGACGTCTTTCTATTTGCTACTAAATTTTCTCATCTGTATTATTGGATTTCACAGGAAATTACAATGTGATGTGACTTCTTTTTAGAATAACCCTAAGAAAGAAAAAAGAAAGTACGACTGATTTCAAAAAGAAAATAAACTCAAATAATTGATAAAGTTCATTTTGTTTGAATATGTCGCAGCAACATTTGTAGACATGAATTTCATTTGAAATGCAAATAGATTTATTTTCTCTTGGTTGTGAGTAAAAAGATTTATGACTTGTTCTCTCGATTTGGTTGGGGTTGAAAAAAATGGAAATATCGTTTTGCCGAGAGACATGAAGATCTTGTTTAATTGATATTTTTTTTTTACATATAAATATGCTGTCATATATATATATTTATTTAATAAATCACAGAAAATAAGGCACAGGATTGTCCGCTAATACAAGAATGTATGTGTCTTTCCACAAATACACACACTTAAAGTTTTATATATATATATATATATATATATATATATATATATATATATATATATATATATATTGTCGCCGATATGACTGTAATCTGTTTCGCTAAAAGAATTACCATCACAATCTACACATTAAGTCAAAGAAACATACTTGGCAATGGCTAATAGATTTACCGAATGTGGTATGATCCAAGGAATATTTGCACAGACCTTACACACTCTATAGCCAAAAAATAAATTTCTTGTAAGCGAAATATAACAGAAAGCTTAATCGTAGTGCTTTTTAATTATCTTCAATGGAACCTGTATAAAAGATGGAATGCTACCGAAATAATTATAGATACAAAATAAGCAACTGGTAAGAGGATGCGCGACACTGTTATAGAGGAATAAAATGTCACTGCCGGCACTTGAATTTGAACATAGATCGCCAGTGAGCAAACACAAGCGATCCCATTATTGAAATAAGTACACCACATGACCATAGAGGAAACGCATGTGTAGGAAGACGCGTGACGTCTAAACGATCTGCATTTCTGGTCTATCCTCTGCTACTATATGGACCGTTATTCTCAACTCTATTCACTATACTATTTCTACATTCGCATCACTATACCGGTTTCTTGTCGAGCGAGAATTTTCGAGCAAGGACTAATAGTACAAGATTATTCGAAAGCGTCTGACAACAGTATTGTTCATCGGCGTACTATAGCTGTATCTGCGATTACAAAGTCTCTACTACTGAAACATTGAAATGGATAATTTCTGGATTAGTTTTTCTACAGGCTGATTTTTTAAGCTTTCATGTTTAAATTTCTATTTCTGACAAGAACTTGATAAGACAGACAACCGATATCTTCGTCTGCCGAAACAAACTATTCCCATATGAGGTGACTTCAGATTTTATTGCTTATTAAATATATATGCACACACACACACACACACACACACACACACACACAGACACACACACACACACACACACACACACATATATATATATATATATATATATATATATATATGTATATATAGTCGTAATGGGTATTTCCTTCATTATTACACCAATAACATTAATAGGCGTGCACACGGATGTGCAAATGTAATATACTGGTGAAGAGATATTTGTTGGTAGTTGGACATGTGCTTTAACTTTTTTCAAGATAACAACGAGTATCAAACGAACTATGCAAACTTGCCTCATCGCCAGCTAAAAAAACTTGTATTGTTTGCAACAGGGGTTGCAGAACTTTATTCAGTCTGAAGCACATGCGTTGTATGTCATGCAACTACAAGCAACCCAATCAAGAATACAAAGCTTATCATTCATAATTGCCTGATACCTATGAAATCTAATTCTGGTCCCAAGATTTCGTCTCATCTCAGGGGCCAGGGACGCTTTAACCCGACGGAAATCATCATCAATGATGCTAGATGGCAAACTCAAAAGGGTATAACGGTTAGCACGCTTGTCCCACTACAACAAATGTGATTGAATAGTCATTTCAATCCTCATAGGGAACCCCATACATTCAGCTGTATGGCACAACTAAGTGACCCTTAGAAAATTACCATAAATGATCCTATAATTAAAAGAGCGACACTTATATGAGTAATATCTTGAAATAACAATATATATATATATATATATATAAATATATATATAAATATATATATATATATATATATATATATATATATATATATATATATATATATATGCTGCCAAATTACACACACACACACACACACAGATATATATATATAAATATATATATATATATATATCTGTGTGTGTGTATATATATATATATATATATATATATATATGTGTGTGTGTGTGTGTGTGTGTGTAATTTGGCAGCAACTTTTCTTTTAAACATGTTGTGTTGAATGTTAAAGACAACATCGTCCTGCATATTTTCTTTTGAATTTTCTCATATTTTCTAAATAGACTTTTTATTTGAAAATGATATCGAAATAAATATTGTCCGTACGATAACCTAGTACTTTCGAATATCATTGTTCATCTTCAGCGTCAACATTTTTTTTAGTCAAAATTTTTTAAAAACCTTTGCCAATTATTAGAAAATATGAGAAAATTCAAAAGAAAATATGCAGGACGATATTGTCTTTAACATTCAACACATGTTTAAAATATATATATATATATATATATATATATATATATATATATATATATATATATATATATATATATATATATATATATGCACATTTCATTAAAAACGACTGACAAAGTGCTTTTTATTTAGATTTTTATATAATTCCTCGTGCGATCTTTTAATGTTTTTCTTTGCAGATGATAAATTATATAAAAACTGTCCAAATGTCATTTTTACCCGAGCGCTTTCGGCTATACATTTATTTCAACTGTTAGCATTAGAAATAGTTTGTTATATGTATGTTTTATAAAATGTTTCATTTTTTGTTTCAAAACACGGTCAAGATATTGTGTCCATGTTCAAAGTTAATATTATTAAGTGTTGGTTTGTTTGTTTTTATTAATAAGGCTTCCATTATTTTTAGCCTTTTAAGCACATTATTAGATCGCACGAGAAATTATATAAAAAACTAAATAAAAGCACCTTGTCAGGCGTTTTTGATGAAATGTGCTTGAAAGAAGGATTGCTGCCTAAATACACAAATATATATATATATATATATATATATATATATATATATATATATATATACAAGTTGCGATTGGTATTTCTGACCACCTAACTCCCCAAACTGCAATCCCTTGAGTATTATGTGTGGGTGAAGTTGAGCAAGAAACTGAAATGAAGGCAAGGTTTATGGCATCATTCACCAACGTCCAGATGATCTGCAGGAGATTCCGAAGTTGACTGGAGGCTATGGTTGAAGCCAATAAATTTACTCTTTAGTAGTTCATGGTATATTTATGTAATTTTGGTAAATATATCTATTGAATGAGATATTTAGAGAAAATGCTTTAATGATTTCATCCCAAGCAAAGATGGAATGCCACTAGTATGCAGAGTACGGTACAGAGTGTGAAACTGAGAGAAAAAGTTTGGGTATAGCGGGGATTGAGGAAACGAAAAAAAAAAGAACGACATCCAATGAGACAGAAGATGGCGATTGACGTTCCATTTAATTTTTTGAAGATTGTAGTGATCAGGGAAGCATGAAAACAAAAGAAAGTTCCACATGCGGGAAGTGTGAGAAAGAAAATTTTAGAATAGAATTTAACTCTTGCAACAGAGAAACGGTGGGACCTCGATGACAGTTTCGTAGTACGGTTAAATTCACGCATGCAAATATTTGTAAAAAAGACAGAGGGAAGCCACGTCCCGTTGGTGAGAATATGACTGATGTCAAGATGCGAGATCAAGATCGATTAAATTACAGATCCTTCTTGGCATTTAGTTAAAACCCCTAGATGAATAACAGGCGCACCAGACTAGATATTGAATGCAGGGACGAACAGCAAATGTTTAAATATGTAAGATGGAGGATTCGAACATTTGTAAATGGCAAGATAGACTCTGACGAGAAAAAACTTTTTGGCACGACAGAGTGAACCAACTTTCGTTGCAGTAGATGCAGATATTGATTTGACTTCGTCGTTCCACTTCAAATCATTGGAAAACTTGAGAAGAAGGCGCAGTGTGTGTCTTTCCACGAGTCGAGAATCAACCCTGCTGATGGTGGGCAGGAAACTTTCTCTATGGTGGTTAAAGCAGAGCAGTTTTCTTTTGGATTTAGTAAAATTTACAAACCATTTCGTGTGTCAGTTAAACACTAATCGGAGGTTCTTTTCCAGAGAAGCGGCTAGGCTAACTCAGATTAGCTCTGACGGTGGTTAAATCAGAGCAGTTTTCTTTTGGATTTATTAAAATTTACAAACCATTTTGTCTGTCAGTTAAACACTAATCGGAGTTTCTTTTCAAGAGAAGCGGCTAGGCTAACTCAGATTAGCTCTGACGTATTTGCTATTGAAAGAGGAGTAAATGGTAGTGTCATCAGGAAATATGCCTACTTGGGAAGTGATGACACCAAGAAGATCATTGATGAAGATTACAAACAGCGTAGGACCCAGGATAGAGCCTTGTAGGACAATCCCCTTCGTGTGAAACAATCTGGAACCGAAACCGTTCAAAACGACCATCATTTCACGTTATGAAATAAACGATAAATTACATCAAACAATCGTCCAGTAATACTGTATCCCTCGAGTTTAGGTAGTTAGATGACTAGGGTGACAAACTTGGTCAAACCCCTTCAAGATATCTAGAGCCATAGCTCGAGCTTCGGCGTTATTATCAATAGCTTGATATTCAGTGATGGTCGTTAGCATATATCAGTAGACCTAGCAAAACGGAAGCCATATTAGTTAGAGAGTTAGTCGTGAAAGGTAAGTTACTTAACCACTTCAGCATTGATTAAAGCCTGCAGAACTTTGCCAAAAACGGTAGAAGACGAATACAGGGATAGCTAGAGGTGTCAGAAGGTTTTTCAGAGTTCTCAGAAACAGGAACTACAGAGGAGAATTTCCAGCAAACTAGAAAGCAGGAAGCAGTGAAGTAATAGTTGTAGGGCTTGGACAGAACTGGAGACAGCTCGGGAGGACATTTCTTTCGGCTCATATTTAGAAATGATATCTAAGAACAAAGTCGGACATGTGTATATCACTCAGCAGATCCTCTGTTCTAGTGGGAAACTCAGGTATGGGTACGCCAAATGAGTCGTATTCTGAGTTGAAGGAGACTTTCCAAGTAAAGTATCCAACCTTATCTGCTGTAGATCCCAGGACTTCGAATTGATTGAATAGAGGGGAATTGAGAATTTGCAGTGCCGCCAATAATCTCCTCAATAGATCTAGCTATACATTGTTTCATTTAATCACCAAAGAGTAACTTCCCGTCTTTTAGGACAAACTTGCAATCTATAAGAGCAGAGACAGAGAGACGACTGTTGCAGTACAGCCAGATGAGGTGATTCCAAGATGCTGGTGAGAAGTAAAGAGATGAATGTGATTTAACTTGTTATTTCCTTGCTGGAATGAACGCATCGATAACGGCTTTGTGT
>OZ038491.1:34230610-34323110 GCA_964036315.1 Acanthosepion esculentum
AGGTTTTTCGACACGAGTATAGTTACCTATATTTATATATATATATATATGTTTAAGTTATGCGATATTTATATTTATGTTATAGTTTTAATATTTGTTTAAGTTATGCTATATTTATATGGAAAAGTGCTCGTTGTCAGGGATAAAATGTATACTTTGGTCCATGCTTGAACACAATCTTCATTAAACGGCCACACGGTGTTGAACTCTTGTAGATACATAAAATATAGCTAATCCGACGCCTTCTTAGCCACAGCAAAGTTTGTTCAATACCCACACAGCACACCTTCTCCACTGATGGGACAACTGAAACCATTTTATATACCGTGTTATTATAGCATGAGGTCTATCTTAATATATAGTGCCCCTCCCTTAATGTGGTCATTTAGTTAGGAGAGGTCTAATATTGATCAGGTCAGGTGAAGTCTGTCATGCATATTTATATCTGTTTCACATTTTCTAATGAATTTAAGACTCAATAGGCCCCCAAAGCAAGTGGTCAACGTGAGAGAACATCCATTTATCTTGACTGAAAACGATGGATTGTAACTAATTTGGTTTTCGGGGTACAGAATATAACCAGCCTATTTTTCCCAACTGAGGAGGAAATCAGCTGCCAATCCCTCGTCATCTTGATTTCTAGTGCTATTATTTGATAAAGACTTCAAAAGAAAATACAGACTTTTGGATCAGAAAATCTAAACAGATACGGTGTTACGAAATGAGAGAGAAAAATATATAATTTTCGTTACTATATGGGTAGAAATCTACACAAGATGTGAGAATATTATTATTATTATTATTTTATTTCCTTTTATGTCTGGTGTGTACACATTACTTTCCGGGTCCCACCCAGAGACCTAAGGTCAGAAATGGTATCATGACATTTCCCACTGAGCAATTAAAAAGATCGCACGCAGACATATTTTATATAAAGCCCTTCGTAAGTTGTGGGCTGTACTCGCGCGAACCATTATTTTGAATTTTCTTTAAGGCACTGGCTATCAGGGATCTCTTTAATGTGTCTATTGGAAACTTTTCCAGTCAATCTGAGGGCTTCCACTACAACAGGGGTTCTTGATGTTCTCATGTTCCACATTTTTGAGATATCGATTTCAAGGTCTTTGTATTTTGATAACGTTTTGAAGATCTTCAAAGATACATTGCAATCTGCAGGGATTGCCTTATCAATAACGATAAACGTTTTTTCGTTTGCGGTCTGTAATAACAATGTCTGGGCGTTTAGATTTGATTGTTATGCCTGTAAGTATTATGTAGGCCCATAAAATTGTAACAGGTCCTATCTCTGTAACCGGGTCTGGGTGGTGTTCATACCAATTTCTTTCAGTTTCCTTCCCGTAGAAATTGTTGTAGATTTATCCAGTGCAGATATTGGGTTTTATATTCAGTGGGTTCCAATACTGTGCAACCTGATACAAACTGATCAATTGTTTCTGGATATTTATCACAGAATCTGCATTTTGGGCTAAACATATTATTATTATTGTTATTGTTATAATTATTATTAATAATAATAATTATTATTATTAATAATTATTAATTAGCATGCCCCACAGTGGGGGCATGCTAATATTTTGGTGGGGAATGCGTAGGATGTGCACCTTTCGACTTACAGTTCTATATTACATGTTTTGAAAAAATATATATTTAACTGACTTTTTGTTCTTTTTATAAATTTTTCTCTATCATGGACGCCATGGTTTTGGAGGCTTGTTTAGAGACCAAATCAATGGCCTTTTAAGATTCCTTCACGTGAATTGCATTGAAAATTTGAATATGTAAGAATTAAATATTAAAGAGGGGTGAAGAATTTTAGAAAAACCAAAGTGGAAAAATGCCCCAAAGCAGTTTGGAACCACAGAATTATATTAACAAAACATCTGTGACGCATCGGCATAGTTGAGTGACCATAACTCTATCACATTATGTAATTAACCAACTGGAACATGAAGAAATAGACAGCTTGATTGAAATAAAGGTAAAGCTAAAAAAATTAACCTGAGAAATAACATTGATACCACTGCTTAAATACAGTAAAACCTCCTCTCCTTGAAGGTCCTTGCAAAAGCGGAGGTGCGACTAATATGCCTGTGCAAATTTTTATGGCAACAAATACGGCGCATGCATATGTATTGGTAAGACATTAAAAAGGTCAGTGTAAAAGACAAGATAAGCATTTGCTGGCTGCGTTTACTTTTGATATTACTTAATATTAATTACTTTAGTTGTTTCGTTTATTCTTTGACATCAAAGCACTGAAACCAGGAAATCCAACAGGGCTAAACTGTCTCGGATTGAATTGAAGCTCAGCATATTGCATTATTATGTCGGTCTAATTAACTTTGACTCTTCCTTTTCCTTATCACTCTCTCTTTATCTTCGCAATCACCATGTGAGTCATTCTTGCTGGAGACCTCTCAGAAAATGACAAACCCAGAGCGAATGGAAAATCTCGAAGAGCAGTATAAAACTTACAAGTATTACTTTCTTGCAAACAGTGATTAACTGTTTCGCTGGGAACTGGCCAAATACTGATTTTCCTTTTAATCCTTTTCTTTCATTGCAGCCCGGATTACCCACTGGCAATGAAGCCTGATTCTTGAGTTTACACTCATCGTGATGCGGGACTTTGGTCCCAGTCTTGGCTTGTGAAAACGGCCGCTGGCAAGGCTTTTGAAGATCACAGTCGAATAACGGACTGGCGCATTACTATCAACACTGCGTGAGCGTCGTTGTCTTCCTTTGCCAAGGATTTAAATCTGATTACGTTACGATCTACTTTGTTTGTTCTGAGTTTTCTTTGCTGGACTTGGAGTCATTTCCTCTCCCAACATTTCTCTCACTCTTTCGCTCGACATCTTCCTCCTATATCTATCTCTATCCCCCCTCTCTCTCTCATCCTCTTTCTCTTTCTCTACCCTCTCTCTCAATCAGTCCCCTTCTCTCACTCTATCTCTTTCCCTCGCTCTATCACTCTCCCTCACTCTACTCACTATGTCTCTCTCCCTTTTCTCTCTATTTTGCGGTGCTTCCACTGTGAGGACAGAAGGTTTAGCAGTAAGAAACATCTGGGCGTGCATGAAGATTTGTTCAGCAAAATGTCTCTGTATTTATTGTTTATTCTCGCACTGTTTCTAGAGAAATAAATAAATCATATATATATATATATATATATATATATATATATATATATATATATATATGTGTGTGTGTGTGTGTGTGTGTGTGTGTGTGTGTGTGTGTGTGTGTGTGTGTGTGTGTGAAGATAACAAAACAAGCATACGTAAATGTATACAAATGTATATAAAGAAAGAAAGGAGGGATATAATCTATCATATATATATATCTATCATATATATATATATATATATATATATATATATATATATATATATATATATATATATATATATATATATATATATATATATATATATATAGCAGCATAGATTGTGAAATCGTAAGAGCCGAGTTCGAATCCCAGTCGAATCCATTATATTCACTTCCGTGCTAATACCCTTGAGAAAGGTATGAATCCTCTTCTTCTTCCAGCTATGGGTAAATAGTAGGACAAACTGGTTTCTATAGAATTAAATGCCAACTGGTCTTGGAGGACAACTCTGAATTCAAAACCTGCGGAGGGTCGTTTGGGGACCTTTGTACCACGCGCCCCTTCAAAAAGTGTGGATGATTCTGTGCAAAACTTTCACCACTATATTCAAATCTCATGTGTTGGTGCCGCTCTGTCGGTTCCTGGGAACTGATCTGCTTGAGCCTCATACGTCGAATTCGACGGTAGAGTCGAACACACACACACACATATATATATATATATATATATATATATATATATATATATATATATATATATATATATATATATATATAATAGGTAAGTGCGATCCGTGCTCCCATTGACCAGGACACCATGAACTATCAAAATGCAACTATCAACATGAGAAAAATATTATTCGATAATACCATAATATTCTGCAGAACCCAGTGCAATTGATTGATGAATGCGTTTTCTACGGCTTATCAACTCGTTTTTTCTGGAGATAACAATGTTTTAGTGACACATGTCGTACTAATTAACCCATAGATGGGGGATAAATGTTGGATACATACGGTTCACAATAATATTTGAGCGTAAGTGAATATAACGAATCCAAGTCGTACTGGAACTCGGTTATCCGCTTAGCAATTCCGAGCCTTTATTTTTCCATCCGATTCCACGCGCATGAAAAAATGTATAGCTAAATGTATGTTTAGTATTAGTAATACACACACGTGTATATTCTATTTTAAGATAGTAAAACATGTTAAAAATCGCTACATAATGTCAATTATTCTTCACCACCATAAGTCCCTCACCTTGGGCTATTTTAAGCTACTGACGAGTGAAAGATTAATCTAATTTCAAAAGCAAAATAATTTTCAAAGAAATAAGTTTGGGCGCTTTGCCGTGATTAAGCAATCGAATGTGACACGTCATGAAGTTGTCTGCATATAAAAACTTAAACAATTTCCCTATAGGCAGATACAGGTTGCTACATTATAACTTATTGTATCGAAATCTGACGTTCTACTTTCCAAAGAAGTAGAAACGAAAGGTAATTTAACATAATCCTATGTAATTATATGCTCGTTCTGCTTCTTACATAAAATTTTGTAGTTGATAAATAAAAGGCTCCTTTATGAAACTGGTAAATAATTTTACCGTTCGAAACATAAAAAAAGAAATTAATAAAAAAAACTACTTGGCAAATTAATATGTAAACATTGATTGAAGATGCTAAAAGCACGCATCTGATATCATCGGTGCTATGAAATGGTTCATTGAAGTGTGCTGCAACATAAAATTTGTTGTTGTCCCTGATGGTATTTTATGGTTATTGAACCGAAGACGGATTTTCGTTCCAGGTTCTTCAACATAATTTCCTTTTTAGCATTTATGCCAGAAAAGTAAATATATAAGATATGAACTGGCACAATTCAGAGCCGGTAGTTTGAATACGACCTGAGTACCAGTGGTTGTGAAACTGCTATCAGTGACAATATGTGTACAGACTTGGAATCAGGGTTTATTGCCTGGAATTTTCCCTTTTTGAGATGGTGAATCCTGTATACCGGATTATGTAAGAGTGTGTTTAGACTGGGATGAAGGGTGGTTGAAGCCTACCGTGAAGTGGGTGGCCGACGAATACTTTTCTAACACTTTTAACATTTCTAACATTTTTAAATACTGGAAATTATTTCTTAAAACTTGTGAATTAAATTAAAAAAATATGGGAATTCTGGAATTATTTTTTTGGTTTAATATGTTAGAAGAGTATTTCTATTTTAGTTGGAAGACTTAGTAATTGATTTTTTGATAGATTTAACTGGCTAAATCCTATTAAGAATGTAATTGAATAGCTAATCCCATGTGTTTTTTTGCCATCCATATTTTGAGAACAGATACCTTTTATGTGTAACTACTGGCTTTAGATTATAGATTTTTTTAGGTTGGTATGGTGTCAGCTTTTGAAATAGAGATAGAAATGACCATCTGTTTTTTCATGTCGTTTTAATTATATATATATATATATATATATATATATATATATATATATATATATATATTTCATGATATATCGAATATCGAACTCCGATTCGCCGATCCGAGCACATATTCATTACTTCACCATGCCTAGCTCTATATAAACATACATGTATGTGTGGCTATATTTTGCTGAAGAGCGTGGAATAATGGATAGAAGCTCGGATTGAGGAATCGGAGAGTCGAGTTCGAATTCCAGTCGAATCCATTATATTCACTTACGTGCTAATACCCTTGAGAAAGGTGTGAATACTCTTCTTCTCCCGCCATATATGGGTAAATAGCAGGATCGACTGGGTTCTATATCCTTGGAAGGCAACTGATCTACTCTGAATTCAAAACCTGCGGAGGGTCGTTTGGGAATCTTGTGGCACGTAGTGCACCAGGTCTCTGTATTCGGTCCTTCAAAAAGTGTGGATGGTTGAAACTTTCACCACTATAATCAAATCTCATGTGCTTTTGTCGGGCTGTCTGTTACCTGGGCACTGACCCTCATACGTCGAATTCGACGGGAGTCTCAGAGTATATATATTTATTTATGTGTGTCTGTAGTGACTGGGTGATATTTACAAATAGCTGGGTCTGTAATATATGGACTGTAAGTGCATATAACGAACACGACATAAATTCGAACTCCGATTCCACACTCCGAACACATACACATTGCTCCACCGTGCCTAGCTCTATATATACACATTTGACACCTATATATATATATATATATATATATATTCCGTTGTATGGATATGCGTTTGTGACCCTTGCTATCACGCTTTTGTTATCATCAGGTAAACCCTTATTTTCTCAGAGTTCGTCTGATGATCGCAAAAGCATAAAACCCAGTGTTACAAACTCATCCATACAATTGAATATGTTAGCCCTATCACTGCTATTGATAGATAGCTTCCCCTAAGTATTGCGCATATAAATTAATATATATATATATATATATATATATATATATATATATATATATATATATATATATATATATATATATATATATATATATATATATATATATTGTGAGTGTCTATGGGTGTGTGTGCAGTATATTTATAAGGAAATATTAAGGTTACAGGGCATATCCGAGAAGCACATGGATCCTAATTTAAGCGAATAGATATTCTTATTCTTATCAGTCCACTAAATCCAGACGCAAAATTTAGCACATTTTATCGAAGACAGCAAATAAGTTTGTTTTCAGAATTTCTTTTAAATTAATTTCCTCATCATTTCCTACAAGATAACGGAGAGTTGGTTCCACTGTGTGCAAAATTTCTTCATGTCAATTATCTAAAACTGATAACTGAATTCTGCTAAGAAATTTTCCAGAGTATTCAACTTCGCTTATCAATTCTAGTAAAATGTAAAAACAAAAATATAACCGATACATTAGTTCCTAAAGTCATTTCACTAAACTTCTAGTAAAAGAAACATGTCCGCCGCCACCATCATTCTCTCCTTGGATTTACTTTATTTTTTATATTTTAATTACTGACCGTGTTAATAGCATCAGTTCTCAACATGGTATCTATGCTGATGACATAACCAAATTGTCCTCTCTCGATATTAAGTCTAAGTTCGACAATGTCAAATCGACAGATGAACAAAAAAATGACTTACACTCTGTTGTTAACTGGGGCCCAGAATATCTTGTTAATTTTAACTCCTCCCAAACAGAAATGCTATCTATTAATCACCTGAAGGACACCGTTATTCTGAGATAATACTGATCTCCTGTTGCGCATTCTCGATCGAAAATTCTCGGCTGACATTAATTCAAAGTCTATATTGAATCCATTGATAGGTCTTCTGCTAAGAAAGTTGGTTAACTGTATCGTGTTAGAAAATCTCTTCTCTCCAGAGGTTTGCCTTAAGTCCAGTATTCGTCTATTTTTTGAGTATTGGTGTCACATATAGACCAGTGATCCTGCTATATATTTAGAGGTTCTTGCTAAAATCCAAAGAATAATTAGGCATATTACTTGTCTTGACTTGGCATCGCATCTTCAGTCACACTTCCACTGTATCTTTTCTGTAAGTATTTAATGTTAATTCTTCAGATGAACTCTTACCTATGGTACCTAGATTTATGTTTGTTTTGTTTTGTTTTACGGCATATTAAACACAATGGGTTATTTAATGCCGACAAGATTTTTATTGCTGGTAATTTGTTTTTTTCAAAATTCTATTGCTGCTAATGTTTTTTTTCTTTTTTTTTTCTGAAAATGTATTGCTGGTATTTTTTTTTTCAAAAATGTATTGCTGGTAATAATTTTTTCTTCAAAAATTCATTGCTGGTAATCATTTTTTACAAAAATGCATTGATGGCAGTAAAATCTATTTTTACACTTTCGTGGTGTTTTGACCCCAGTTTTGGGGTTAAATAATTACCCATATCGGACCCACCGTAACAGTTGCGACCACTTCGGGTCAGGGTGGACCTGGGAACAATTATGAGGTAGTTCCATGCTCCTTAAAACCTCATGGTCAAAGGCGTTGATGTTGGATGTAGTTTATCGTCTTACACAGAACGCCTCATTTGAGGCGGGGTCTTACCCCTCTACAAAGGTACAGTCAGCGTATTCAGAAGCCCCAGCCGAGGGGGCTGCCTAGACGTCATGAATTTAAGCACAATACTAGATTAAGAACAGGGTTACACCAATTTACAGTTGAATGGATCGATGCAACCGTAAGTTCTGTGCTAACATTTCCTTTTCTCGCACGACCGCCTCCATGGTTTCGAGACAAATTTTATCTTCAATTCTTTTATATGCAATGTCAATCGTTATCTACTTTCTCCCTGAGAACTGTTCTAATCTTCTCGCTCGTTAATAATCATTTTCCATGTGATTATTATTTCACACTCAGTAAGGCGTTGTACATTAGTGGATCACCCCAAGCAAGGCGGGCGTGCCATTAGCACGGAAACGGTTACAGAGAGTGAGAGCAAGAGTAAAGAAGAGTGTTTGTGGAAAGGATAAAGAGAAGGACGGGGATCAATGATCAAGGCATCAGAAAATGTCGATTGACATTACATTTGAACATTTGGAAATTATAGCTATCAGAGAAGCAAGTAAGAGGAAGGGAGTCTCACAGTTGGGAAGTGCAAGAATAGAAACTGTTGGAGTAGAACTGGCGGTTGCATTTAACTAGTTCAACAGTAAATTTTTGGGGCCTAGATGCCAATCCAGTAGCACGCTTAAACTTACGTATCCGGGCAATTGATAAAAAAATCTCGTCAGAACAGTTTCCAGAAAAATACTCGAAGAAAATGCTTGGAGAGGAAAGCGTCAGCACGTCTGTGAGAAAGAGACTGTAGATGAGAGACCAGATCAGGACCAATCACTTTGCATATTCACTGCCTTGCACTGGGTGAAATGTGTAAAGAAATCAGTATTATATATATATATTTTTCTTCTCATCCTTTTTTTATTTATGTCTGTCACTGTGCAATGCACAATGAAATTGGACAGTTGTTCCCAGCTGCGCAAAAACACAACAATGATAAATATATGCACACACACGAGCACAACACAGAAATCAAAAACACAGTATCGACTGAATAAAGAAAAGACGTTTAAAATACGTTAAAATTGTTAGCGTGCAAAATCCTTTGTCATAAGCAAGCCCCAAAGATAAAAGATGTCCCTGAAGCTTTCCGACAACGCCTGTTGCATTTTTTTTATATTTTCTGGTCTGCTGCGTCAGCAGAAATTAGAAACGTACTCGATGGAGGGAAGCAAACACGAAATGATGATTTATTCCGTTATTTCATAAGCCTTCTTACCAGAAACATGGGAAAAGGTGCGTTGGGTAAATTGTCACCATTTCATATTTTTGTGTGCGTTGTTTGTTTTAGATTTTTCTCGCCTGAAGAGTATAATAGAGTCAGTTGAAAATTTTCTGTGAGAAGAGGAGCACCATGAATCACTTCATTTGGCCAGAAATTTTGAAACAGCATGCTGTACTGCTTGGCATTCGCAAACATTTCAGTGTGTTAGTGTGTCAATCTGAAGGCAATGCAGAGGATTCGAAAATAGATCAATGAGTTTAATGGTGATTACGAAGGTACGGCAGCTCGGAAAAGTCACTATGATCCTTCTGATAAGAAAAAAATATCTCAAATTTGTTTGTGACGGCTTCAGACTCAACACGGAGGCCTACATCAAGTGCTTTGAGGAGGTAGTGCTGCCCTGGGTCAAGTGAATGGCTGGTAGAAGACCCTATGTCTGGCAACAGGATTCTGCACCATGTCACACAAGCTGAAGAATCCAATTACAGCTCTCAGACAATACACCAGAAGAATACATTCATGACTGTCAGACAATTTCTGCGACCACATCAACCCTTACTTCTGGCCACCTATCTCCCCAAACTGAAACCTGGGGCGCAGTTGAGTGTGAGACCAAGAAAACTCCTTGTAACACCAAAGATGAACTGAAGGCCAGGATCATCGCAGCATCCACCAACTTAAAAAAGGAGGCGTTCCAGAAGAATTGCAGGAGATACCGAAGTCGTCTGGAGGCCGTGGTTGAAGACAGGGATCATTTTATTGAATAAATGTATTCTTTAGTACTATAAGAAATTTTTGTATCATTTTGGCAAATATATCTGTTAAAATGAGATGTATTATTTTCATTTTTGCGTAATTTAGACGACAGTTTATCCATCGCCTCTTATATAGCATTTCGGATCATGAAATTTCAGCAAAGCATGTCATTTTATTTTGAATATGTGTCTGTTTATATTTCTCTTAAATTGTTCAGTAAATATATGAAGATGATAAGACGAAATTGGAATACTTGTAAACGAATTGTATCGCCGTGTCAGCATTTTCATGTTGGTTTATAGGAAAATGTGTCCCGATCTGAAGAAACCAAACCTAGCATACGCCACGTCGACGAAATATGTCGTTTAGAAGATTTTCCATTTTGTGTCATCTCTATTTTTGTTTCAAATACATTTTATACATCCTACAAACACACACACACACACTTTTATACTTCCCTACAAACACACATTTTATACATTTTACAAACACATACATTTTATACATCCTACAAACACACATTTTATACATTTTACAAACACTGACATTTTATACATCCTACAAAAAACACACACTTTTATGCATCCTACAAATACACAAACACATTTATAAATCTTACAACCACACACATGTACATATAGTATTCCGCTTTTTCCTTTAAAAAAATTAAATTGCAATTCAAATACACCCGTGATTTTATCCAATCATTCCTTCGTCCATTCTTTCTGTGTTTCTTTATAATTATGTTTTCTTTTTCTTATGTTCTTTCTTTTTTTCTTTTTTTCTGTCTTTCCTTTTTCTACTTATTTTTATTTTTTCTCAGTCATTTTTGTTCTTTCACAATTATTATTTCTTTCTTTCTTTTTTTTTCTTAGTCCTCTGTCAAATCAAGTTTATCTTTATTTCTTTACTTTCTTCATTTTTCTGCATTTTTTTACTTTTGTTTTCTTTGTTTGTTTGTTTGTTTGTTTGTTTGTTTCTTTCTTTCTTTCTCGGTCATTTGATTTCTTTCAAACTTCAAACTTCAAACTTTCTTTCTTAGTCATTTGTGTACTTTCACAATCATTTCTTTCTTTCTTTCTTTCCTTTTTTCTTTCTTCGAAACTTTCTTTCTACGAAACTTTCTTTCTTTTTCGTTTAACGTTGTCTCTTATTTCAAAATTATTTAATTTCACGCACTTGTGTTGCGTTCAAGCTTGACTGACTTTTTAAAACATTTTTGAGTCTTTGAATAAAAACTATTTTCTCTTCCATTAAAAGCTCGAATCATTTTTAGATTTAGAAACTTCAAAATAAACAGTTAAATGTCTGCAGTTGCTGCGAGAAACGAAGCCCAAAATGAGGCTTTGTATTCATTAGGAACGAATGAAAAGAAATAAAAACAAAAGATTCAGGGAGAATCTCTCTCTTACGATCAAAATCGTCAGTGATTTTCATATTTGGGAAGATTCATGTCAATTGTGGCCCTTCGATGTATCTTCTTTTACCAAGATCGCTGGCCGTCGTTCGACACTCAGTTCACATTAGCTCGCCAGGTAGGCGGCCATTTCATTCAGTTATCTCTGATACACGAAAAGATAAAGTAAAATAAATGTCGCACCCAGTATTTTTTATTATCTCTCTAAAAGGAATTAGAATGTTTTCGTTCAAGGAAGATTGTATACATTTATACGTGAAAAGATAGTGTGTGTTTCTAGGTCCAATCGTTCTTCAGGATCCAGAGGCTCCACGATATTGATATGTATTTGGCGATAATTTGGCGCGAATGTCCAAACCGAACGTAATTACAAAAACGTCCTCGCCTAGAAACACGCTACGCGTAAGCCTAAGAAAGTATAATTTATTGCGTTTCTGTTTTCACCTAGACAGACATAGCCAGGCTTAGAAATTGTAGTCCGTGCGTCTATTTAATCCTTAGATGTGGGGAAAACATATGGCTTCTATGTCTTTCCCAGAAGCATTAGTCCAGTGTGAACACGGTGTATGTATTATCGCTATCAGCCCATAAAATGCCGTAAAGCCACTAAAACCCAATGGGTTACAGGGCGTGGAGGAATTCGGAACAGAGACAATAATAATGGGCGGAAAGATAAATCAGGAGGACGGTATATCAGATTAAAGTTGACTAGAAGTCATGGAGCTGGAAGGGAGTCCCACATACGAGAAGTGCAAGAAAAGAAACTCTTAGCATAGAATTTACGGTTACATATATTTAGTTCAAGTGTATATCGATGAGAATTCGATGCCAGTCTTGCACTACTCGCATCATATCTGCTCCAACAGCAACTCCGACCTGATTCTAGACGAGTCAGGCCGCCTCCTTGAAAGCGTCGTTCTACGCACCTCGACATTACAGTAATCATAAGAACTAGCAAAGTCGGACTTAGACCGCTCTCATTGATATATGTCAGTCAGCTCTCAGCCAATGAAAACGGTTTTTCACGCTCCTCTACTATATAATGTTGTCTTTTTACTTCATCCGGTTTAGATTTGATCTACTACTTCCGGCTTCCATAACCAGGCTAGTATCTTTATTGCGTTGTTTAAGTCCACGTTTTACCTTTTAAATTCTAATCCTATAGCGATACTAAATCTTTAACTAAACCTACACTCATATCCAACTCAAAACTATCCTATACTAGCACTTTCTAAAAAGAAATTTGCTGTCAGGTAAAATAAATAAATAAATAAATAAAAAACCTGTATACACGTTTTGTTATTTACCGACTAAAATAATTCGATGGCCTATTAACAATAAATAAATAAATACATAATTATGCTATCTACTCAATTAAGTAACCTATACACATATTTACAATCTGATACATATTTCTCAAAGTAAATCTACTCAATTAGTACTAGCATCAACTCCCTAATTTTCCAGACTATTATTACTATGAAACTATATCTTTCTCCTCGATTCCATTCATAATAAATATGCAATGAGGCTTGCATAATAAATTTACCTCAACTACAGTTTGCAGAAACTCAGAATTGTTCGGCTAGAACGAAGGGATTCTTTGAAAGAATTCTTTCCGGCAAAAATACTCGTTGCAATATCCGGGCACAGAAATTTTCAATAACAAATCCAGAGCTAATATTTCTTGGTCATTGTTTTGTTGATGTGCTCTTTTTCAATTCGGGACGTCTACAGTATCATGATCAGAATTCATTTAAAAGTGTAGAATCGATAAAAATGTTTACCCGCTGTTATATTAAATGTATTTCAGCGAAGAAAAACACATTGCATCTTTAACATTAAAGGTTATTTTGCTGGAGGTATTTAGAAAATACCAACAAAATGGTATCCTGTGTACAAAAACATTTCCGAAAATTATTATCGTGGTCAATGCACATTCAGAAAATTAATACTGTGAGCAGAACTGTGAATATATATATGAAATCAATGAACTGATCAATGATCATTTTGAAAATCTATACACCAATTAATAGATAATATGATAATATAACCTGATCGATGAATATTATTATAATCGTTACACTTATCAATCGATATTCTTAGAATTAATATGGAATCAATAGATATTCTGAAAATAAATACAGTGATAAATTATTATTATACAAATCAATATAGAGATCAATGAATGTTCTCAGATTTTATACATGACCAATTAATATTCTGAAATTAAATAACCTAATCAATGACTATCCTAAGAATCAATGATATGTTAAAGAAAACTTCTGAAAATCGGTATACTGATCAATAAATATTCTCGATCAATGACTATTTGAACAAATCGATATCTTGATTAATAAATATCCTGAAAACAAATACAGTGAACCTAAGAAACAAACAAAACAGCAATGGATATTATAAAGCGTAGCAGATTAATGATAAAAGCTGTGTAAATCTTTTGCAACAATTCCATTGTGTCAGCGATCTGAAAGTCCCTGTTTAAGCTGTAGTTTTATGCAAGACGGAAGTTCCGAACTGGTCAGCCATAATTGACCGGATGTTGGAATGACAGGAAGTAGATAATCGTAGGACGTACGCATCGTCTGATATAAGAAAAGGTAGCCGAAAACTAGTGACAAAGACGACGGCTCCACGCCATTATCACTGATCAAAAGAGTTGAAAGAATGCTTTGTAACGGTTCAGGCGTTGGTGTCGTCTTTTATTAGCAGTTATCAAAAGCAACTATCATTTTGGTCGTCGTTTCTAAACCTAGAATAGAAATTGGAAAATCTATGGCAATCCGTCTTCGCTATAAGCGGTCTACAATTCATTTAAGAATCGAAAATCAAAGCAACATTGGTGAAACTGTGTAATAGTTTTCTGCTTTCCTGATAAGTGACATAATTCTTTTAAAATCATGCATGTATTATTTCCATGACCAGGATTTGTGCAGTTGGATTCAGTACAATATAATTCTTGTTTCTATAACTGAATCTACTGAAGAATTCAATAAAATGGTTTGCCAGTAAGATTTGATGTGTGTTGTGCGTATAATATTCAGTCCAACATACCAAAATTCAATGGAGATAAATCTTGGTCAAATGAGTAAAGCCTAGTTTAAAATATACGATTTGTTTTATTTCCTCACATACCTTTGAATCTAAATATGTTTTAAACTATTTTAAAAAAATAAAGCTAATCCAAGTATAGAGCCCTTGGAGACACCCACATTTATGTAGACAAATCAGGAATTGCGGCCATTCAAATCAACATTTGTTTTCACAATTTGATAAGATAGTTTGTATCAAATCAGCAATTCATCCAGAAATAGTTTACCCCTTCACCTTGTTAAGATGGCCAGTTTGCTAAACCATGTCAAACGCCTTCGAGATATCGGCTACAAACAAAAATAAACACAAACTGAAATTATCTTAAACTATTTAAACAAAAATTTAATATATTATTTTTTAAATGAAAAACAGTCAATAAGATTTATTTAATTCAATCTATTGATATCATTTTGATTATTATAGACACAATGATTTGATATCAAGAACGATATCAATAGAATGTATTGATATCATTTTTATTATTATAGACACAATGATTTGATATCAAGAACGATATTAATCGAATGTATTGATATCATTTTGATTATTATAGACACAATAATTTCATATCAAGAACGATATCAATAGAATATATTGATAACATTTTGATTATTATAGACACATTGTTTTGATATCAAGAACGATATCAATAGAATGTATTCATATAATATTAATTATTATAGACACAATGTTTTGATATCAAGAATGATATCAAGAATGATATCAATAGAATGTATTGATATCATTTTGATTATTATAGACACAATGTTTTGATATCATTTTGATATCAAGAATGTATGATATCAAGAATGTTTGAAATCATTTTGATATCAAGAATGTATCGATATCATTTTGATTATTATAGACACACTGTTTTGATACCATTTTGATATCCAGAATGATATCAGTATAATGCATTGATATCATTTTGATTATTATAGACACACTGTTTTGATATCATTTTGATATCCAGAATGATATCAGTATAATGCATTGATATCATTTTGATTATTATAGACACACTGTTTTGATATCATTTTGATATCAAGAATGATATCAATAGAAAGTATCGATATCATTTTGATTATTATAGACACAATATTGTGATATTTTGATATCAAGAATGATATCAATAGAATATATTGATATCATTTTGATTATTGTGACAGAGAAGGGAGTCGGGGAAACACACACAGACACGTATAATTTTTATTGAAACTGAAGTGGATATGAATAGCGAAATTAGAGCAGAGCATTTTTGTTTACTGATGGGAAATCTGATCTAGGGCAGGTCATTAGGAAGACAATAAAAATGGTAGAAATAATTTTTATCTGTTAAAATTTGAAATAGCGCTTAGTAATCTATGAGAAACTTTGGAATTCACATGGTTTTGTTTGACGAAGCCAGAACCCGTGATAATGGCGTACGAAGTAGTATGGCCGAGTGTCGGTTATGACAAGCCGGCTTTTTCTATATAAATGCGTAGTTATCCTGAAAAAGTGCTAGACGGAAGAGAGAGACGGGAGAGGCCGTGATCGGTCGGCACGTCGTCGTAGCCTGCGTGCCGTCACGTGCATGGGCACCAGCGCCGACCGATACGGGTCGCGGTGCTACAGGAAAGACGGAAGAGGCAGATGGAAGAAGAAGACGCATAGTAGTTTTTGGCTCTTCTGTCTTCGAGTGCAGTCGAGCTGGGTGGAGAGATGTCGAAGATTGAAAGTGAGCAGAATTGAATCGAAGGCTCGAAGAAGTACGAAAGTGACGTCAGAGATTGGAACAAAAAGCCTGCTAATATGTGCTGTTGATATAAGAACGAAGAAGCGAATTACTCCTCCAACATCTAAGACTACTACTGCTACTATTATTACTACCACTGGGAAAGGAAACGTCGAACAAGCCACCTGTTTCCTTTAACCAAATTACACGAAGTATTTTCTTTTGTTTTGTTGATCATCATTCATATACGAGAGACTGGGGATCAGAGAATTTGGCCCGAGCAAGACGAATTATTCTCTCCTTCTACTTGCAGACAGAAGAGGCAGGCGGAAGAGGGAGACGGTGTAGAGTCGAGTTGGAGACTCGAGGGTGAGATAAAATGACGTCAGAGATTGGAACGAAGCGTCCGCTAACATGTACTGTTGATATACCGCTGCTTCTGCTACCACGAAGATTAGTACTACTGTTACTACTGCAGAGGAGGAACGCAACTATAAACTTTAAGCCGCGCATCTTTATCTCTCCATCGAAAGAGTCGCATATCTGAGACGATTTAACAACAAGTTAATCACAACCCACTCTCTCTCTCTCTCTCACGCTCTCACGCTCTCACTCTCTGTCTAGAATCCAGTGTATGAGTTTTACGTCATTTACCTTTCTTTTCTGTAACCCGTTTCTTTTCTACACTATTCTTTTCTTCGATTTAAAAGACATTAACAATTCAACTATTGAATATTTGTTGTCCGGCTTTCTGCATATATATATATATATATATATATATATATATATATATATATATATATATATATATATATTTTGGTGCATTCTAAATTTCTTAGCATGGACTCGCCAGCCGTGTGTACATCTTCAGTCGACCGTGAATGGATGAACATCACTTCTGCTTTCTGGACCAAATCAAACACAACGTGGGTAGGAAGCAGGTTTAAACCAGTGAACCGGTCGAATGATCTACAGATGCTCAGGGGACCTACGGCTACTCCCTTAAGTTCGGTTAAGACTGAGTAGACACCTCAACCGAGAGAGTAAGATGTCGGAGTTTGAGGAGTTGGGGACGAAAGTGTTAGTTTTTTTTATATCATTTTGATATCAAGAATTTTATCACTAGAATGTATTGACATAATTTTGATTATTATAGACACAATATTTCGGCCACGTACTCTATAACAACCCTCAGGTGTCCATTATTTTTTGTCTTTTTTGATGATTTGTTGATTATTTTATTTTTTTGTCACTGCAATGCCAGTTCGTGTTTCTTGCTGAAACAGTCTAAATTATTTCACTACCTGACAGAAGGCTTGAACTCACTCACTTGCGGACTTTCAACAATAGCAAAAATGAAACTGGATAGCACAAGTAACCCGTAAATGAAATTATGTCAGTGGGACGCGTAACGTAAATCCTCGATTTAAAAAAAATCAAGCTATAGAATTAATAAATACGAAACACTTCAAATACTTCGGTGTATGAGTCAGTTTTTTAACTGGTTGATTTTTCTTTAACGCCATATCAACTTCTAACGGTTATTTAATGCCAAAAGGTAAATATCTCCCACATAGTAATAGAGAAAATGTACTTTTTAGAACATTAATGCAACTGAGATGAATGCTGACATGCTTTTCGTTCTGTTCTGTTATATTCTCCCCCCTATATTAACGTAATATTTGGTTTAATACTGAAATATGCTTAACAGACTCCCATTTACAGCGTTGACTCAACTTCCATCTGTGAATAAAGCCTCGATCCCGCCAAGCCACTGGCTGGAAGAAATCTTGTTTTTCTCTATTTACAGTTACCAGAGCCAGTCCCTTGCTCAGCATGCGACGAAGTATTACAAACGTTTTACGTTTGGTTTAAATATCTCAACCAATATTAGGTACTATTCTACTTGTGGTCATGCAGAGCGAGCTGATGTTATTACTGAATGAGAACACTTAGTCAACTGTACAGATTTTATTCAATCAGGGTAAAAGGTTTTTTTTTTAAATATATAGATTCTAGACATTAAACTTTATTGCTTGTAATTCCACTACCAAAATGCATTGTCAGTTATTGTTCTACGAAAATGTACTGTTGATTTTTGTTTGGTGTGCTCACTATTTGTCCATAGATGGGACACTAACAGGTGCTACAAACCCGAGTCAGGGTGGACCTGGGGACAACAGCAATTAAGATGTAGTTTCATGCTTCTCAAAATCTCCAATATACCTATGAGTGGCCGTGATTCCGGAAGTAGTTTAGCGTCATACCCAGGACGGAGTATGGCTCAGCTACAAGGCATTTAATTTAGGAGGTAAGGAACATTTTATACATTCAAAGTAAAAGGGAATTTTTTAAATATATAGATTTTAGATCTTAAACTGAATTGCTGGTAATTCTCACTACCGAAATCCAATATGGGTTATTGTACTATGACAATGTACTCTTGGTTTTCTTTGGTGTGGTCAATATTTGCCCATAGATGAGACCCTAAGAGGTGCTACAACCCCGAGTCAGGGTGTACCCGGAGACAACAGCAATTAAGAGATAGTTTCATACTCCTCAAAACCTCCAATAAACCAATCAGTGGCCTTGAAGCCGGATGTAGTTTAGCGTCATATCCAGGACGAAGTATGGCTCAGTTACAACACATTTAGTATAGGAGGTAAGGAACATAGAATAGGGTGTGCTAGGGGTAATTTTGACCAACATGGTAAGTTGTTAGAAAACAAATACGTTAAACTAAAAACCTCCAGACATCTTCTTTAATAATTTTGTCACATTGAGACTTTCACCTGGATGCCATGTTTGGTGAAAAACTCGTTAAGAAATATGTAAACTGTAAAAGGATTTTACTCATCAATGGTTAAAAACGTCTTCGAACCAGAATAGCATTTAGGTCGAAGCGACGAACAAACCATCAGTACACAAAATGCTGGTGTAGATAACAGAAATCATATTACTTGAGAACTGTCAACAAAATGGGGAACCGATGTAAATCAAAGGGAGAATAATCAAATGCTGACATTCCACACTATCCCAGACAGAAGAAAAGAAAAGATTTCATCAGTACTATAAAAGAAGTCATTTGAAAAATTGTTTTAAAAGAAACATTTTTAAAATTTCAACCGACAGTATAAATGATCGTTCTGTTAATGAATGTTTAAGGATTAAGGGAATGGCTAATATGACCTTTAACATTAACATTAACTTCCGGTATTACTACTTTGATTTTAACCCTTTACCTCAAGTGTCCATGCTTAGAATATTACTGCCACATATGTTCCAGTGCTCCTGCTATCTCTCCAGAGATCCTTGATAAGATTCTTAATTAAGCTGACAAGCAATAAGATGATGAGAAACATTTCGACCGTGTTTACATTTCCGAGTACATGAATATGGTGTTATGAATGAAGTTATGTGTTTATAGTACTTGTGAAATTCCCAGTCAACTATAGCTGAGTTATGCGTTAACACCATAAGTTTAAAATATTATTCACCTCTATGCAATATAGGTAACTTACGTGATTTTTTAAAAAGATTTGTAGTATTTTAATGTAGTATTTTTTTTTTATATAACATTTTGCTGCTACAAACATTAGCACGACTCGGAGTTTAAGGCAAAACGGATTGTGGTAATGGTGTAGTCTTGTAAAATCTTCTAAGAGCAACACTTCTTTGCGATTAAACTATGATGGATGCTTTTCCAGCAAATGTGTTCATTTCAGACTATTGTCCTCATCTTTGTCGTCATTTTGGCCGTTGTACGCTCCGGCCTTCTTCAGGTGGTTGGAATGTCTAACTGAACCCTTTATTTCGCTCACTGGAGTAAACTGTTCTAGTTCCATGTGCCATGTTTAATGGATGTCAGTTATCAGTTGTCTCCTGTTGATTCCTCTCTGAAAGTTCTCCATTGCCTTAACCGGGTACTGAACTCACACTCTTTGGGTCCTGTCACTGCATTTAACTAACACCTTTATCCACTGTGCCACGTGTCCATTTTTTGTTTAGCACTTTATGATAGACGTAATATTTCATATTCCCCCAAATACAGAGTATATAATTTTGGGTGTAGTCCTGGTTGGCTGGTTGATTTTCCTTTTCAATGTGTGCAAATTGTTGTTTTAGTTGGATACCATTATAAAATACCTACTTTACATCTATGGTGATCATTGTAGCAAAGAGAAATTCGATCGTAAATTTAATATTTAATGACGAGCATAGGACATTAACATTACCATCCAGTATTACTACTTTGATTGTAATCCTCTACCTCAAGTGAAATTTGAGACTTGTAAGCTAGTATAGAACCGATTGTCTTTGAGAATAATATAGATTAATCATAATGGGTTTGTTTAAAGAGAACAAAATGGACTCGTAGAATCGCAACGCTTCCAAAACTAAACAGATCTCTATTATTGATCGGAGGGAACTATCTCTGCCTTCCATCAGTATGGCTGATGCTAACCTCCAGGAGAAGAAACTTGTTGTGCCTTCTTGGTCTAAAGTTCTCGGCTGACATGAAATGGACAGATTATACTGAATCCATTTGGTCAGCTTCGAAAAAGGTTGCTTCCTTGTTTCGTGGTAGACAATTCTTCTGTCCAGAGACTATCATGCATATCGACATGTCTACCATTCGTCCATGCCTAGAATATTACTGAAACATATGGTCCAGTTCTCCTGGTATCTCTCTAGATATTTCTTGATAAGGTCCATAGAAGAATCAGCAATATTATTGGCCCCGATCTGGCGTATCAGCTTCAAACACTTTCCTACCACTGTTAGGTTAACTCCATTTGATTTTTCTATAAATACTTTCATGGTAATTGTTCGGATGAGATCTTCGCTATGGTACTATGGTACTATGGACGCTTCGAATTTAAGCGCAGTACTAGACTAGCGACTTGGTCCCACTAATTTACAATTGAGCTGAATAGATGTAACCGTAAGTTCTCGTACTACTCGCTTGTGGAACTACTTTATGACTCCATGTTTTCCAGCCAACTTTAATTTGAAAAAGTTTAAATGCAATGCCAAAAGCTATCTTCTGCTCTCTTGATTATACTTCTTCTGTCATCGCTTCTCAGCAGTGTTCTTGTTCCAAACTCTTCCACACCCAGTATCCCATTGTGTCTTTGTGGCTTTCTTGGGGTGAAATCGATTTTAAAAAAAGATAGTTGGCATTTCTGAAACACATAAGTAAAGAGGCTATCAGATATTTAAACTCACAGGACAGATTGGAGAAGAACGAAACCTAACTAAAAGTTATTTTTTTGTTGTTTTTGCTTTACGGGATATCAACCTCAATGTGTTATTTAATGCTAACAAAATTTTAATTGCTGGTAATATTATTTTTTACAAAGTATTTCTGGTATCAAAACCATTTTTCCACTTATTAGTGTTTGGACCCAGTTTAGGGGTTAACTATTTGCCCATAACTGGGACCCTAACAGGTGCTACCACCCGGGGTCAGTGTAGACCTGGGTGCACCAGCAATTAAGAGCTGGTTCCACGCTCCTCAAAACCTCCTTGCAGTTGGACGTAGTTTATATCTTACCCAGGACAATGATGTAGTTTATCGTCAGACCCATGACGCCTAACTCACGGATTTGCGTGAAACAATGGTCAGTCATTGATGCACGCTTGCACGATCATATATGTTTCGATACATAACTGACGAGGCAGAAGATTTTTCCGGCAGTAAGTTGCCATAACTTTCTCCGGTAGACTGGTTGGCAACCAAGGCTAAAGAACGCAATCTGTCATGATATTTAACCGATAGCTGGGGTGTTACTCGTTGGTACTGTGGAAAAATAGAAATTCTCAAAAGTAAAACGTTGCTTAGAACTACAAAGTAAAGTAGTGAATATCTCTTATAGACTGACCATATAAAAATGAGTAATAAAGTCGAAAATATGTCAGAGTTTTACTCCATGCCAAACCGTCTATGACTTCACTTTCGTGATAAAGGATTCCTTTGCCTGGTTCTGAAAGAAAAGGACAAAACAAGAAAAATGCTAAAAATCCGATACGTTCATGAATTCATAAGTTACCGGCCAATTATAACTTTGCATTAGAGGCCATATTAACATCTGAGAGAATACCTTTAAAAGATAATCGGGTTTCGATCCTAGCTAGAGGTACCGTACGTCTAGCCACACTTATGAGCTGTGAAACAGCGAAACAGTCTGTCTGTGGATGACAAAAATATTAAGTCCTGAAAAATTAATTTCGGTTGAGCCCTCTGGTTTGAGGTGTGAATTTGTAAACAGTGACTATTTAAGCTAATATTGCACGACTCTTCGGCAGAATTGAGTCACTGTCAGTCACTGTGTGTTTATCTAAATCTAAAAATAAACACACTAAAATTCACCTTCATCCCGTACCGTGCGCTGACGGCTTAGTGGGAGAATTTCGGACTGACGCAAATTCAGTCGGGTTTCGATCCTAGCTAGAGGCAACCGGACGTCTAGCCACACTGATGAGCTGCGAAACAGATCTGTCTGTGGATGACAAATATATATATATATATATATACAAGTATAGGATTGGTGAATGTGGAATAAATTCCAATAACAAAGAAATACTATTCTTAAAAGAGTGTTCAATACAGAGTAGAGCAAATATAATCATTTATTCGAAAATTATAACATAAAAATGATATAAAATCTCTACAAAAATAGCCATTTTGTTTCAACACTTCTGGTGTCTACTCAAGTGATGGTGTTGAATGTAATACATTCAGCACCATCACTTGAAAAGAAACCAGAAGTGTTGAAACAAAATGGCTATTTTTGTAGAGATTTTATATCATTTCTATGTTATAATTTTCGAATAAATGATTATATACATATATATAAATATAAAAGTGAACATAGAAGTCAACACTTAGAGGCGACAGGGTGTTTAATGATAGACGCAATCATCAGGCCCACTTTTATATTTACACACGCACTATCTCTGATATTGAGCGCTTTATCCCATAAATATAGCAAACCTTAAGACTATATTTCTACATATATATATATATATATATATATATATATATATATATATATATATATATATATATATATATATATATTCACCCTTTTAGCAGAAGGGAGCAGACAAGACTCTAAAATTCTCTTGTACTGCTCGCTCCTGACGGTCTTTTCAATAGGTTTTAAGAAACCAGTTCCATGAAAAGAAAAGCATCTTCAGAACATTATACTGAACGGATGCTTGACAGTACTTACTGCTAAATTCAAAGAGCTTTTAAAGCTTCTTCCTCGGATTTTAGATCGCTTATCCTTTGAATTTAGCTCAACTTTCGTTTCAACGGAGAAGAGAACATTTAGTAAAAAAAAAATCAGGTGAGTCACTTTTATAGAACAGCACTGTATATATATATATATATATATATATATATATATATATATATATATATATATATATATGTATATATATATATATATATATATATATATATATATATATATTACGCGAGTCATTCATACGAAATGATTCATATGAATGATACGCGTAATGTAAATTGAACCTGCACCACATAATTGATATATATATATATATATATATATATATATATATATATATATATATATATATATATATATATATATATATATATATATACTGGATTCTACCATCGTATGATGATGAAGCAGCTCAGTTTCTACGACTAACAGCCAGACTACCTGCACATATAATTTGATTATAGCGGTAAAATCTTGTTTAGAAATAGCCACACTTTTTGGTAGAGCCGAATAAAGAGAATCGGTGGACATTGTGTGCCACAAGGCCCCCAACCACGACATTCCACAGGTATTGAGTTCAGAGTTGTCCTTCTTCTAGACCGCTCGCTGCCCAAGGCTATAGGACCCAGTTTGTCCTTCTATTTATCTATTGCTGAGAATGAAGAGACGGATTAATACCTTTCCCAAGGGTAATACCACGTAAATGAAATTAATGAGCTACCTATTCCTCCACATTCCTTCCATACTCACTTACTCTCTTTCTCTCTCTCTCTCTCTCCTCTATCTATCTATCTACCTCACACACATACATAGATTATATATAACATGACACTTGTGTCGGTATATCTGTGTAGGCATTCCTGTAACTATATGTTTTGTATAGGCGTTTTTATAGGCATGTCTATGCGCGAGTTTGTGTGCGTTTGCTCGTATAAAGCTACATCGTGAATAAAATTCTGCCCCGAGCAATCAGTGTACACTAATTTTCTTTTTCTTTTTTAATATTCAACACGATTTCCATCTGCGTTTAAATCACGAACCGAAGTGTTGTGAGAAGACGCAAGACCTTGGCGAGGCGCATTTAATATGGCTGCCTGCCATAGAATACTCGAAGCTTCTTTTTGTTCACACTTCGTTACAAATGATTAATCACAACTATAAGTATAAATTCGATTTATCTTATCGCTCTTTGTTTTCACTTCTTTCCTTTTTCCACTTTTTCAGTTCTCTGATTTTGTCTTTTATCAGATTTTCTTACGATGCAAGCTTATCTCCATTTAAATCATTACTACATTTTTTTTGTTTTTCTTTTCATCTTTTCTGCGTTTTCGTTCTGATTTGTTTTTTTTTTGTTTTTTTTTCTGTAGCGTGGAATCCATTGGCAGAGGTTGGAAAAAGAATTTCTTCTTTTAGAAATCGTTCGAACTACTTTTCTGCTTTGTATCAGTGAAATATTTTATATCTTCTACATTATCTGCATCGAGGTGCGTTTTTCTTTACAAAGGAAATCAAATCTGCCAAACATTTCAACATTATAAAGAATACTCAAGCAGCCGATGCAGCATCTACATCTCTGCATATTTGCTTACAGACAGACTAAATGCACATAACATGAATAACCACCATATGATATTTGTACAGCCGATGAAATCAGACCTTCCGAATCCTACAACTGTGGAAAGAAAATTGCGCATGCGTGATCAAGCATTTTTACACGCACATATTCATACGAGTATAAGTTTATCTAAAGTCAATAAGAATCACAAAATTATACACACGCACATAGACAAATATACAAAAACCTCAAAGAGGAATATAGATCACAAACATATTCTCTTCTATGTGCTGTGTCGCTTCAGTATGTAGCTCTCCACAACATCTTGACCTCTGTAACCTTTTGGGAATGTTGCCTTTTTCATAGATTTCCCTAAACCACTAAAGCCTGCTCTGCCAAACATTTTCCCATACTCGTTAGGTAGGTTATGCGCTGAGTTTATCTGTGCGGCTTGCCTTTAGTTTTTCTTGTGAGTGTCAAAATTACCAAACATTCTTTCCTCACTGTGTGTCCTAAAAATATTAACTGTCTCTTTCTAATGCTATGTATAACTTTCCTTTTGTTTTCGTTTTCTCTAAAGCAGGGGTATTGCTTACAGGTTTAGTTCATGGTATTCTCAGCATCTTTCTGTAGAACGACATTTCTAGTATCTCATCTTTCTTCATCTGCGAGAAGATTTCCCTGCATTCACTATCATATAGGACGACTGATGTTTACATAACAGTTCAGTAATCTTTTGTTTGTTCGCGATGAATTTTTCCTGTTTTTCAATATTCTGCTTAGCTTCGAAAAGGCACCTTTCGCTATTCCAATGCGCCTTCAAATTTCCCTGTCGCAGATTCTGTCCTCTGTTAATATGCTTTCCTAGATACATAAAATGTGGCATCTCATTGTTTTTGGTATCTCGAAATTTGCATATTGGCTGTTGCTATTGCTGACAACCCTACATTCAGTCTTCTTGTAATTGATGTTAAGTCTTTTTCTTTTCTAGTTTCCCTTCATTATCTTCTTTAGAAATTTTGTAGTTTCCTTTCTGTGTCTGGTATCAAACCCGTGTCATCATTCTATCTAATATCTCAGTTACGGGCAAATAATTAACCGTCAAACTGGTAGCAAAACAGTATAAAGTGTAAAAATAGATTATTTGCATTATTCGGACTATTGTCCTCATCTTTGTCGCCATATTTATCACAACGTTTCGGCTGTTGTACGCTCCGGCCTTCTTCATTGGATAAAGGCGTTGGTTAGATACAGTGACAGGACCCAAAGTGTGTGAGTTAAATACCTGGTTAAGGCAGTAGAGAAATTTCAGAGGGAAAAATTAACAGGAGATAACTGATAACTGACATTCATTAAAAATGGCAGGTGGAACTAGAACAGTCTACCCCAGTGAGCGAAATAAAGGGTTCAGTTCGACATTCCAACCACCTGAAGAAGGCCGGAGCGTACAACGGCCGAAACGTTGTAATAAATATGGCGACAAAGATGAGGACAATAGTCCGGATAATGTAAATAATGTACATAATACCTCATCTTAGAAATCTAGACAGATGTGTAAAAATAGGTTTTAGTACAAGTAATACATTATTATAAAAATTATTAACAGCAATAAGTTTTGGCAAAGATATTATGAGCAATATATTTTTGAAAAAAATATTACCAGCAATACATTTTTGGAGAAAAATATTACTAGCAATACACTTTTTTAAAAAAACTAATACCAGCAATGCACTTTTTTTTAAAAAAATTACCAGCAATACATTTTTTTAAAAATATTATTGGTAATACATTTTTGAAAAAAATATTACCAGCACTAAAACTTAAATATCTCATTGAGGTTGATATACCGTAAAACAAACCAAACCAAACCGCAAGCATCTTAGTCTGTTACGTGCCATACTTGATAAACAAGTGCGCAATCATGTCTATTTCGATTCAAGTTCTGCTAGGCAGTTTTTCCTGCAGCAGGTTGCCGTTTCTTCCTGTGCTAGAATGTTTGCCAACCAAGGCTATGGGAACCAGTGTGCCACGCTATTATAACCATAACTGGAAGATTCATACCTTTCCCAAGAATATTTGCTCGGATGTGAATGTAACGGACTCGAGTGGAAGTCGAACTCAGATCATTGCACTACAAAAATATCAATTCGAAATTTTGTAAAACCTCTCATCCCACCTCGATAATTGTTTTAAAGTTTCAGGCGGTGTTCCAGTGGCTGTGTATTAAATATTTTCTTTTACATTTTTAAAAGCCAGTTCACCTCCTCCTGATCCTTTAGCAAAATAGTTTTCAAATGTTAGTCATGAATACATTGCAGTATTCTGCATTCTGCATCTTTGGGCATAACCATGAAAGCCGTGATGATTAAAAATATTTTAACCGTTTCAGTCATGTCTTGCGTTGAAGTCATATTAATCAGCACTGAATCTTGGTTATTTTCGCACGATTCAGCCAACGTGTTGATATGGCGTAGGGTCCATCGCCAATGAAGGCGCAATCAGCGTGCTGAGTATATATTCCGACTAGTATTGTTCAATTTCGCTTAAAAACTATTTGAAAAAAGGTATAAATTGTCCCTAGGCTGAAGAGAAGTTTTCTTCTAGGGAAGACGACTCTGAATTCAAAATATTTTGGGTGTGGTGATGGCAGTGATCCGCCTTAAAAAAAAAACAGTACAGAATATACAGCAGCAACACTTATCGTAATCAAGATTTGAGCTTATCTACCGCAAGGAGAGCAATGACATTCCGGGAGTGAGCAAGGATCAATATTAAATACGTTTTACTCTGGGGTATTACGTAATTTCGCTTGCACATCTTCTATATCAAGATCGTCTAAGTTGGGGCACTATCTATATCAGTGGTTTTCAAACATTTTGCTGGAGCGGAACAACAAGGAAACATTACAGTCGCTCGAGGAAACCCTGCAATAAATTAATTGTCTTATGCAAAAAAAAAAAGCTTTCAATTATTAAAATAAAATAAAAATACTCGTCTTCAGATTTATTTACAAAAAAATACAAAGACAAACTGTAAAAATATTGTATACGTCCATATGCAATTTTAATCTTGCCTCTACGGTTATTACACATGCATTAAAAAACTTCGGTTTAAATGGATTGCATTTATTTTCATTAAAAATTCAATGAGAAACTTGAGCCTGATGTTTCTTGCACAAATCTTTAATATTGGGTCGTGTCAATCATAGTACTTGTGTAACTTCTTGCGGAACCCCTGGGCTTTACTGGCGGAACGCTAGGGTTACGCGGAACCCTGGTTGAAAACCACTGATCTATATATTTGTAGCAATTACTTTGTTAAATATCTACATTTTAAAAGTCAAAGATCTCTTACCACAGACCAAAGGCAACAGTCTAGAACATTTCCCCATTAACGACCATCGTAAATCCCTTTTTGAATTATTGCAACGGATAGCCGATTGGGAAGAGAAGTCGGGGAGATGAGTTCGAATTTTTTTTTTTTAAGTTTTTTTTTTACATTTACTTGCGCTTTGGTGTATTGTAGAGTTTAGCTTGTACTTCTGCTATATCAAGACCGCCTACCATCGTTAAATTCACTTACGTACTAATACCCATGGCTAAGTTATGAATCCGCTTCTTCTCACCCCCCCCATTTATGAGTAAATAGCAGGAGTGACCGGGTTTTATAGCCTTGGACGGCAACTGGTCTACCGCAGATAGAAATGGCAACCTACTGCAAGAAAAAAATCTGCCTTGTCAATCAGTTATCGAAAGATACATGATCGCCTAACCATGTATCTCGTGTGGCACATAACTGACTGACTACCTTGGGGTACTGTCTATATATTTGTAACAATTAATTTTTTCTTAAATATCTACATTTTAAAGGTTAAAGATTTCTTGCCACAGACGAAAGGCAACACTCTATACAAACCCATTACCCCAATAATGACCATTGTAAACTTGTTTTGAATTATTGTAACGGATAGACGCTCGGGGAGTGAAGTCGGAGAGGTGAGTTCGTATTACAATAGGGATTGTTATATTCATTTACGCAGGAAGTCGCATGGGAAACCTATTAATCTACGTCCTCTCTTGTATCTGGAAAGGTCACTGTTATTGTAAAAAAAATGTTACTGCAATATTCACTTTCACAAAAAAAAATAAAGTATGATTCTTATACAAAATATTTCTGTTTTATAAAAAACACAATGTGTTGATAAGCCGTAAATAAGAAATTCTTGACTCCATTACAGGTTTCTAAAAATTCAGTAATCATTATAGGCTTATTAAAAATGATAAAATCTGGTATTAATTATAGGTTTCTAAACTCCAGTATTAAAATGAGTTTTAAAATCTATCCTGTGTTACTTATGCTTTTCTGCCTATAAATCATTCATTTCAACCGTCCCATGCAAAGCCCTATTGGATTAAAATCACTGTTTTTTTTATCGGTTTCACCTCATGTAAGGCTTTAAAGCCACTAAAACACAAGGGATTGCAGGGTAAAAAAAGAATTAGGGAGAGAAACATTACTAACGAGCGGAAAGAGAAAAGAGTAATAAAAAAGGCGGTAAATAGTGATTGACATTGTATTTATATTTATGGAGATTAAAGTTAGCAAAGCATGGAGCCGGAAGGCAGTTCCCCAGGCGAGAAAAGAAACTTAGCTTAGCACTTACGGTTACATCAAGTCAGCTCAATTGTCAAGTGATGAGATTTCGACCCCAGGCATGTATTGCGCTTAAATTTAAAAAAAATCTAGATACAATAACGATGAGCGATATTTATTTCTACTATGTACAGAAAATGTGGCACAAGGCCAGAATGGATAATGAGGGAAAAGGTCTTCTTCTGTCTTAACGTTAAACTTAGCTAGCCACAAACACTGCCCCAAACATACAACAATATTCCATACACCAAAACAACGCATTCTTACTTACCTCTGTTACCACATCCACCATAATAACTCATTGCCTCCATGTAAGTCATAACTAAACCCCATATGCACAATTGATTTTCTGTGGGAGGAGGGAATATAAGAACAATAAAGAAAAGCAATATTTATTCTGTTACGTACACAGAAATATGGCGCAAGGCCAAAGGGGGATTGGGGAAAGGACGGTCTACTTCTGTCTTAACTATAACTTAGCTAGCCACGAACACTGACCCAATCATACAAACAATATTCCTTACACCAAAACAACACATTCATACGTACCTTTCTTACTACATCCACCATAATACCTCATGGTCTCTATGAAATTACTAACTTGTCCCCATATGTAAATTTCATTGTCTGGGGGGGGGGTGGAATAAAACAACAATAACGAAAATCTCATCCAAACAATTACCATGAAAGTATTTATAGAAGAAGACACAAGAGGCAACCTTACGGCGGTGGGAAGTGACAGAAGCCGAGCCGCCAGATCAGGGCCAATATTATTGCTGATTCTTCTTTGAAATTTAACAAGGAGCTCAAGGTAAATAGCAGGTGCACCGGATCATATGTGGTAGCAATATTCTAAGCATGGATGAATGGTTGACATATAGATATGTAAGATAGATTCAGGAGAGAAAAACTCGCGCGTCACCATGAATCAATTTTCTTAGCAACTAACCGTGGGAATGATTTGATATTGCTAAGAAAGTTGTATTTACAGGCCCGGAGAAATGGCTACAAAACCGAAACAAAGATATTCAGTTAATTCGGTTCATATGTTCGCTAAAGTATACTGCATAAGCAGACGTTTACTCTAAATAAATCTACCCGTTGGAGTTTTTTACAAAATGCAATAAAACAGCATTTCTGTGAACCGAAATCAAGAAAATAAATATTACGGTGATTAAAAATGATTCAGAGCGTGTGTAAATATAAAAGTGAACATACAAGTCAACACTTAGAGGCGACAGTCTGTTTCATGCTAGATGCAATAATCAGGCAACTAGTGCTGTTATTTTTCTGGGCTATTTATATATAAGGGTCAGTGGTGCATTTTGGTTAATCTATTTTGGCGGTTACTTTTACCAGAAGTCGTTTATTTGTTTATTTATTTATTTGTGTCAAATTATTTTGCTTGTTTTTATTTATTTTTATTTTTTATCTTATTTATTTATTCATTTTTATTTTTATTTTTTTATTTTTATTTTTTTATTTTTTATTTTTTGATCGGTGTTTTTATTAACGTAGTAAAAATTTCTTTATATAGCTTATTGTTGGTAGTCTATTATGGAGGTTATATTACCGGATGCCGTTTATATATATATATGTATATCTATTAGACCGAAACGTCTGACGTTGACAGAAAAAAAAATAAAATAAAATAAAAAACAGTAAACTCACATATTTGTATTTTGCTTTGTCTTTTCCACATTTTCATCATACCGTCGGATCTTATTTGCTTACATACATATATATATATATATATATATATATATATATATAATATAAGTGTGTGTGTGTGTGTGTGTGTGTGTGTGTGTGTGTGTGTGTGTGTGTGTGTGTGTGAAAGTGAATCCGCATACAAGGAAAGGGAAATAACTTCTCGGGGTTTTGAGATATTACTTGAGATTTCGACTATAAGGAGAGATAATAATGTGTCTACCAGTGTCTAAAGTGTAACTTCAACATCACTACATTTGCTAAGTTGTATTATATCAATTTCAGCTTCGTTATATACATGTTCAATTTATTTGAGATTTCGGACTTTTTTTAATGCAATCTCCTGATTGTGTATTTCTTCATACTTTCTTTTTTTTAAAGCGAAATCTGTGTGTGTGTTTTTTTGTCTATTTTATCTTTCCATTTCCTTCGAGTCGCTGATCGTATCGAGTTGCCAAGACGAATAGAAATAGTAACGTCGCCTGTAAACTAATCCAATTTTTTCTTCCTTTTTTCCTTTTGAAATAAGAGCAAACGTTAATGTTATTCCTACTTTCGCTGATTTCACTCTTTCTCGCTTCACCCCCAAACCTGAGCGCATCCTTCTAATATAAGTACACGATACATAATGGGTTATGTCGGTACATAGGTAACATGCCGATAAGGTAAGTAGATTTTCATGCCTGTGTCATGTTTCACCCTTTAACTGCCAATTTTTTTTGAATGCGCATTTTGGGCCCAGACAGGTGTTTAGGAGTTTATTTATTCCTTATGTTTAATTTCAGTAGTTACCATTGTCGTTTTTATAGGAACTAGAATATCAAATATATATGTGTATAAAACATCAAAAAATAATATTTATTAGAAAAAAGAAAAAATAGTTTTCAAAATAGTCATTATTTTTCTACTCATGAAATATAAAATTACGACAAAAGTGTTTTACGGCTAATAATAAAAACTTTAAAGTCTAAGTGTTGTAAAATATACCTCTGCAAATGCAATGTATGTAAGCACGTCAATGTAAATACAAAGAATAACATGTAGTGAGTTTAATTTTAACAGATCCTCAAATGGGGCTCATGGCAGGTAAGGGGTTATACTCTGTTTTTTTTTTAATCTTTTACCAAAGAATATTATGCTATATACCGTCTCTCTTCAGAATGTGTACGATCATGGCTCTTCATAGCTTCCTATGCTCGGTAAGTTGTGTCTTTTCGCAATATCATCTAATTCCTGTTTTGCTGTTAAACATGCTCTTTAGGCATTACTAGTATCTTTTGATAAGCCTACCATCGATACGTCCTGTGAGTGTCAGATGACTCAAGCCTACTTTTTTCATTATTAATTACAACTGATTTGAATAAGTATAAACACTGTTTTATTGTCATTTTAATTAAAACTTTCTCGTTACTCACAAGTTCAGTCCATGATATTCTCAGCCTCCTTCTGTAGAACCATATTTCTGTTGACTCAAGTCTCTACTTGATCCGTGATTGTTCAACATTCACCTTCATCGAGTGCAATTGCTATTACATTAGAATTTAGTACACTTTTCTTTGTTTTTAACCAATTTTCATGTTTCTTAATATCTTACTTAGCTTTTAGACTTCATCACTTGCTATCTCATACGCATTCGAATTCTAGTGTCACATTTTCCGTCTTCTGTTAAAACACTTCCCAGATATTTAAATTTACCGAACGAGTTTGATTTTAAAATTTCCAATTCGTAGGTCGCACCTTTGGCTGTTCCTCTTGCTGAAAACCATTCATTTTGGCTTTCTTACAATTGATAGTTAGTCCTTTCTTCTCGCCTTCCTTGACTCCATTTCTTTTACTTCCGTCATGCGCCGGCGATCAACACCGTGATATCTGCCTATTTCATGTTGTTAAAATTTTATCCGCGAATAATAGATATGCATAACCTATAGAACATAGATATACATTCTCCTGCTTTTCTTGTGTTCTTTTTGATATCACTCTGAGCATACATATCCTTGTGTCAGTGTTTTAACTAAGCAGCACTGTTCTTGTCTTTTGCGATATCTTGGAGAATCGTAGACGAAAAAGGTAAAACTAATAAAATTCTCAGAATATGCATGAAGACTGGTCAGCCTCACATCACGTTAGTTATCCTTAACCCCCATTATGGATATAGGGGCACAATAGAGTGACCCCATTCTTTAGTTCCACCCGTTAAGGCTATGACTACTACGACACGCGATTCTTCTTCCTTGGGAGAGAATCACCCTCATTTCCTCCGTATTTCAGTTCCAGACCCCCGATTTTCACTTTCAATTAAAGGTTCAATCCTTTCGTTATTGTCATTATAATCTTCCCTTTCTGAAAGCTCCTCTTACATTTACATCTTCTTCATCTATGGGACGTGTTCCTTCATGACGTGGACGATCAAGGCTCTCCACAATTTCTTTTGTCCTCTGTAGCATTTAGTAAAGTTTGTCTTTTTACTCTCTCTACTAATCGCTGTTTTGTCAGCCATTCACACGTCAGATAAGTTTGGTCCTTCTTTCCTCTGTCTTGAATTCTGAATATTTTAGCCATAAGGAAGAATTGCGTGTCTAGTGGGAAGATCTCTCCAGTCACCGATCAACCGAATTGTATTTTTAAGGCTGTGAAGAATTAATCCGACAATGGATGTGAAATAAAGACAGTAGAAAGGAAAATAAAAAGAAGGCAATGTGGAATTTTACAAAAGCTATTACGAGATTCTTACGTTGATTTTCACTCTGTACAATGGATTCCATTTTCGGTACAGGTTCAAAGATTAAGAAGCAAAATCTATGCGGATATGTGGGAAAGGTAAACTATTTATCCGGAAAACATCCTCTTGTTAGACGAAAGGAATACGAAGAATATGAGTGTGGTGCCTGACATTGTGGGTCTTTGTTGTTAAGATAATAACTGGGTTAACGAAGCAAAGTAGTTCGTCTGAAAACGTTCCATAGAAATACCGACTGAGTAGCGAGAGGTATGCGCCGTTTCGTCTCTGAGAAAGGCTTTGTCGGGTGGAAAATATTTTGTGACTCACATGGACGCGAAGACGCTTTTGGACTATATCGAGACTAGAAACTGAAGCCTGGGCAGTTCCGGTCTGTATATGGAATCAGTACACCAATTCTCGGACTGACGTGGCTCTTGTAAAAGTAGATGATAGTGCGAGGGATCAGGTAGTTTCTGGAGCGGTAAAAGGAACCGTCTATTTTTCCAGCCTTTTTAGCAATGGTTCGTATATACAAGCTCCAATTAAGATCTGATTCTCCAAATAGACGCTCAAGGCACGGGACGTCACTGAGGGGGTATCCGTCCAATGTGATTAGTGATAGTTCTGGATCTGAGCAGTGAGAATTATACGGAAATATAAAAGAAATTGCTACTGTGATTAAGATATCATCAAGGATAACTAAAGTATAAAATGAATTGGACTTTAAATAAATCGTACGATTATCCCAAGCTACAAATCCCTTTTTATCAAATCATACAAATCGTAGCAAGTTCCTTTCTCGTCGAATGTTTCCAGCTAAAGTTAAAATTTAAAAATGGCGGAAAAATGATATTTAAATGGCTGGATGGGTAAATAAAAACAAGAATTAAAAACAAGGCATTACAAACTTACAGAATAATTGTTATCAGTAGATACAAATACAGGAATGATAGCAATTCCGTTATCACCACATTAATTAATATTTCTTTTACATCTATTGACAAGAGTACAGGAGTATCCCTTGTTTCCTCTTTAGGATTGGGTTTCCGGTTCCTTCTAAAGTCCACTCATTATCTTTAACTCCCTGAAACCCCTTGTGTCTTAGTTGTATTATTTCCCTGATTGGGGTGAATTTGATTAAAACAAAAGATAGTTGATAGAAATCTGATTAATCGGAGATTACGTATATACTCGTGCATAATACGACATCATGAAACATTGCCTGAAAATACATGATGTTTAATCTCTTAATTTTGGTCACCGAAAATGCATGATTTTACCACATTCAAAAAATAACCTATGTATAGTGCGCCCCGCTATTTATTTACGTAAAAAAAAAAAAACTGAGCATAAAATCTCACCCTATAATCGAGCATATGCGGTAATTAATACGAAATGTATATTATATTTAAGCGATGTTAATATTTCTTCATGTTCGATTTGGAGTTTCGAAAAATACCTTATCTGTTTGAGTTCAGAAGAACATATAATTTCACTGTTAAAATTATTCCTTGTAACCGCCAGTTCTATGCTAATATATTTTTTCTCCCACAGCTCAAGCTTGGGGAAGCCACTTCTACCTTCCTGTTTTTCTGTCAAATACGAGATTTAAAAATAAAAAGACGACGACAATCATCGCCTTCTGTCTTCTTGCACCCGATTCCATTTCTTTCCCTTTCGCTTCAGTAAAATGTCATCAGTTTACTTCACAGTCAGGAACTCCTTAGCCTTAGCGTCTGTATCACCATGCTTGGGGGGAAATGATTAAAAATATATAATAAACATATTTGATAGAATGATAACATTTCAGATTCGATTTGTCAGCAGCTTTTCTCAATTCTTGATTTCCTCTATTTCTAACTGCATCATTATACACAATTTGATTATCGGCTAGATATAGAAATGGTAAAAAAATAATTATATCAACAACATATTTCAGATTTTATAACACAAAAGACATTCGCAATTTCTATCTCTGCCAATTCTATTATCTTACTGATCTCTTGGTTGTCTCTCCATTTTATATTATTACATGGCACACGAATCTGATCAAACATCTGAGATGGTAAGTTATTCCTTCTTGGTCGGTCATCGAAAGTGTGTACTTTGATTCAGTCGAATATGGGTGACCAATAACTGGGCAGTACTAGAATTAAGAACATTGGAGATATCCTTAGAGATGGGGGGTAGTGTGTACATTGATTCAGTCGAATATGGGACAGCAATAACGGAGAAGTACTAGAATTAAGAACATCACGAGATATCCCTAGAGATGGTTTGTGGAATAATGTGTACTTTGATTCAGTCGAATATGCCTGAGCAATAACTGAGCAGTACTAGATATCAGAAATTGACGAGATACCCCTAGACATGGTGATTGGAATAGTGTGTACTTTCATTCAGTCGAATATGGGTGAGCAATAGCTGAGCAGTACTAGAATTAAGAACATGACGAGATATCCCTAGAGATGGGGTGTGGAATAATGTGTACTTTGATTCAGTCGAATATGTATGAGCAATAACTGAGCAGTACTAAAATTAAGAACATGACGAGATATCCCTAGACATGGGGAGTGGAATAGTGTGTACTTTGATTCAGTCGAATATGGGTGAGCAATAACTGAGAAGTATTAGAATTAAGAACTTTTCGAGATATCCCTAGAGATGGGGTGTGGAATAATGTGTACTTTGATTCAGTCGAATATGTATGAGTAATAACTAAGCAGTACTAGAATTAATAACTTGACGAGATATCCCTAGACATGGGGAGTGGAATAGTGTGTACTTTGATTCAGTCGAATATGGGTTAGCAATAACTGAGAAGTCCTAGAATTAAGAACGTTCTAGATATCCCTAGAGATGGTGTGTGGAATTGTGTGTACTTTGATTCAGTCGAATATGGGTCAGCAATAACTGAGCAGTACTAGATTTTAGAACTTTTCGAGTTATCCCTAGAGATGTTGAGTGGACCAAGAACAATCTATATCCTAAGACTAAATAAACTTTTCTGTTCGGAATTCCCTGAACGATATACAACTATGGAAGCCTGAAACGCACAACGATCGAAACCTTGCACTTACAACAATAAATATTATAGTTTATATTCCTGATGTAAATTGTGTAAATAATAAATACCCATCCCAGAAATTCAAACAGAAATTCACATTTGTTTTATTCGATGTATTTTTAAAATTATATATTGTCTGTTAATGAATTCAATTAATGGACTCATGGATGAGCTGCTAAACCTCTGCGAAAATGAAGTGGGTATTTTGAAATTTTATTTTGTTAAATTATTTACTAAAATATTATTATCTCTAATAATTTACCCTTTCTGCCCTGCATTCCTGAACAATTTTAACCCTCCTGCTTGAGCTCATGATTCAAAATTCTCAAATAATTTGTATGTAATATTTCACGGCAGATATAAAAATAGTTTCAAGTTTTAAGCCACCGTTCAACCGGTAGCTGGGCATTAAGTCATTTTTCTCTACCACCCGTAAAACGGTGTTCAGGGTTCAAAGGCTTAAGTTTTACTTCACAATTAAACATCTTAACTAACCTAAAATTTAATCAAAATGGCTTTATTTCTGCTGACTCTCATCATTTCCATCGTTGATATTTTGGAGATTGTTCAGTAATTGTAAATCTGGCGCAGTTCGATTATTTGGGGATGGCCTCAAACTGCGTATCTGCCAGTAGCGGGTCGTGGATTTGTGATAAAAAGCTGCCCCATCAGAGAAACTTCTAATTCGAATTGAAGATCAAGAGAAGACAGCATAAATAATCTAATATTTCATTTGCTGTGAAATATTGATGAAGACATTCTTGACTTTTCTGCTTGTCAACCTTTATTTAAATCCGTCTTGCTACATTCACAATATAAACATGCTGCTTCAATGCCAAATATGTCACAGGAATCTACTAAACATATACCTTTTCCTTTATCATCAACGAAACGGTAATCGGCTTCTACATTTGGATATATAGAAACATAAATATACATATATGTTTACGTTCTCCCGCACACACACACACAATATATATATATATATATACATATATACATACATATATATATATATATATATATATATATATATATATATATATATATATATATATATATATATATATATATATATAGCGTGGGTTTGTAAACAGTGACTATTAAAGCTAATATAGCATGATTCTTCGGCAGAATTGCGTCACTATCAGTCACTGTGTGTTTATCTAAATCTAAAAATAAATACGATAAAATTCACCTTCATCCCTGCCGTGCGCCGACGGCTTAGTGGTAGAATTTCCGACTGACACCAATTCAGTCGGGTTTCGATCCTAGCTAGAGACAGTCAGACGTCTAGCCACACTGAAGAGCTGTGATACAGCGAAACAGTCTGTCTGTGGATGACAAATATATATATGCATTTTCTTTTAATCATTATACGAGTGCAGTATACACCCAAACCACATAGACATATACCGGGTGTAATAGGAAAATTGGCAATCACACAAAATGTTTAATATCTAAAAAAAATAAGCATTAAGCTAATTGGTTTTTTTTTCCAGGATTTCAGATAATGTATTTAGCCATCTTCACACTATTTGTCGGGAGAATCACTAAAAACCTTTTGAGTTATTCAGATAGAAAGATATCAGATTAAACTCATTTTGTGTCAGCAACCCTGTCTTCTAAACTGAACAATGTTGAGAGGAGGAAATCATTCACGTCTTCAGTAATTCTATAAGCATCCATAGCCTGGCTTCCATCTTCAAAGTCCATTCAAACACCATCAAGAGAATAGTGAATAAATTTTAAAAAGAGGAAACAGTAGAGAAAAAAATGGAGTCAGAAGGTCAGAAAAAAGAAAAGGGACCATCATATAATCTTATAACTAAAGAGATTAATTAGAAAAAATCAAACTGAATCCATAAGACGTTTGGTACGCGAGAGAGGAGTTACAGCTATAACAGTCCAAAGATCATCTCGAATAAGTTAGAAAATGATACTGAAAAATATATATATATATATGAAGAAATATAGTCTTAAAATGTGCTATATATATAGGATAAAGTGCTCAATAACGGAGATAGAGCGTGTGTAAATATATATTATACATATATATATATATATATATATATATATATATATATATATATATATATATATATATATATATATCAAATTTATTTCAATCCTTCGTGACCTTTCTATCCTTAGCCATGTTTAATTAATGATAAACATGTCATTTTCGTTTAATTTTGATTTCATCACGATTCTTCTGTTAAGCTCGGACTGTGCTCATATATTCTTGTTGCTCAAAGTAGAGTCCAAAGGTTTTATAAATGCCACGGAGAATTCCAGTAAGATATCTTTAATCATTTCTAAGATACAACATTTCAAACCTAATAATAACAATTGGACAATTTTGTTGTTACAGGATTTAAGCAATTTTGCTATTTCACACGGTATATGGAAATAACGAACGTTGTCAGAATTTAACCTTCATACATCTTTCATTGCATCAATATAGAATGGAGGAACAATATGCATCGTATAATGAACAAGGGCAAAAAGCCTGGAAGAGCTGCAGCACTTTCGTGTGTTAGCACAAGACTAGGATGATTAAACGAGGACTGATAAGAGATATTTACAAAGTTCCTGAAGATGAGAAATCACATTGATTTGCCGTGTGCCTTCAAGTTAAAACAGCCATGACGATGATGCGAAATTATTCGCAAGCAAAAATCTGTGTAACATAAAACGCCGCTGACGTCACTGACACAAAACTTCTGTCAGTGCGCTTGTAGCCGCGTTAGAATTTGTCCAGTGATCTGATATAAGACCTCAGTCGATGAGATGATTTGAAAATGGAAAAGATAGCAGGTGGGAGAAAGTAAAAAAAAAACAACATTTTCCAGAAATAGACAGAAATAATCTTTAGTCTTTATTGATTGGAAATGATAAAAAAAAATGTGTATTTAAATGCAAAAGTTGAGAAAACTGTAAACTTATTATTTCTCGACTAAAATTCTTTAAGAAAAATGCAAAATTTTCTTTTCGGGAACGTGATCAGATGTCGAGCGTGCTGTTTTTCATTTTTGTCGGCATTATTTAGAATTTTATTTTGCGTTTGATGCCTGTCTATATATGTGTGTGCAAGTGTGTGTGTGATAGTCTACAAGCGTGAGGGTGAATGTGTGCGTGTGTATGTGCGTGTGTGCATGTGTGTGTGTGTATGTGTGTGTGTGTGATATTTTTGGCTCTTGGTTGCAGTTATTTTTTCCTTTCATGAACAAATCTATCTAAAATTTTCTTCGTATCATTTACTGAATTTTGAACAAAGTTTCCGTTTTTGAGCAGGAAATCCGACTCTTCCGCGTGTACCGACAGATTTTCGTGCAATGTCAAGTATGGAAATACATAGATTTCTGAAGTTTGCCAGCAATTTATCAACATTTTACTGTGTCGCCATATTTAAATTTATTTTTAGTGAATAAAATAACTGTGAAAAATGTAACTTTAATATGCCTACAAGTTAGCATCAGGGCAAATATGAACAAAATACAGCTTTATTTTTCACATATCATTCTTCAGATTAATACAATACACAAACACACACACACACACACACACACACACACACACACACATATATATATATATATATATATATATATATAAATATATATATATATATATATGCATATATATATATATATATATTTATATATATAGATAGATAGATAGATAGATGGATAGATAGATAGATAGATAGATAAAAGTGAACATCGAAGTCAACACTTAGAAGCGACTGGCTGTTTTTTTTCAACATAAATATTTGCCTATATATGAGGTATTATGTACATTATTTACATTATTCGGACTATTGTCCTCATCTTAGAAAACGGCCGAAACGTTGTAATAAATATGGCGACAAAGATGAGGACAATAGTCCGAATAATGTAAATGATGTACATAATACCTCATTTCAGAAATATAGACAAATATTGTAGTATCGGTACGGACCCGATATGCCAAAAATATGGAGGGAAATTTAAAAGTCCTACCAGAAACTGGCACCAGTATCGAACCATCTGACATTCCTGAACCGATGCAGAGACCTACAACTCATTTCTTCCGGCTTGGCACCAAGACTTAACGTCAATTGAATCAGGGTCCGTATGGTCGCAGAGAAAGCGGGACACGCCCTTGTCCGAGACAGAATCCAGTACAATCGTTGGATAAAACAGAGACTACAAGCTCATATCTCCCAGGGGCTCGAGGATTTCTTCAACAGATTTACTAATGAAGAAGACCAGAGAAGGATCCAAAATGACCTGGATAAATCCTTCAGACATGAATTAGATGTAGTCAAGGCTCGTCGAGTACAAAAATTAAATACATTGAAAGATCAGCAGGTGACAACAAGGTCCATCACCCACCAGTGAAAGCAGTAGTCAACATCAGCCAATATCAGCTGAGTGGCTCTGAGGAGTCAGTATTAAATAAGGGTCTCAACCTCGCCACAACCATCAGGCGAGTGCCATACTTGGACATCATTACCAGAGTCGAGGAGAGCCTTGAAATTCCCTCAGGCTCAGGCGGATGAACTGAGATGGAAGGTGAGACAGACCTTGGAGAGGGCCCAGTCGCCCAGGTCTGACATAACAAAACTGGAGAGGATGGCGATTGGATCCCTACAGAGGAACGAAAACATCACCATACTACCGGCTGAGAAAGGCAATGCGACTGTAGTGATGGACAAATCAGATTATACAAAAAGCTGGAAGACCTCATTAGCAAAGGTAGCTACAGCAAGGTAAAAAAGGATCCTACTATGTAAACGGAACGCAAACTGTCACAGATACTAATCAAGAACAAGGATCACTTCGCACCTAAGATGTATAGGCAGTTATCGCAGCGTTACACCACGCTACCTTACATATACGGTCTCCCTAAGATTCACAAAGACGGTATTCCGCTCATGCCGATTGTTAGTGGCCAAGGCTCTGTGTGCCACCCTCTAAGTCGCTTCCTTGTAGATATAATTGACCCATTGATCGGAAAGTCTCCTTCATATGTTCGAAACTCAGCCCACTTTGTGAGCATCTTTGATTATTCAAAGATGCTCCCATCCTATCCTACCAGGGAGTCAGCTTGGACGTGGTGAGTTTGTTCACCAAGGTACAACCGGAGGAGGCACTCTCAGTAGTCAGAGACAGATTGGCCTCTGACTCATTCCTAGAAGAACGGACGAGTATTCCAATAGATAATCTGATAGTGATGTTGACTTTCTGTACACAAACAACACACTTCGGAATGGGAACACACATATATCGACAGTTTCAGGGCTTAGCAATGGGCTCGCCATTATGACCAGCAATGACGAATATATACATGGAATACTTTGAGGAAATGCCATTAGAATCTATATCTCTAAAGCCAACTATATGGTTAAGGTACGTAGATGACACCTTCAAAACTCTGGCCACACCAGGATGATGTTCAGGTTCTACTGGACCATATGAGATCAATATGACCTTCGATACAGTTCACAATAGCGAAAGAGAGCATTGGTTCAAGACATCCGTATGCCGTAAGCCGACATTCACCGGAGAGTACCTCAATTTCAACTCCCACCATCCATACGGCGTAAAGAAAGGGATCGTTCGCTGCTTACAACAACGAGTCATTAGTGGCGTCCCAGAGACATTAGATAAAGAATTGGTCAGTATAAGTAGTACCCTACAACATAACAACTACCCTGGGTACTTGGCAGCAGCCCCAAAAAACTGGGATAGATAGGTACAAGAGGAGGAGGAGAACAACAATAATTAGAAAACAATCTGCCTGCCATATGTGAAGGGGTTATCGGAGAGCATACAAAGGATCTGCGGTCCGTATAACATCAGGACAAACTTCAAAAGCTTGACAACACTTCGTAGATATCTCTCCCGAGTAGACCCCCTCATAGAGGAGAACATGACTAAAGACTGTATGTACGCTATCCCGTACAGCTGCGGAAAGAAATATAAAGGAGAGACAAGCAGCCCCCTTAAGATGGGGCTTCAAGAACACCAGAAAGCTGTAACACGAGGGGAAGTGGAAAGATTAGGCGTGACTGACCACATATGGAGAGAGAAGTGAGATCAGCGCCCTCTGTGGGATCAGGTTGAGATCTTAGACAAGGAACATCATTGGAAAATTTGTAAACTTAAGGAATCAGCACATATGCTAGGCCACAAAAATCTCTTTAGCCGACCAAGCATAGAAATGAATACAATATGGGAACCAGTAATAAGGAGTGCTAGAGAAAAGCGATAACAACAAAGATGCAATATGAGCTCTGGTAAAAACTGCATGATAACAGAAAAAATTGCAATATGATTGCTGAAGACATTAAGTTTATAATATCCAGACATTCATACACATATATCCTCAAGGACACATGCCTCAGTGGATAAAGGCGTTGGTTAGATCCAGTGACACAACCCAAAGAGTGAGAGTTCAATACTCGGTTAAGGCAGTGGAGAACTTTCCATGTTTGCCGGTTTTGATTTGCTCAAGCATATTTAGATGATGTACTTAGTAAAAGTAAGACCCGAAAGTAACATATGGAAGATGTAAAACCTGTTTGAGAGAATTAAAGTATATGGTTTTAAGATCAGTGAAGGAAAATGCGAATATTTTATGTCCAGATTTAAATATCTAGGACAATTATTGATGAAAACGGTAGATCACCGGATCCTTCAAGGGCGAGCGCAATAAAAAACATGCTCGCTTTAACAAATTTACAAGTATTTTTAGGTTTGCTAATTAATATCATATATATATATATATATATATGATATTAATTAGCAAACCTAAAAATACACACACACACATATATATATATATATATATATATATATATATATATATATATATATATATATATATATATATATATATACCAAACATGCACAAATTTAGAGCAACTTTGAATAATCGGCTGAAGAAAGATTGAACAGATAAATGTCAAAGTACTTACGAAGATATCAAGAAAATCTTAATATCGGATTTGTCACTAGCTCATTTTGACCCTAAATTACATATTTTGGTTGCATCAGATGCAAGTGATTCGAGTATCTGAACAGTGATACTACACAAATATGAGGATGGAAAAACTAAACCAATAGCTGATGCTTCAAGATCATTAATTGCTGCTGAAAAACTACACCCAGATAGAAACGGAAGAATTGGCCATCATAGTTGCAATGAAAAAGTTTCATTAATTGATATTTGGTAGAGAATTCATACTACAGAGATACCATCATCCATTATTGTCCATATGTGGATCAAAAAAGGGTGTCCCCACACATACAGCGAATAGTCTGCAGAGCTGGGGAATTATCAAAATTCAACTGTAATTATAAAATGGAATTTCTACTATCCAAAAGAATTAAGTCTTGCAGACGGATTATCTAGAATAATACCAAGATTCTGCGAACCACTTGAAGACAATAATTGCGGTGATAAGGGCCGAAAATGAAATTAATAATGAATTATACAATACTGTAAGAGAACTGCCTATAACATTAGACGAAATAAGAATTAAGTCGGAAAAAGACGACTTTATATGAAAATGAAGCAATTAAGATTTAAGGGAAAAAATATTGCAAGAAATAATGAATTTTCATTATATAATAATGTACTTATGTACGGAGAAAGGATTGTGATATTAGCATCGTTGCAAAAACGTATGCTAAAAGAATTTTACGTTGGGCATCCAGGAATTTCTAGAATGAAATCCTTAATGAGGTGTTATACTTACTGGCCAAAAATGTATCAAGATATCGAAAATTTAGTGAAATCATGCGGAAGTTTTGCTCTAGCAGCGAATCGCCGCCTATCAACATTCAGTCTTGGCAGAAAAGTGATATGCCATGGTCCTATAAATTTCCTACACGAAATTATTGCAAGGTTTGTTTTTCCTGACTCTATCGTTTCGAATAACGGGACTCAATAAATGTGTAGTGATTTTTTTTTGCAAATCCTTAGCAATAAGGACATATTACAACTCCCCCTTATCCGCCAAGATCAAACGGACAAGCGGAACTGTTGGCCGTTATGCTTAAAAGAGAACTCCAATAGCTTCATGTCTCGCACCTCTCGCCTGTGGAACTCCCTTCCTCATTCCTGTTTCCCTGACAACTATAATCTCCAACTATTCAAATGTAACGTCAATCGACATCTCCAGTTGCCTTGATCTATCCACTATCCTTTTCCACATCCTTTCCTCTAACACTCCTATCTGCTCTCGCTCCAAATTTTCTGTAACCCCTTGCCTTGATCTATCCACCATCCTTCTCCACATCCTTTCCTCTAACACTCCTATCTGCTCTCGCTCCAAATCTTCGGTAACCCCTTGCCTTGATCTATCCACTATCCTTCTCCACATCCTTTCCTCTAACACTCCTATCTGCTCTCGCTCCAAATTTTCTGTAACCCCTTGCCTTGATCTATCCACCATCCTTCTCTACATACTTTCCTCTAACACTCCTATCTGCTCTCGCTCCAAATCTTCTGTAACCCCTTGCCTTGATCTATCCACTATCCTTCTCCACATTCTTTCCTCTAACACTCCTATCTGCTCTCGCTCCAAATTTTCTGTAACCTCTTGCCTTGATCTATCCACTATCCTTCTCCACATCCTTTCCTCTAACACTCCTATCTGCTCTCGCTCCAAATCTTATGTAAGCCCTTGCCTTGATCTATCCACTATCCTTCTCCACATCCTTTCCTCTAACACTCCTATCTGTTCTCGCTCCAAATCTTCTGTAACCCCTTGCGTGCTAGTGTCTTCCAGCTTTGCTTGGGATGAAAAGCTTTTAAAAAAAATTTAAAAAAAATAAAAAGTCGGAGGGAGAAGAATCACATAAAGTAATGCTACAACAGTTTCTGAGAGTTTTCAGAATAACACCAAACCCGAACACCGTGTCTGTAATGTCGCCCGCAGAAGTGATGTTCGCCAGGAAAATGAAGTCCGTTTTTAATAAATTATTACCAGAACGTAAGGCGAGATCATCAAGAAATGACAATATAAGTAAATACTTCAAATCTGGAGATAAGGTATTTTTTAAAAATGTATCAACGTGGAAAGGAATTCTGCGAAGATGGCGTTACAAAGAATGGATCGGCAAAATGACATACATGGTACAGGTTACAAAGCTGGGAACAAAAACGACACCGTAATCAGTTAAAACGGACATTCATCGATTTAGTAAGTCCACAAAAAGAGGTACCCATGGAAATATTGTATGACGTGTTTGACGTAGCCAGGTCACCAGAAATTAGTGAACCAGGGTGATACAGTAAAAGAAAAAGAACAGCAACGGAACATTTGAATATGGAACCGAAGCTGAAGATATATAGACTCCAGAGGAAGTCATCTCAAGGGGGGGGGGGTTATATAGGTATAAAGTGTCGCTACTGACACTGGAGTTTCAACACAGATCACCAGAGAGCTAACACATGTGATCCCATTGTCAATAAGTAGATCACATGACCATAACGGAAACGCATCAACCGGAAGTAGCGTGACCTCTAAATGATCACTCTTCTACATTATCCTCTACCTCTGTTATATTCATTATACTATTTCTTTATGTTGATCACTGCACGGATTACTATTCGGTGATTACTTCTCGTGCCGGCATTATCGAGCAAGTAGTATTAGAACGAGTGTTATTCGAAGGCGTCTGACACCAGTATAGTTCAACGGCGTTACTATAGATGTATCTGCGATTAAAGTCTCTACTACAACGAACAAGACGAAATTGACAACAAGTATTTGTTGATATTACAAAAGTGGCAACGAGTGTTCGTTAAAATCACAATATAAAGGAAATGTAGCGATTAAACCTTCTTGTATGGTCGTTGCTCGGGGTTGAATTGTTTCGGTGTTTTAGATATTCACTAAATTTCCTATGGGCGTAATCAGTTTAAAATATTATGGCAATGTTCACAAATCTAATAATCAAACAAAAACTGGGATGAAGCGTCAGATCTTGTTTCAGCTGCAAGTACAAACGCATGACCTCCCCTCATTCTTCGCACGTTTACTGTAAACCTGGGGTTAATACGAGGTTCTTCAGGAATTGTTTTTATCCCTTTTAAAGCTTCAATAATCCTTCTCAAACCATATTTGCATCAAAGATTGTTCGAATGCCAATTTATGATGGGATCATATGAAGAATTATTTGATTAAATGGCAAAAGCCCATTTGGGTCCTAGTTTCTCGCAGATTTCGTCCACTTAAATGAAATAAACTAAACCAAACATTTGCGCAACACAATTTGTGTCATACGTAATTTACATGGTCAATTTGGAAAGCATCGAATGAAAAACTGGGAAGATATGGCCCAAAAAACGGGCTTTTTGAACATTGTTTTCCTGTTTTTTTTTTTTGTTATACGCGGGAAGGCGAGCAGGACTAAAACCACACTATCTTATAGTTTTCATGATGGTAAGTTACTATCCTATTTTTGGCTTTTATTAAAATACTAATCATCGCTTTTTTTAAAACAACAAACGTTGTCGAGTTAGTAAATGTAGTTAAAATTATAGTGGTGTCGAAGGAAAACCGTCCTTTTGAAAAAGGTTAAAAAAAAACTAAACTTCGATCTTTTCTTAAATGCAGCTTCTATAAAGCCATCTTTCTGTCCTTAGCAGTTCTTTAGCAGATAAAGATGGACAATCCAACATTCTTTGAGACATACTGCATGGGTTTATAAATTCCTCTTCATAAACTTTGAAATAAATAGTCAGTTAAGTCCCATACGTCATACACGCTTAGGCGATCATGTCTCTTTCGTGACTGACTAGGCAAAAGATTTGCCGTTTTTTTTTATGTAAAATTTTTACCGCATAAGGGTTTAGTATTCGGTCTACTATTTACCCATGGCGATGGGTGTGGAGAAAAGTTGGATTCATACCTTTCCCAAGGATATTGGCACGTAAGTGGATGCAATAAATTCGACTAGGAATTCGAACACGGCTATCCGATTCCTTAATCCCAGCCGCAAACCATTACCCTACCGTTCCTCCACAACGAATTAATATTCTACGTTAACAAAAATAGGAAATACATTTTTTACTGGAGTGTATTTATTTGTTCCTTTATTGACTGGTACATATATTTTTTTTTCAATGTTGTAGTTTTGACCGCTAGTACAGCAAGGTGTTTGTATACACAGAAGAATCGATCTTTTCTTAATATTTATCAAGTATCATATCAAATTGACATAATTAATCAAATAGCTTTATGAATATTTGTCAAGTAAATACAAGGAACATCTGGTTTTAGTCTCTATCTGAATTTCCTCTATGAGGAGTTTTTATTTACACTATTTGCATTCGGACTTTTGTTCCTATCTTTGTTGCTATCATCCTACGAGACAATAGCTCAGTAGGTTAAAACGCGCATTCGTGGATTTGGAGATACAGTTCAATCCCTGGTCTGGGCAGTGTGCATATGAAACCTGTTGAAACAGGGCGAACAATAACTGGGCATTACTAAAAATACTACTACACGAGATATCCCTAGATAGGAGCAGTGAAACAAGAACCGTAGATTAAATAAAGTGTTCACTTAGGAATTCACTGTCAGCTACCGGGTCGATATATACCCGATGGAGGCCGGCGAGTGCAACAAAAGAAATGAAGGCAATACTCCGAGTGTAAATAGTTTAAATGATGTTTTTTTTTTCATCATGATATTTCTGGGGATTACAAACTCATAAAAATAAAATAAAGACTGTCCGTAATAATTGGGTTTCAAATGTATGCAAAAATCGCAGTAACCTGCTTGTTCATTGCTAGGAATGTGAAAAAAAAAACACTTGATTATAAACTGTTTTTTAAGGATAATGATGAAAATTAAATAAACCTATTTTTGTTTGGGCAAACTTATGTTTTTGTTTTGGGAATTTACATATTCGATTTTTAAAATAAAATCTATTTGTTTTTGTTTTTCATTTTTCTTTATCTTATTCAATTAACAAAGTAATCTCAAGATAAGAAACATAAATTATTTATCTAGAATAATTTAATCTTTGAACATCCATGAAAATTTCAGTTTTCCTTCTTTTAATTTTATGATCAATCTTAATATTTAAACTTAAAAATTGAATAAAGTCCCTCTACGTTCGAATATAAATTACCCGTGGGCATTACCCTATCGCATCGTTAAATATTTGAGATTAAAAGCTTTAACGCTGCATTGCAATAATATTCATAAATATGAATTCATACCATTATTTAAAAAATTAAGAGGATGCAAATGAAAAGATTTGAAATAAGTTCTCCATTTCACTGAAGCAGACGTTAAAGCCATGAGAGCGTTATCGACTCCTCTATATTATTCCTTTCTTTATTTATTTTTTTCATTTTCTCACTGAAACGAAACAGCATTTCTGATACACTATTTACATTATTTGGACTACTGTCCTCATATTTCTCACCATATTTATTACAACGTTATGGCCGTTGTACGCTCCGGCCTTATTCAGATGGTTGGAATGTCGAACTGAACCCTTTATTGGAAAATTCGTAAACTTAAGGAATCAACACATTTGCTAGCCCACAAAAATCTCCTTAGCCTACCAAGTATAGAAATAAATACACTATGGGAACCAGTAATAAGGAGTGCCAGAGAAAAGCAATAACAACAACAAAAATTGTAATATGAGCTCTGGTAAAAACATAATGATGATAACACCAAAAATTGCCACTGGTAAAAAATGATGGCTGAAGACATTAGGTTTATAATACCCAGAAATTCATACACATATGTCCTCAAATTCATACGTCACAGTGGATAAAGCCGTTCGTTAGATCCAGTGACCCAAAGAGTGTGAGTTCAATACCTGGTTAAGGCGGTGGAGAACTTGGAGAGGGAACTTGGAGATAACTGACATCCATTAGACATGGGACGTGGAACTAGAACAGTCTACCCCAGTGAGGATATTCCAACCACCTGAAGGAGGTCGGAGCGTACAATGGCCGAAACGTTGTAATAAATATGGCGACAAAGATGAGGACAATAGTCCGAATAATATAAATAGTGTACATAGTACCTCATCTCACAAATATGAACAGATACCTATTTTCCTTTTTCTCCTCACGATCAGAATAGGTCATTATTTAGGACGTGTTGGCATGGCGTAACGTAGGTGCTAGCTAACAAAGCAATTAAGGAACAAGCTGAATTAAAATATAATATTGTCTTTGAAAGACTTAAGATAGCGAAATTGAAAAGATTTGAAACTGACATATTTCCTATTTCACTGTAGCAGACGATAAATTGATGAGAGCTATATCGCTTCCTCGTTCTTTCTTTTCCTTTCATTTTCTTTTCCTTTTCTTTCTTTCATTTTCTAATTGAAAGCAACGGAAAAAAACTATTTATAATATGATATGATGTTTGAAAACCTCACTGTAGCAAAACTGTGCCAATACCACAGAAATTACCAACTGGAAATTAGATTTAGAAGAAAATTAACTCTTCTATTTGAAAGAAGGGTAAGATCGAACTTACTCGAGGGGAATAATGTATTTATTTAAAGTATAGTTAGTTCATCGCGAATCTGAAGCAATGCCATCTGTTTCTGTCAACGGCCAAATGTCAATGCTGATATATTTCATTCAACGAATTATTTGTATATTATATTAAAAGAGAACATTTTTAAAGATTTCGAAATTAGTGAAAACATTGTCATAAGCTTTTTATATAATTAATCAAGAAATTTAAATCAAAATACCTGAGAAATTGAATTAAGTGATTATTAATTATTCAGAGAAGCATATTGATATCTAGTGTATCTTACATGTATTTATTATTTAGTAGGATATGATATACTTTAAGGAAAATTTATATCGGGGTTAACCCCCAGTATTTCATTCAACAAATTATGTAAATAATATTTTTAAAAAGTGTCTGGTTCAAAACATTCTTAAAAGGATTTGCGAAATGAGCTTTTTATTTTTTAAAAGAGCTTATAATTCGAGAGCATTCGGTTACGATAGAATGATAATTTTGTATCCCGGGTATAACAACACATTTTTCCAATTGTTTTATTAAGTACAGGGTTTAATAGTTTGGTAATCATTTTCATTGCTTTTAGTTTAAAACTCTTTGTAATTGTCTTTCGGTCATATCACGTTGATGGATTGGATCTCGTCCGATTCCCGGAGTTAAGAGCTTGGACTAGACGAGTGACCAGTTGAGAAAACATGGTGTTTTACATTTTGATGGGCGAGCGATGTAATATGTTACGGCTCGGATTGAGAAATCGAAGAGTCGAGTTCGAATTCCAGTTAAATTCTTTATATTCACTTACGCCTAAACATGTTTAGGAAAGGTATTAATCTATCTCTTTCTCCCCACAGCTATGAGTTAAATAACAGAACAGACTGGGTTCTATAGCCTTTGTTAGCAAGCAGTCTACCGCAGAAAACGCCCGCCTACTGTCTAATAAATCAGGAATCGAAAAGTAATATGATCGCCCAAGCGTGTCTTACGCATAGTACTTCAGGAAGGTGGAGGTACCGTGGAGTAATGGATAGCGGCTCGGATTGAGGAATCGGAGAGCCGAGTTCGAATTCCAGTTGAATCCATTACATTCACTTACGTGCTAATACCCTTTGGAAAGGTATGAATCATCTTCTTCCTCACCCCCAGGTATGGGTAAATAGCAGGACAGACTGTGTTCTATAGACTTGGATGGCAACTGTTCTACCGTAGATAGAAATGGCAACCTACTTCTGGATAAAACTGTCGCGGCAGTCTTGTATTGAAAGAGACATGATCGCCTAAGCGTGTATCACGCATGACATAACTGAACTGATTTTCACTTACGTGCTAATATCCTTGGGAAAGGTATGAATCCTCTTCTTCCCCAACCCAGGTATGGGTAAATAGTAGGGCAGACTGGGTTCTATAGACTTGGATGGCAACTGTTCTACCGTAGACAGAAATCGCAACCTACTGCGGGAAAAAACTGCCGCGTCAGTCTTGTATTGAAAGAGACATGATCGCCAAAGCCTGTATCACGCATGGCACATAACTGGCTTAAGAAACGAAGACTGATTGTACTCACCCTGAAGCTAACAATAAATATGATGAATGCCGATAAAATTGTCCCTTTAGTAATAACAATGAATAAATACATAATATTACTAATTAGAACAAGAGCAAAAATACAAGGAAGAGATGGAGGGTTGCATTGATATAATTGTTGTAAAGAATTTTCTTATGGTTCCCTGTTGATTTAATAACACAAAATCATTTCGAGAAGTGTCTGATTAACATAATAGAAAAATCTCAAGTGTGCCAAAGAGAGCTGTTTATTTCTGTGGTCCAGAGAGGAAGAAGCAGATCCCAAACATGTTTTCCAAAATATATATTTATTTATTTATTTGTTCGACTTCTTTATAAAACTGCCTCCCGATAGCAATTCATTGTGCTGAAGAATATCATCCAATAATTTCATTTTGCGATTGTTTTTTCTAGAAAATACAAAAACATTTTGATGAGGAGAAAAAAAAGCAGAAAAATGATTTGTTTGGAGGGAATTGGAAATTTTGCTTCTTTTGGTGACGAAGAAACAAAAATTGACTTTGTGTTGGTCGTCTAAATGGATACATAGAATGACACACAAACAAAAAATTATTTGGCTTCGTTACGCGTATAGTGTAGAGATGCAGAAACACAAAAACAAAAAAAAATGATTATAAATTTGTCGTGCAAATGATTCATGGAATTGATGAGAACCTCTATTTTTGTACAATTATATCGAAATGCAACAGAGACACAAATATGGATGTCATACGTTTAGGGAAGAAGTTTAATCGTTCATCCAGTTGTGGCTACAAGAATATATATTTAGCTATTGTTTTGTCATCCGGAACATACATTACGTATTCTTTCTTTATCTTTGTCTTCTTATATATATATATATATATATATATATATATATATATATATATATATATATATATATATATATATATATATATATATTAAGACATTTTTATGTTTGTACATTCTTTTTTTATAGATACAAATATTTAAGTAAATGCTCTGTTTATAATAAACAGTATTAAACAACATTTACCGGCCTGAATGTCCGAGAAATTTTCATAGAAAATATTCGTCCTCCGACAGGAATCGAACCTGTAACCTGTATCGAAACTTTTTTTAAATTGATAATAATGATTTAATGGTACAAGTCTGACTAATTAACCCATAGCTTGTGAGGAATAGATGGATTCATACCTTTACCAAACGTATTTTTAGAGATACAAATATTTAAGCAAATGCTCTGTTTATAATAAACAGAATTAAACAACATTTACCCGCCTAAATGTCCGAGAAATTTTCATAGAAAATATTCGTCCTCCGACAGGAATCGAACCTGTATCCTATACGGATCCGTCATATAGCCGTACGTGCCTTTAACTGATTTGGCCACAGAGGAGCGTTCGGCTTGCAGGGTCGATTTTATTGTCTTTAAACTACAATCTTCCATGATTCTCTCACGTACATTCATATCTGCTCATGGTGTATCCAAATATAAACATAAACAGAGCATTTCCTTAAATATTTGTATCTATAAAAAGGATTTATAAACATAAAAATGTCTTCAAATAATTATCGGAATTTGTCCATTTCATAATATATATATATATTTATATATATATATATATATATATTTTTTGTCATCCACAGACAGACAGTTTCGCTGTTTCACAGATCAACAGTGCTCATCAGCTAGACGTCCGATTGCCTCTAGCTAGGATCGAAACCCGACTGAAGTCTACCACTAAGCAGTCGGCTCACGGCAGGGATGAAGGTGAATTATAGCGTGTTTTTTTTTTTAGATTTAGATAAACGCAATATATATATATGCAAGCAAATATGTGGATGTAGATCCGACAGTATGATGAAAATGTAGAAAAGATAAAGCAAAATCCGAATATTCGGATTTTGCTTTGTCTTTTCCTCATTTTCATCATATATATATATGTAGAAATTGATATATATATATATATATATATATATATATATATATAGAGAGAGAGAGAGAGAGAGAGAGAGAGGGGGGGAGAGTCAGAATGTAAAATTAATATACAGTAAAGTCAAGATACAGTTACTTACAGTACCAATTACGAAAAAATCAACAGTCTAGAAATTTATTATTAAAATGATTCTGGTTAATAACAAGAAAATACTATGATAAACAATAGTAAATTAATTACTATTTCTGTTCGAGACTGACCGCATTTTGCACAAAACTGTAGACTCTAAGACACAATGAGAAACAGCCAATGTAACAAACGACATTTCACAGAGAAATTCTGTTAAATTCAACGTATTGGTTTTTAAGTTAGAGAAACCTCTCTTAACTTCAAACCGTGCCGTTGTGCGCGTTATGAATATCTTTTTAAATCATTTCACTCCAGGCAGAACGATAATGGCCCTAAGTTTTATGATGGGGTGAGAAAGAAAATAAGAGGAATTTAGTGATTAGTGAGGAAAGGACAAAGTAGGTTCCGGAAAACAGAAGATGGCTAGTGACACTGCATTTAAAAATTTTAAAGAGTTTAGGTGGAAAGGAAGTAGGGTTGGTTGGTGGTTTTTGTTTAGCGGAATATCAAAATCTATGGTTTATTTAAAGCCGGAATCTAAGTATATTTGTACACAATTTTATTTTATTTATAGTGATAATAATGATTTAATTTTACAAGTCTTACTAATTAACCCATAGCTTGTGGGGAATAGGTGGATTCATACTTTTACCAAGAGTATTAGTGCGTAAGTTAATACAGCGAACAAAACTGGATTTGGAACCCGGCTTTCCGATTAACAAAACCACCCACACATCCAAGTACATTCAAGCAGTTACCCATGTAGATATTGATTACTTTCGGCGTTGCTTAACTTCCGTGACCTTAAAGGAACCTGTGTTTCAATCAGATGATTTCAAGGAAGTAAGAAATCGGAAGAAATCACAGATGAAAAATGCAAGAAAAGAAAGGATTAGAATAGAATTTATGGTTATGTCTAGCTTGTCCACCAATAGAACGGTGAGATCAATCTGTTAACATGCTTAAATTCATGGAGCCGAGGCACAAGGGATAAAGCTAATCAGAACAGTTGTCATGAAAATATTTGTAGAAAAGACAAGGGGAAATCACGTCGCGTCGGTGAAAAAGTGACTGAAGTCGAGATGACAGACGGTATCGATTACATTACAGATACATCTTTGAATATCTGTCTATATTTCTGAGATGAGGTATTATGTACATTATTTACATTATTCGGACTATTGTCCTCATCTTTGTCGCCATATTTATTACAACGAGCACTGGCAAAAATGGTTGCTGAAGACATTAGGTTTGTAATACCCAGAAATTCATACACAGATGTCCTCAAGGACACATGGCACATTGGATAAAGGCGTTGGGTAGATCCAGTGACAAGACCCAAAGAGTGTGAGTTCAATATTTTCAGATAACCTTCAGAGGGAAAATTTAACTGATATCCATTAAACATGTCACGTGGAACTAGAACAGTCTACGGCAACAGTCAAGTGAGCGAAATAAAGGGTTCAGTTCGACATTCCAACCACCTGAAGAATGCCGGAGCATACAACGACCGAAACGTTGTAATAAATATGGCGACAAAGATGAGGACAATAGTCCGATAATGTAAAGAATGTACTTATTTGAATTTTGGCAAGAATTTTGAAATAGGAGCACCAGGCAAAATATTTTTTAAGCATTTTGCCCTAACCAAGGCAGAAAGCCACTAGCACACAAGGCGTTACAGAGAGTTGGAGTGAGAGCAAATAGGAGTGAGAGAGGAAAGGATGAAGTGAAGGATATGGGGATAGATCACGGCATCTGGAAAAGTCGATTAACATTACATTTGAATAGTTGGGTATTATAGCTATCAAGGAAACATGAAGAGGGGAGGGAGTTCCACAGGCGAGAGGTGCGAGACATGAAGCTATTGGAGTAGAAGAGACGGTTACATTTAATAGTTTCGACAGTGAATGGATGTTAGCGATATGGCACCAGTATTTGATGCAAGGACGAATGTTAGATTTCTAGCACTGTACAGTGAACCAACATTTCTAGTGATAGCCATAGCAATTGATACAATATATATATATATATATATATATATATATATATATATATATGAAGAAATATAGTATTAAAGTGTGCTATATTTATGGGATAAAGTGCTCAATATCAGAGATAGAGCGTGTGTAAATATAAAAGTGGACATGTAAGTCAGCACTTAGAGGCGACAGTCTGTTTCATGCTTGTGCAATCGTCAGGCGACTAGTGCTATTATTTTTCTCGGTTATTTATATATAAGGGTCAGTGGTGCATTATGGGTAGTCTATTTTGGCCGTTATTTTTACCGGAAGTCGCTTATTTGTTTATTTATTTATATCAAATTATTTTGCTTGTTTTTTGTTTGTTTGTTTTTTTAATTTTATTTTTATTTTTTATATTATATATTTATTTATTTATTTTTATTTTGATCGGGGTTTTTTTCTTAACGTAGTAAAAATTTGTTTATATAGCTTATTGTTGGTAGTCTATTATGGCGGTCATTTACCGGAAGTCGGATGTTTGCTTATTTATTTGGGTCAAATTGTTTTGCTTGTTTTTATTTATTTTCATTTTTATTTTTTATCTTATATATTTGTTTATTTGTCATTGATTAAATCTATTTGTTGAATTTTGGGGTGGTATGTTGTGGTTTGTTCTTACTATTATTTTGGACGGAACAGTTCTTAATTTATCTATTTGGGTTGATTATCTTTATTTGTTTTTTTCTAAACGCCTAGTTTATCGTAATCGGTTGTTAGTTTATTTATATATTTGGATGTATTTAGATCAATTTATTATACTTGTTGTTATTTATTTGTTACACTATATATTTTTGGCTTTCGATTTTTAAGTAACGTAGTATATTATCTTTTATTATTTTTTTTTTTATCGTTATATAACAGTTATAACTTTCGTCCGTTCTTTTGTTTTTGATTTTATTTTGCATATTCTAACAGGTGTGGTTTTGTAATTTGTTTGGAGTAATTTATTTTGCTTATTTTATTGTTGTTTTGTTTGTTTATATATTTATTTATTTTTCTATTTTAAGTTACGCAGTAAAAATTTATTTTCATGTCTGCATTTTGAGATTAGCTCGGATCTTTTATTTAATAATTTATTTTGATCTGGGAAGGTAATGATAGCTATTTTTTCCTCCAAGCAAAGTTTGCAAATTTTTGATAGTTTGTTGTAGGCTGATGATTTTTTCCTTATTTTCTAAGATATTTTTAGTGTGGTGTGTGTTTTGTTTTTTATTTCCCAGATATACTTAGAAAGCATTGTGGTGTTCGCATATTTACTATTAGTGAAAGACATTTTGTGTACATAATTTCTTTGTTTCCATGGTCCTTCGGTTACTCCTGTGTATACTTTTTCTTCATTATCTGCTGATTTTATCGTGGCTTGGTAGATTACGTTGTTTTGTAAACAATTACCGTTTAAGGGACATTCGTTTTTTATTCTGCAGTTGCACGTGGGTTTAATTTGTTCGTGTGGTTTCTTAATAATTTTCCTGTTGTGCTTTTTTATTATTTGTACCATGTTCTCGGTGCAACTGTAGCTGATTTTTACTGTGTTTTTGTTGAATATTTTGTGTAGGGTGCTTGATTCCGGGAAGTGTTTGTGTAAATGTTTGAAGATTATTTTTCCTATGTTTGTTTTTACGTTTTTGCTGTACGGTGGGTTGAACCATATGATATTTCTTTTCCTGTTGGTCTTTTTTGTGTTCTGTGGTGAGTATGTGAGTGTTGCTGGGAATCCGTTATCTTTTAGGGCTGTTTCGTAGTCTTTCTTAGCTTTGTTAAATATAGATTCATCGGAAGAATTGTCGGAAAGCCTGCGGTTAATCGATTTTGGTATCTGTTTGATTATAGAAGGCGGGTGGTTGGAGTATATGTGTATGTACTGTGGTTTATCATTCGGTTTTCTGTATGGTTTGTGTGTGCCTTTTCTTAGGTTGAAGGTAACATCTAGAAAATCTACTTCGGTTAGGTTAGTTTTTATATCTATCTCGAATCCGTTATTTTTGAAAATTTTAATTATTGCTTTTCTAGTTTTATCTGTGTTTTGTTTGTTGCAGTTTCTTAAGATTATGAGACCGTCATCCCTGTAGAGCCCTATGTCATTTTTATCTATTATTTTGCTTAGTTCGTGTAGTAAGTAAATACCTACGATTTCGCATGTCTCTGCACCGTCAAAGCTTCCCATTGTAGTGTCAAATATCCCATCTTTCTTTATCCATGCTTCTTCATGGTGAAATAATAATGATTTACGGGAGTGCTTAATGATGTCGATTTCGTTTGGTTTTATTATTATTTGTTCCTGAGCTAAGTTGATGGCCTTATCTAACGTACGTTCTGTTATGGATGGGTAAAATTCTTTTATGTCTAATTGTAGGAAGTGGCAATTTTGTTTGTTATTTATGTTGTTGAACCAGTCAATGGTTGCTTTTGTGTTTTTCCACTGGTTTACTCCTAACTTCTTCCTAAGTTCAGAATTAATTCTTTCTAGTATTGTTTTACTTATTTTACCTAGTTCGCTTTTGGCTGGGTTTATGAGTCTGCATGCAGGGTTGGTTTTGAAATTTTCTTTGTGGTCTTTTAGTGTGATAAAGGCTTGCGTCTTGCTCATGCAACTTATTCGGTCATCTAGGTCTAATTTTTGAGCGATTGCTTTAGCTTCTTTATTTATATCGTGTTCTATTGTTATGTTGTTCTTTAGTAATTTAATGTGCGTAGGCGTGCTTAGTTTGTATAAATTTATTGTTTTGTCGGCTGCAATAAATACATTTGTTGAACTGTTTATTTTAGCTATATCTTCTTTTAGCTGTTTTTGGAATGCATTTGGTTTTTTATGGAATTTTGTTTCTAACTAGGTCAGTTAAGTCATTCTCGAAGTCATCTAATTCTTTTTGTTGCGGGGGACATTTTTTTGTTTTGAACCCGTATTTTTCTTTGAGTGTATTATTATTATTGTGAAGATCTTGTTTTAAAAAGTCGGCTTTCCATCTCATTCTTTTTATGAAACTTTCTGTTTTTTCAAATAATTTTAGTTTATATATGTAAGGGGAAGGGGTGGGTATGTTTTTTAGTGAGTAGTCGTGGCTAAATTTTTCTATGTCCATACTGTGTTATAAATGTAGCAAAAGTGCTCTACTGATAATCAGGAGCTGAATATGAAGAAATATAGTCTTAAAGTGTGCTATATTTATGGGATAAAGTGCTCAATATCAGATATAGAGCGTGTGTAAATATAAAAGTGGACATGGAAGTCAGTACTTAGAGGCGGCAGTCTGTTTCATGCTAGTGCAATCGTCAGGCAACTAGTGCTGTTATTTTTCTCGGATATTTATATATAAGGGTCAGTGGTGCATTATGGGTAGTCGATTTTGGCGGTTACTTTTACCGGAAGTCGCTTGTTTGTTTATTTATTTATGTCAAATTATTTTGCTTGTTTTTTTGTTTGTTTTTTTTTAATTTTATTTTTATTTTTTATCTTATATATATATTTTTTTTATTTTGATCGGTGTTTTTTTGTTAAAAACGAAGTAGATTTTCTAGATGTTACCTTCAACCTAAGAAAAGGCACACACAAACCATACAGAAAACCGAATGATAAACCACAGTACATACACATATACTCCAACCACCCGCCTTCTATAATCAAACAGATACCAAAATCGATTAACCCCAGGCTTTCTGACAATTCTTCCGATTAATCTATATTTAACAAAGCTAAGAAAGACTACGAAACAGCCCTAAAAGATAGCGGATTCCCAGCAACACTCACATACTCACCACAGAACACAAAAAAGACCAACAGGAAAAGAAATATCATATGGTTCAATCCACCGTACAGCAAAAACGTAAAAACAAACATAGGAAAAATGATCTTCAAACTAATAATCTTCAAACTTTTACACAAACACTTCCCGGAATCAAGCACCCTACACAAAATATTCAACAAAAACACAGTAAAAATCAGCTACAGTTGCACCGTGAACATGGCACAAATAATAAAAAAGCACAACAGGAAAATTATTAAGAAACCACACGAACAAATTAAACCCACGTGCAACTGCAGAATAAAAAACGAATGTCCCTTAAACATTAATTGTTTACAAAACAACGTAATCTGCCAAGCCACGATAAAATCAGCAGATAATGAAGAAAAAGTATACGTAGAAGTAACCGAAGGACCATGGAAACAAAGGAATTATGTTCACAAATAGTAAATATGCGAACAGCACAATGCTTTCTAAGTATATCTGAGAAATAAAAAACAAAACACACACCACACAAAAAATATCTTGGAAAATAAGGATAAAATCATCAGCCTACAACAACCTATCAAAAACTTGCAAACTTTGCTTGGAGGAAAAAATAGCTATCATTACCTTCCCAGATCAAAATAAATTATTAAATAAAAGATCCGAGCTAATCTCAAAATGCAGACATGAAAACAAATTTTTACTACGTAACTTAAAATAGAAAAATAAATAAATATATAAACAAACAAAACAACAATAAAATAAGCAAAATAAATTGCTCCAAACAAATTACAAAACCACACCTGTTAGAATATGCGAATTAAAATCAAAACAAAAGAACGGACGAAAGTTATAACTCTTATATAACGATAAAAAATAAAAATAATAATAAAAGATAATATACTACGTTACTTAAAAATCGAAAGCCAAAAATATATAGTGTAACAAATAAATAACAACAAGTATAATAAATTGATCTAAATACATCCAAATATATAAATAGACTAACAATCGATTACGATAAACTAGCCGTTTAGAAAAAAACAAATAAAGATAATCAACCCAAATAGATAAATTAAGAACTGTTCCGACCAAAATAATAGTAAGAACAAACCACAACATCCCACCCCAAAATTCAACAAATAGATTTAATCAATGACAAATAAACAAATATATAAGATAAAAAATAAAAATGAAAATAAATAAAAACAAGCAAAACAATTTGACCCAAATAAATAAGCAAACATCCGACTTCCGGTAAATGACCGCCATAATAGACTACCAACAATAAGCTATATAAACAAATTTTTACTACGTTAACAAAAAAACCCCGATCAAAATAAAAATAAATAAATAAATATATAAGATAAAAAATAAAATTAAAAGAAAAAACAAACAAACAAAAAACAAGCAAAATAATTTGACATAAATAAATAAACAAATAAGCGACTTCCGGTAAAAGTAACCGCCAAAATAGACTACCCTTAATGCACCACTGACCCTTATATATGAATAACCGAGAAAAATAACAGGACTAGTTGCCTGACGATTGCACTAGCATGAAAGAGACTGTCGCCTCTAAGTGTTTCCATGTCCAATTTTATATATATATATATATATATATATATATATATATATATATATGTTTGTGTGTGTGTATGTATGTGAAGGCTGCGACTTCGAAAAATCTATCGCTTGATTGTGAAGAGTTGGCAAAGTTGGACATTTTATATATATATATATATATATATATATATATATATATATATATATATATTTATATATATATATAGTTTTAACGTATGCTATATTTAATTTATGGATAGAGCGTATGTAAATATAAAATGGACATCGAGGTCATCACCCAGCGGCAACAGTCTGTTTCATGTTTAAACGCAATCGTCTTTGAGTTATGAATCGACTATTTATAAGTGCTAGTCAGTTGTGAATTATGGATAGGTCTATTGATTTATTCTAACGGTTGATTCGTGGACAGTAAGTTATGCTTAAACTTATTATAGGGCTATTGAGTGGAAATAATTGTGGTTTCGAATGCAGTTTTGTGGTTATTCTATAGTCTTGTTTGTTAAGTTTTTTTTACTAGTTATTTATTATTGTTTATTTTATTATTTGTTGTTGACATTTATAGAAAGTATTTATAGAAAAGTCAGAACGTGTCTACGTTATGGCTGTGGCAAAGTGACTAAACCCGTGATACTTTGTCAGGACAGACAACATTACAGATTCTTTTTTAGATTTTATTAAGCTCTAAATGACTCAGACTAGATGTGAAAGTAATATTTAATCATAAACACATTGTGAAACTTATAAATGTGAAAGATAAATTATGGTGAGAAAATTATCTAGAACTACACAGTGAGACATCTTTCCTAGCAGCTGATCTAACAATGGCATAAATATGATATTTTTAGTGAATGCCAATGGACTCGTCTCTTTGTTGTTTCTTTCTTTACTTCTCTCTTTTTTATTATATTTCCTTTATTTCTTTCTTTTATTAATTATGTCCCTCTTTTTATCCAGTATATATTTCGTTTATTCTTCTTTCTTAAATTCTTTAAGTTTTTATTTTACTTTCAATATCTTTTTTGGTATTCGAGATTCTATATTACTTAACAATCTGATCTTAACTCTTTGATTTTTTTTTATTCCATTTTTTATCTCCTTTCTTTCCTTCTTATTTTCTTCTCAGTTCTACTTTCACCTCGGTCAGTTTTTTTTTTTCATTTTTATATTCCTCCGCCGAATCCAAACTTTTGGAAATGCTTAGAGTTTCTCTATAAACCCGGTACGTTCTACCTCCCTCCCACTGACACATCTCTCGCTATAACATACATTTACAGGAATAGTCAAAAACTCTACTTGGATGGGAAGCCTTTATTTATCGTCAACTTCTGACATTTTTCTTGGCAATGTCTCTTCAAGGCCTTTGTAAAACCAAGTATCATGGCGCCCCAGCTGGAGACTCAGAGAAGAAAGTGACCCGATTGTGGATAACGCTCCCTATCGTGTCACACGTGCTAAAGAGGCAAACGTGTGTCCACTCCATTAGACTAATAATACTTGATGGACAGCAGCTTCCTCCATTCCACCGTCAGTCAATTTCAAACTTCAGCCAGAATCAATTTACGACAAGCACGCCAAATGCTTACCAGGAGGTCGCGAGTTTTTGCTCTTGCCTAAAACGTTAGAATAATGTCTGTATCGTGACGTTATTTTCCCGTTTTGGAACGTAATTGCTTATCGAGTTGTGTTGGCTGGATTTCCAGTAGAATTTGTCCATTACCATATGTATCGCAACGAAATGATGCTGACTATAATATATGCAATGTGTTTACATTTATATACAGTTTTCGGGCACGTATGTTTTTGATACAGATTGATATATACAAATAGCTTATTTAGCCGAAGATTCAACATGGTTTCCTGCTATCTAGTAATATACAGTTCCTTTTGGAGTACAAGACGTATGTTTTTCAACGATATATATATATATATATATATATATATATATATATATATATAAGTGAACAATGAAGTCAACAATTAGAGGCGACAGAGTGTTTCATGCTAGCTCTCCCCCTCACTTCCCCACTTCGTTAATTTACATATACTTAGTCCTGCCCGCCAAAAATGTGTAGATTTCTTATCATTTTTCGTTTCAGCCTTTGGAAGTAAAATCTGATGATCGGCGGTCCTTTAAAAGTGCTGTGGTGAAATAATTTATTATATGGAACCTTAAAGTGGTCTGTTTTTATTTAAATTTTATTTAAATATATATATACATATATATATATATATATATATATATATATATATATACATATATATATATATATATATATATATATATATATATATATATATATATATATATATATATATGATAAAAACAAAAGGAAATTTTTATCCATGTAACATGTTTAACAATTATTAAATTCATTTGTATTTTTATAATACTAATAAAATATCAAATATACTGGAGAGAGCAATAACAATCCCTTTTGGTTTGTTAACATTTTCAGACTTTCATTTTTTTGTATTTTTCGACATGCCCAAAATGGCTGGTACGGAAGTAATGGTGAGCAGACCTTAGTTACAGTTTCTGGAAGAAAGCTTATAATCTGGCATGATGAATATGTCAACAAGTCCAGGACGCTTAAAAATTCGCTGACGATGTCATGTGACTTCCGGTCAACGCAATAATCAAAACCGGATATTTATATTCAGGCGTCTTCCAACGTGCTGTTCCGCTGGGGTCGTCTCCTCTACCTGATATTATCAAAACGTTGCCATGATAAAAAAAAGAAAACTGAATGATATATGTTCAGCTGAGTTTATCACTTGGATCTTATGTTGCAAGCCCCGATTCAAGGATTGTTATCGGCCATTGCAAAACGAAGAAGACGAGGATGGGTGTGACGGTTGTGAGAGATTTTCATTCGACTGTGTATTATCAATTATCGACTGGGTGAAGATTACTTTCAGTAGGAGTTTCCAAAAAGGCTCAGTATTAAAGTTTGCCTCTTAGAGAACGGTTGTCCTGCAACTGCTAGGAAGTAACGAACAAAAAAATGAGAAGTTCCTCTCTCACCCGTTTCTTCTCCCCTTCATTTATAAATAGTAGAGTTCCCCTAATAAGGAGGATAAAAGTTGCCAATTGTGACAATGTCTATTGTGCAGTTTACTCCATCTTTAATACTACCTAATACTCCCTCCCGATGAATGAACATCTGATTTGAATTTCAAAAAGAGATAGATTTAAACAACTCGCGTTTATTTGTCCCAAGAAAGCCGTAGAAGAAAACGTAGTCCACTACTTATAAAAAACGATTCCGCCAGACATTCTTGGGGCTACATAGCCAACTACGTAAGATCCCATGACAATTAAGCAGAGTTAAAAAGATATTTGTTAAGGATGTAAAAATAGTGAATATTTTTGAGTCTCGGTTTGGGTATCTACTGAGTCATAAGCATAATAGATTTAGAGAACCATTTTACTAGTTGTTATTTGTGTTAATTCCGTCGTTGACATTTTAATCTTGCTGCGGAATATTTTATGAGCGGTTTAAACAGTGGGCTTGTTAAAGAAAAAGCCTTTACTATTTACATTATTCGGACTATTGTCCTCATCGCCATATTTATTACAAAGTTTCGGTCGTTGTACGCCTTCTTCAGGTGGTTGGAATGTCGAACTGAACCTTTTATTTCGCTCACTGGGGTGGACTGTTCTAGTTTCACGTGCCATGTTTAATGGATGTCAGTTATCAGTTATTTCCTGTTAATTCCCCTCTCCAAGTTCTTCACTGCCTTAACCGGGTATTGAAACGTTGTAATAAATATGGCGACAAAGATGAAGACAATAGTTCGAATAATGTAAATAGTTTACATAATACCTCATCTCAGAAATATAGACAGATACTTAAAAAAGGCTTTGTTTATATAGTGATCTTAATTTTCTCGATGCAAAATGGCCTAACTGCAGATAACAACCATTTTTTTTTCGTTGATGGAAAATGAATTTCAAATTTATTACGGCAGTCGTCCTACCTTATACGATGGTTTCTAAAATATATCAATAAATAATTGGGTCATAACCGAAAATTTCTGAAGAATATTTCCGAAGGAATATCGAAGCCTACATTTTAAGCAGATAAAAGTTGTCCATTCTTTAATTAAATGTATTCTGCAACTTTCATATATAGTTAATTTCGTAGCTAACCACTAAATGCAATTTTGAAAGGTTTTAAGATGAAAGCTTGAAGGTTTAAATTTCCCATATATGTTCTGAAAAAAAAAATGATTATTTCAGACAACCGAACCATATATTCAACTTAAATAGTCACAGATTTTTCCTCTTTCCAGTATCATCGTATTCTCGCGTTATGTATGAAATGAGACGAAAGAAGACTTTTTTTTTAACGAATGACACATTTTTTTAAAAAATATTTGCGCATGATCACATCTCTTCGTATCCCAGACAAATAGATTTAATTTAGTATTGAATTTAAAAGTCTACATTAACATTCGTTGTAAGAATCTCTAATGATTTCATATGGATATATGCCTCTTATTTGACACGTGACATTCATCGTTTCTTGCCAATTCATTGTTCAGATACCTGCAATCAACAAATTTAAATGGAACTTAATATATAGTTTTATTAATATTTTATTATTTTAAATCTTAAATATTATTACTCCATAAGACACATCTAGAGACACTCCTTGTTTAATTTGCATGGTTAGATTACCAATGATATTGAATTATCATTTGATGTATGCACTAAACTGTATTTTTATTCAATGTTAAATGTGAAATGGTTGTTCAAATCTGAAAGCTTCACGAAATTATTCTGAAACTATATTCAGAAATGATTTGATTCCAATAACCAGACTTAATATGTTTTTGTCGAATAATTTGAATCTTTCTAAGAATGTTTTTCTCTTGATATTTTTGGCATTGTATTGTAATTTGTTTCCATCAGAAAAGTCGGCATATAATTAAGTCTAATATCGATCCTTGCATTAATGGACATTTTTGGATCGAGAATGAATTTGGTAGGAAAAATAAATTTGCAAAAACGCGCTTGCGCATTGTTAAAACGCGCATGCGCATTGTTAAAACTTTTGTGGTTGCCGGCGTTACTTATACGTCTTTCCGTAACTTGCATTGCTTTTGTCAACATATATAAATATAAGCATTTCCAAAACGCCAAAATATGTCGGGTTCTAGCGATTTTATTACTAATTTTTATTAAATTATCACCCAGTAAAAGTCCCAAGAGCCACTCTATATAGATAGTTACTAAATGAAGTTGCTGTATTGTTGAATGTAGGTAAAGTGTGAATTAAATGTATATTAGAAGGATACATATAAAAATTAACGGCCAACCCTAAAATTAAAGATGTTAAAATAATCATGATTGGAGGAGAATAATAAATTCATTCTTTAAAGTCGCTGATCTTGGGATGAAAAGATTGGAATTGCTTTCTAAGCAATGAAATGCAAAAGGGCTTAGGATGATTCGACCCTCTCAATATGACATAGCGGCTTTTAGCCTTAAGACCTGAGCTGGATTTATTTTTAAGCATTTAATTTAGAGAGGAGAAAGCCACATAAAAGAATAGGTTTCTGAGAGACAGAAGATGGCGATTGGCTTTGCATTTATATTTTGGAAGATTTTGGGGTAGAGGGTAGCGAGAAACCGTAAGAGAGATCCATGGGGTGAAAATAAACCGTAAGTTCTATTCTAAGGTTATCTTCTGTCGCACTTCTCGGCTGTGGCACTTTTTTCCAGCTTCATCCTTTCCTTCATATACGATCTCCAAGATGTTAAATGTGACATCAATCATCATATTCTGTCACCCTGAATAATGTTCTTTTTCCTGACATGTCTCCTCAGTAACCTTTTCACAATTTTCTTCCTTCTCAGTAGACTTTTCATCTTAGTGGCTTTATTGCCTTGCTTGGGGTGAAATAATAAAAAAAACAACATAAAATAAGATCATCTAGAAAAATGAAATCAACTCAAATTCTATTTGTCAACATATTTTTCAATTTTCGTTTTCTTCCTTTCTGACTGTTTATAGACAATCCGATTTTCCGATGTGTTCAGACATTGTATATTTATGTCACATCAGTTCTGGTATTTTGAGATTCTTGATACAATCCAAAGTAGAATCTGGAATGTTATCGCTCATGAATTAGCATTTCGGTTTCAATCGCTTTCCCATCGCCGTAGCGTAGCTTATTGCTGCTTTTTCTACAAATATTTCCAAGGTAATTGTTCTGCTGAGCTTTCATGTTTGGTGGCTCGACTTTGAGAATTTAACCACACTAATAGGAACTAGGTCTCACTATTTATCCGTTGAAATGGTTAAATCTTACCGGAATTTCTAGGTTAGGAGTCCCTTCTCTCGAAATTCTGGTTTGTAGAAATCAGTTCCGGTTTCTTGCTTTCCAGTCAACTTTGACCTTCAAGAATTTAAATGGAATGTCAAACGTTATCTACCGTTTTCTTGTCCTCCTTATTTTATTGTTCTCTCTCCTTAATAATTTTCTTGCTTTCTCATATTCTTACACACCCGGTCAGCCTTGGCGTCTTATTATCATTAATATCAGTGAAATGATTGACATGACGTAAAAGGAATTTCTCAGATTAAAAAAGGAATACAGGTACGACTCCTTTACAACAATGATATAACAGATTAAAAGTCAATGAATTATAAATATATATATATATATATATATATATATATATATATATATATATGCATGTGTATATATATATATATATATATATATATATATATAAATATATATATATATATATATATATATATATATATATATATATATATATATATATACGCACACACACATATAAATATATATATATATATATATACAATAAAGTGGACATTGAATTTAACACCTAGAAGCGCCAATCTGTTTTATGCTAAACGCAATCACCAGGCACATGGCGATTGTGTTTAGCATGAAACAGACTGTCGACTCTGGGTGTTGACTTCAATGTCCACTTTTATATTTACATACTCTCTATCCCTGATATTGAGCACTCATAAGTATAGCATACCTTAAAATTATAGTTTATCATATATATATATATATATATATATATATATATATATATATATATATATATATATATCGGAAAATAATATGTACATTTTTTATATATCAAGAATATGTAGAAAAAGTTTTCTTGTGACGCTTTTCGTACATTTGGACTTTAACGAAGAAAAGTTATATTGATCTTGATGCGAGCAGATATGCGCAGGAAAGAAATTGATGAGATGCTGTGAATAAAATATAAATTTAATTTTGTTATTTAAGTATATGTTATTGTCATATTTTCTAGCCGGTTTAATTTATTTAATTTTATTTTTTATTAATGCTTTATGATGTTTCTTTATGACTTTATGATAATGGGCGTTTGCCAAGAAACATGAAACATTGTAAATATACTACGCCTTAGCTAGCGATTAAAACGAGTAATATAAATAATATTGTGGTGTAATTTTGGTAGATATATCTTTTAGAATGAGATACCAGTGTTATTTTCATTTTTGCTTAATTTAGACGACAACTTATCCATCGCAATCAGGTCAGTGAGGCATTTCGGGTACTCCATTGCCTTATTCTATACAGGTCACTTCAAAGTCGTCTAAAGGCCGTTGCTGAAGCCAACAACGATTTTATTGAGTAAATTTTCTTTTTAGTATTTCAAAGTTTTTTTTTAAATACATCCGTTAAAGTGTGATGTCAATGTCATTTTCATTTTTGCGTAATTTAGAGAATTTATTCATGGCACACTGGATATATATATATATATATATATATATATATATATATATATATATTATATATATATATATATGTGTGTGTGTGTGTGTGTGTGTGTGTGTGTGTGTGTGTGTGTGTGTGTGTGTGTGTGTGTGTGTGTGTGTATGTATATCGTTAAAGTCTGCGGTGGATAAATTGTCATCTAAATTAGGCAAAAATGAAAATAACACCGACATTTCATTTTAAAAAGATATATTTGCCAAAATTACACAAAAATATCTTGAAATACCAAACAGTAAATTTATTCAATAAAATCGCCATTGTCTTCAACCACGGCCTGCAGACTTCTTCGGAATCTTCTGCAGCTCTTCTAGACAGTCTGCTAGTTAATGCTGCCATAATAATTGCCTTCAGTTCATCTTTCGTGTTACAAAGATTGTTGATGGCCTCTCTCTCAACTGCGCCCCACACATAATAATCAAGGTCTTTGCAGTTTGGGGCGTTAGGTTTCTTGATATATCGGGTCATATGGCCGCAGAAATTGTTTGGCAATTTTGAAATTCTCCTGTTTGTGTCACATGGTACAGAGTCCTTTTGCCAGACTTAAGGTCTTCTATAAGCCAACCTCTTGACTCAGGACAACAATACCCCAACAAAGCACTGCACGTGGGCCTCCGTGTTGTGTTTGAGGCTCTGTGAAAAGAAGAATCATGCATGACGTCGCCATCACTAGTAATAATTCCAAACACCTTGGTGATCGGCATTAAACTCATCCAATCTTTCAGAATCCTATGCACTCTCCTCAGATTTTCACCCAAATACTCTGAATTGTTGGTGTTGGAGCTTCTGGCACTAATGCCAGGCAATCCATCATGTCGCTTCCAATTTTCTGGCGGAGTGAATTGCGTCATGTTGCTCTTTCTCTCACAAGCTGCAACAATCTGACCCTACTATTCTCTGCAGTCGACTTAATCTTAAGGAATCAGCACATATGCTAGGCCACAAAAATCTCCTGAGCCGACCTAGTATAGAAATGAATACAATATGGGAACCAGTAATAAGGAGTGCCAGAGAAAAGCGATAATAACAACAAAGTTGCAATATGAGCGCTGGTAAAAACTGTAGATTAATAGCAAAATTGCAATATGAACACTGGTAAAAATGGTTTCTGAAGACATTAAGTTTATCATACCCAGAAATTCATGCACGGATGTCCTCAAGGTCACATTACACAGTGGATAAAGGTGTTAGTTAGATCCAGTGACAGGACCCAAAGAGTGTGATTTCAATACCCGGTTAAGGCAGTGGAGAACTTTCAGAGGGAAAAATTAGCAGGAGATAACTGATAACTGACATCCATTAAACAGGGCACGTGGAACTAGAACAGTCTACTCCAGTGAGCGAAATAAACGGTTCAGTTCGACATTCCAACCACCTGAAGAAGGCCGGAGCGCATGACGGCGGAAACGTTGTAATAAATATGGCGAAAACGATGAGGACAATAGTCCGAATAATGTAAATAATGTACATAATACCTCAGGTCAGATAGATAGATAGATAGATAGATAGATAGATAGATAGATAGATAGATAGATGAATTACTGTAAAGCATATGTAAACCAGAATTATTTGTCTAAATTGTTCATTTCTTTGAATATTTCTACTGGTACCAATCGCTTAAAAGTTTGCAAATAACTTTCTATCTATCTCTCTATCTCTTTATCTATCTATCTATCTATCTATCTAATTTGCCCTTTTATCTTTATCTACCTGAAGCACTTTCAAATTTCCTTATTAAATACAAAACTCTGAAAGCACTCTTTTAATCAAATATATCGTTAACGTCATCTCGATGCATCCATCTTTGTAGTTGTCAAGAAAGCGAAAAGCAAAATAAATATTAATTTTCTGTCGCGTCGGAAGCATTTTGTCGAGGCAAACATCTTTACATCCTGTTCGGTTTTCCAGACGGGGGAATATAAGAAAAATAGTTTCGTCTGGTTGTTTGGCATGCGGAAGAGAGAGAAAAAAAAAGATCGCGTTCATTTCATGTGAACTTACCTGAAATATAGACGCCCAGCCACATGAAACTCTAAGTATAAACACACTTTTGCATATAAACGCATCTACAAATATCCATACACATCCACAGATTGCCAACTTTCATACATCCACCTCTTCATTCAGGCAAACGTTGGCTTCAAGAGAAAACTATGATAATCGAGCAAATCATAAGATTTCATTCGCAATTTTCTTTAAAGAAAAAGAAATTTCTACTCAGTTCAGGAAGACACTTTTTTATTTATCTATTTTTTAATGAAATTAGATTATGACGACACTCTGCCAAAGCGATTGTAAAAATCAAGATTTTTAAAATTGAGGTTATTTATAGAAAATGATAATTCAGACTGAAACCAATTTGAGCAAATGATAGGAAAGTTACAGCGAAATCCAAAGTCACATAGAAATATCGGAAGAGGACTGCCTGTAAACAGATGAACCAAATATTAAGAAAGAAGATTTATGTGGTGAAAAACAAGCTCTAAACTATGTAATAACAATTCCACTATATGTCCGTGAATGCTGGATAATCACGCACAAGAATTAAATAATTTTGACAACAGACATGTCGTTCTATGGAAGAATATTGAGAAGAATATGGAGGATGCAGTGAAAAATGAAGAAGTTGGAAGGAAAAATGGATAAAATAGACACCTGTACTTAAAATTAGAAAGGGGTAGTTACAGTTTTGTACTATTACAAAAACAGCTGGCTAGACGTAACTCTAAAGTCTTTGCTAAAAAATTTCATCACACTTCTCTTTTGTGGAACTCTATGCTTTTCAGCCGACTTTAATCTGCTGTCCTCCTGATTACACATTCCTCTTCCCGCTCATTATTAATGTTTACACCCTTGTGCAAATCAACTGAGACAACCGCTTTAGTTTACTTTCTTTCACCATAATGTCAATTTTAGACGTACTGGACTGACAGGGTGTTATCGACTTCTATTTTTTTTCATCAGATTAGGTCATTTGCAGTGGTGTGCAGTAATATGAATCTATTTTGGGGGTGTATAATGAAATTTGTTTGGCTTTGATAAATAGTGTGCCATCCGTGATTGCATCAGATTTTCATCACGCCCAGACACTATTTTCTAGACTGACGATTAGTTGTCCTATGACTATTGTCTGCGATGGACGTTACTCCAAAGTAGCGTACGAAAACTGAAACAATGCACGATAGAATGGCAAGCCTTACCAGTGAGCAAATCAAAGTACTATAGACTGGCACGGAAACTCACCTGACTTAAATCCAATCAAGAATCGGTGGACAACCGGCAATGAAAGACTTCGTGGAATGGACATACGAAGTGTGCAAATAATAACGGAATTATTCGTTTTGTGTCAATTAATGTGCAAAATGATGTATTTTTCTAATTCTTTCAGACTCTGTAAACTCCTTCTATCTTAGTGGCTTTACTCCCTTGCATGGGGTGATACCGATTTTTAAAAAAGCACGTAATGATGAAGTAGTATATGATTTTCTCAAGACAGTGAAGTCAAGAGTGACAGGGACACGGTGGGTAACCTATCAAACGAGATTGTATAAATATTTTGCAGCACATAAATTGTGAGTGATAGTAAAAAAAATCACTTGATAATGGCTATTTTTGTAGTGATTTTATAACATACTTATGTTTTAATTTTCAAATGAATAATTTTATATATATATATATATATATATATATATATATATATATATATATATATATATATATATATACATTTATCTTACGATATATATTTTAATTTGTAGGTCTGATGGATCGTATTTTCGCTTCCAATGGAATAAATTATGACCATGGAATATTAGTGTTTAAGCCTTTTCATTATATATATTTCATTATATATATATATATATATATATATATATATATATATATGTGTGTATATATATATATATATATATATATATATATATATATTATTATTATTATTATTATTATTATTATTATTAAAAGTTGCTTGCAATTAATCTCTGAATGTAAGTTGTTTTTTTATACCCAAGCCAAATATTATGTAAACGTGTGTTACGAAACACAGTTTTATAGAAATGCAATTTCCAATTTCAAAAGAATAATTGCTGCAGGCCTCTTTTTTATTTCTTGTAGGAACGATTCGACTAAGACTTTATACTTGTTTGTGCTTTGCCTAAATTTGACTAATATAAGACCAGGTGCGAAACTGAATTATTGACATACAGAAAGATGGCAAGATAGAAGATTGTTATTTTTTTTCATTTTGACTTTCGTGTTATCAGTTCGGAAATAACGTGTTGCAAATAAATGTCGGAAGCCAATGCACCATGATAGAAATTGTCTCCACTATATATTATTTGGTTCCTGGGTAGCTCGAGGTGGTGTAATGGTTAGCAATCTTGACTCGCTAGAAGAATTACGACTAAGTAGTGAGTTCCATTCTATTCTCAGTGGGTGCCCCCCCTTGTTTCGGCTTTGTGCCACATCTAAGCTATGCTTGGAATATCACTATGTTTTTTGTCTCTAATTTATTCCCATTGACCAAGATCTTTTAACTTCGATAACAATAAACAGCATACTTACAGTCTGAAAATTCTCAAATATCCTTTTGTCTTGTAAATTGCAGAACATTAAAAATTGTTTTAACATTTTGCAAAGGTAACTTAATTTTTAGAGCTACTCAAAGCCGAAAAAGGATGTAATCAATTGCATATGAGTGCATCTGAGGGTTTAAAGTGGCCGGAGGAGCGTGACACACGGAGAAGGCGCGAGACGTCCCTCAACCTCGACCACAGGCAAGAATATTCATTAAGCTCGAGAGATGGTAACGGCGAACCGGTGTGTTATCATCAATGAGGTAGCATATTCGATGCAGATTCGGATAAGTGTTCTTTGTTCCTTCTTGGTGCACAATGCTAGCCGAGTGGTTATGTAGATTCTTCTACAGCAGAAAGAAAACAATCAAGCGCGTCCTGAGTAAGACGTTAAACTACGTCCAGCAGCAAGGCCTCTGATCAGGAGGTTTTAAGAAGCGTGCAACCACTTCTTAATTGCTGGTGTTCCCAGTTCCACCCTGACCCGGGGTGGTAGCACCTGTTAGGGTCCCACCTATGGGAAAATAGTTAACTATTATCAGCAAGACATTTTTGAAAAAATTATTACCAAAAACAGATGTTTGACGAAACAAAATATTACCAGCAATAAAAAATGTTGTCGGCATTAAATAACCCATTGAGGTTGATATGCCGTAAAGCAAAATAAACCAAACCAATCTAAACCAAAGAATACATATTCTATTCATACGAATCTATCCTAAAAATCTTGTCGGCATTAAATAACCAATTGAGGTTGATATGCCGTAAAACAAAATAAACCAAACCAAAACAAACAATCAGGCTTAAACTTCGATCACGTGATCAAAATTGTACCAACTATAAGCCCGCATGAGCTGATGGCATTGAGACACAACGATATATTGTGTCGTAAGAGCGGATATTTTTTTACTTACTGTTGTGGATTTATTTCGCAGTGAAGGCTTGTATTTGTACTAAAATCGGTCCTAAATATGTTCGACGTACCAAACATTAGGAACTTGATATAATAGGTATTACGCAGAGTAATCTTGTGGTCGCTTACTACTTTCGTATTCGACTAACTGTCGACTACTGTCGTCCGACATCGACTGACCCTCGTTCCTCTTACTACTCATACTTATATTAGGTGGGAGAGTCTAATAACTATAGAATAGGTGGGTTTCACCATAACAGCCCCCTCCTAAAACTTTACTCCGTAGGATTAAAACAGTTTTCTTTATTTTTTATTTTTTACAGGAAATATTAAGAAAAACAAAAACAAATAAATCCCTCATTTTTTTAGCAACATCGTAGCGTATCTCCTATGTTTTGGATCCACATTTAAATGGTCAGTTGCCTTTCTTTTTCACCTGGATCGGCGTACCTCAGGTAAAATCATTGCTGGCGTTCTTAGTTCAAACGTATCGAAAATCACCTCCATAGGCGTTTCTTCCGCGGGATCGCTGTCAACCACGTCTGAAGAGCGTGGTCTGATCTGGTTAATGACACGTGAATTTTTCGCCTTACACCAAGTACATCATGTTGCCAATCCGCTTTTCTATTTTTCCAATCTTCCAGAATGATTTGTTCTGTTTATAGACCTTAAAGTATACTTTTTCACCAGGATTGTATGTTTTCACTTGAATTAGCTAATCCCTAAAATCTTTGTAATGCGGTAATATCATTCGGAGCCGGCATGTCATTTATAGCCGCTACTCGTTCCGGGTCTGGCCTTCTACCATTCTTATCGATGATCTGCCCCAGATATTTTACTTTCTGCATAAAAACTCGCATTTGCTTTCCTTGAGTTTAAATCCCAAATCCTGTATTCTTGAAACTACTGCATTTACATGTTCCACGCGTTCTGCTATACTTGTACTTCTCGTATACGCTCCGGCAAAATCTAGACCACGCAACATCGAATCCATTACTTGTTGTAAAATGGCGGTCGCGACCTTAATCCCAAAAGGTAGTATGTTAAATTTATACAGACCCCGATGTGTGTTTATACACAAAGGTTTTGACGTTTCTTTTTCTACCGGTATTTGCAGATATGCGTCGCTGAGGTCTATCTTCGAAAATATTGTGCCTCCATTAAGCTTCGCAAATATTTCTTCCGCTGTTGGTAGAGGATAATTAGTCTTTTGAGTGCCGCGTTTAAACCCATCAAGAAATCAGAACAAACACGAATTTCTTTAGACTTTTTTTCACGTATACCCTCGGTGTTGCCCATTCACTATACTCAACTTTTTTAAGTACACCGGTTTTCTCTAATCTCTTCAATTCTTTATCTATCTGTTCAATTGAGGCAAACGGTACATTCCTTTTCTTTCTGAATACCGCCTGAGCGTTTTCTTTAGCTGGAATTTTGCCTCCATCTTGGTACAAGTTCCCAATCCTGGAGAAAAAACAATAGGACATGTTTGTTTATTAATTTTAGGGCTTCACTGATTAAACTTTCTACCTTGTAACAGAAAAAATTCTTTGGTAGATACCATAATTGGAATTCTGTTATCCAATTCGTACCCTGTAAGTTCGTGGTAATTTCTATGACAAATATTTTAGCTTTTCGATATTTTTTATTTAACGTGACGTTTGTAACAAATTCTCCAATAAATTGTATTATTTCTCCCGTCACTGACCTCGCGATTTTCTTTGTTTTCATTAAAGTTGGTTTCCCCAACTTCTTCCACGTATGCAAATTTATGATAGATAGATCCGAACCAGTGTCAAGTTACATTTTTATATTTTTATTACTTATTTCGACGGTAACAAATTTTCTGGTTATTCCATCTTTTACCTCGTTGGACTTTAATTTTCTTATTTTATTGTCTTTATTTTTTGACCCGCAATGCGTGCTTTTATGTCCCACTCTTTTACAGTTGAAACATTTTTTATTTCTAAAATCGCAATATCTGTCCCAGTGTAGTTCACCGCAAGCAAAACATGGCTTCGGGAGGTTTTGTTTATTTTTCTCTGGTATTTGACTTTTTGCTTGATAATCCGCGATTTTAGAATTCTTTTTTTTAGACTGACTTTCTTCTTTGTAGCTTATTTTCCTTACATGCGAAACGCCAGACTGTGCTATCTTTTTTTAATCTTTCTTTACGCTAACATATCTTCTGCAGTCTTCTGCCAATTTCTGTACCGTAATACTTGGATCGCTTTCCAATTTTGCCAGTACTAATTTTCTCAACTCTGCGTCTCTTTCCGATACCACCCTCGTGAACAAACACCAAGCACTTAAAATTGTCTGCGCTTAACTCTGCCAGCTTGAATTCTTCACAATGCTTATTCACATTGGCTGCGTACGTTATATAGTTTTGTTCGTCATCTTTCATCAGATTCAAACATTTCCACCTCTTGCGGAACAAAGATGTCTTTTTACTAAATAATTCACTTAATATATTTACCGACTCGGTAAAAGTCAACTCGCTAGTTTTTTTCGGTAAAATGTAATTTACCAATTTGTTATGCTCAGCAGTTCCTAATTTGCTTAACAGACCACGAGTTGCAGTCCTCGTTATACACGTCCGTATATTTTTTATAATACTCCGAAAAAGTTATCTCTTCATCTGGACTGTACGTGAATATTTCAATTGAATTCCATATTGTATTCCCTGGGAAAGAATCATTTTGTAGATTTTTCTCTTTCCTCTTCTCAGTTATTTCCAGAACTTTGTTTTGCTACTCCCTATGCATCTGTTCCATATTTTGTTGGAATTGCATTTGTCTATTGAAAGTTTCCTCCTGTAGCTGCATCTGGAATGTTGTCTGTTGCTCTAATATTTTCGTCTGTTGTTCCGACTAGAACTTAAATAATTCGCGGAATAGACTTTTGCATTCCTCCATCTTCGCAAAAAGTTTACACCATATCTAAATAATGTAAAGGGGGGTTTCTAGGAATTTGCAATTCGTGACCTATTTGAGCAAACTGTATTATCGAGAAAAATATTTCTTTTCTCGACAGATTTTTTCGTCACTGAGTTGACGTCTTGGCTTGCGACAAACATTGCCAAGTTTTTTTTTAACTGTGAATCCGAGACTTTGTCGCCGAAGTTATTGTGGCCAGCGAATTTTTCTAGGTATGAGTGCGAATCATCGTCGACAAAGTTGTTGTGGAGTTATTTCGCAGTGAAGGCTTGTATTTGTACTAAAATCCGTCCTAAATAAGTTCGACGTACCAAACGTTAGGAACTTGATATAATAGGTATTACGCAGAGTAATCTTGTTGTGGTCGCTGACTACTTTTGTATTCGACTAACTGTCGACTACTGTCGTCCGACATCGACAGTATTTACTGCCCCACCAGGAGAGATAGATGTGGCACAAGGCTGCGTTTAAAGTGGGGTATTCCCGAGTCAGTAGGCCCTTCCAAAAATGCACGTAGAACCCGTATAAACGGGATCGGGTTGGTCAACCTCCCCGAACGAGACTCTGCCCATCGGCGTAGCCTCGTCCGGGGTCCTCTCTTCTCGGAGGCAGAGAGTTCGACCGTCTAGCCGAGTCGACCGACATCGACAGTATTTACTGTCCCCCCCACGAAGGATAGATGTGGCACAAGGCCGGATTTAAAGTGGGGTATTCCCGAGCCCGTAGGCTATGCCAAAAAATGCCGGTAGATCCCGTATAAACGGGATCGGGTTGGTCAACCTCCCCGAACGAGGCTCTGCCCTTCGGCGGAGATCCGTCCGGGTTCCTCTCTGCTCAAAGGCAGAGAGTTCGACCGTCTAGCCGAGTCGCCCGACATCGACTAATATTTAGTCACCCCCACACGAGGGTGTCATGTGGCACAAGGCCGGTTTAACGTGGGATCCCGGAACCCGTGGGCCCGGACAAAAATATATACCCTTTGAACCCGTATAAACGGATTCAGGGCCAGTTTACCTCCCCGAACGAGACTCCGCCCTTCGGCGTAGCCTCGTTCGGGTTCCTCCCCGTAGGAAGGCAGAGAGTTCAACCGTTCAGTTTGTCGTTCGACGAACAACTGACCCTCGTTCCTCTTACTACTCCTACTTATATTAGGTGGGGAGTCTAATAACTATAGAATAGTCGTGTTTCATCATAACACTTAAGCTCGTATATATAATTCAGTTGCCTTCACCTCTCGTAAGCTTTTAAATAGAATTAGTCAAATTAACATTAAGGTGTCTACGTACTTCAGTAATGTTACAGAATATTCTGAATTTTATCTATGCTTTCTCGTAATGTCAGTGTGGAAACGCAGGACAATACATGAGAATCAAATACCTGTACTGGCTTGAACGAAATGGATGGCTGATTTTTTTTTTCCTATATATATATTAATATTATTTTCTATGATTTCTAGAAATTAAACGCGTTATCCCAGAAAATTCGCAGCCGAAATTAAAAGAATTATTAAGATTTTCCGAATATTTAATAAAAGGAGTGAATGGAATAAAGATATCTTGAGTGGATATTTGTCTAAAGAGAATAATTGACAAATTCCATTTCTCTGAAACTTAAAGGTATATTCTAGCGACTTACTAAGCATAGTTTAGATGTGACACAAGGCGTGAAGAAGGAAGCACCCAGTACGGATTGAACTGACTACTCAGTTGATCTAATGCTCAATAACAGAGATAGAGCGTGTGTAAATATAAAAGTGAACATAGAAGTCAACACTTAGAGGCGACGCTGTGTTTCATGCTAGATGCAATCGTCAGGCCACGATTGCCTCATGCCTGACGATTGCATCTAGCATGAAACATACTGTCGTCTCTAAGTGTTGACTTCTATGTTCACTTATATATATATATATATATATATATATATATATATATATATATATATATATATATATATATATATATATAATAAAAAGACTTAAACACTAATATTGCATGGTCATATTAATAATAGTGTTTAAGCCTTTTTATTTATCCTTACTGTGTTCTAGACATTGAGTACTACCTGGATTCTATCCTCTTGGAATTGTTTTTTATACAAATGTGTATGTGTATGTATGTATATTTATTTATATATTTTAGATATTTTTGCATATGTATGTGTATATCTTCCACTAATATTATCAATATATATATATTTATATATATATATATTAAATAAAAACAGACCACTTTAAGGTTCCATATAATAAATTATTTCACCACAGCCCTTTTATTATATGGAACCTTAAAGTGGTCTGTTTTTATTTAAATTATTAGCTCTGATTTACATTGAGCTCTCTGGATTTTATCCTCCTTGGGTCTACCCATACGTATTACCTAGTTTTTCCTAAACGAAATATATATATATATATATATATATATATATATATATATATATATATATATATATATATATATATATATATACGCATACCCGGGTTAACAGCAACGCTGTCCAAATAGGGTAAGATTCAAAATTGTACAATTGTTACATTAATGTTTGAACCGTTATACCTTAGAATAATTAAAGATATCTTACTGGAATTATCCGAGTTTTTTGTAACACTACTAAACTCTTTTTTCAGCAATAAATATTTATGATTTCTCTCCAAGCTTAATCGAAAAAACCTGATGAAAATGACATGATCATTATTAATTAATCACAGCTAAGGAACGGACGCTCATGAAAAATATAAATAAATTTCAAATATATAATTATTTCCAACTTATTTAAGATCATTCTCGACCTCTCCAACCTTCAAACGTTCTCTCGAGAAACCTCACAGTTTTCACGTGCGATTTAATTTTCAAGTTATTTTCTCTGCTTTTAAACTGCCAGAGCTGAAACTCATCTCTCACGTGGTAATCGTCTTATGGACTGAATTGGATCTTTTCTAATTGATCTCTTTACCTCTAAGATGAAATAATGATTCCTCTTCCGGCTGCGACCAGTTTTCCTCTCTACTGTTCCCTCTTTTTTTAAAACTTATTCACTTATTCTCTGGATGGTTCTTGAATAGACTTTGAACATGGAAGCCAGAGTATAAATGTTGGTACCATTACTGAAAGCCAGACTTGTCTTTATCCTCTAACCATCGCTCAGTTGGGAAAACAGTAGAGCTGACACAAAACTATTTGATATTGTTCTCTTCTAGCTGAATAACTCAATGCATTATTATTGATTGTTATGGCAAATTGTGTTAAGATTCCTAAATGTCTAATGTGAAAACAATGGAAAAAAGAAACTCAGTCAGTTTACTGATTCGATATGTCAAACATTTTGCGGGGTGGACAATTATGCTATTACATAATTTGTGCAATTTTGCTATTTCAACCGGGGTATATATATATATATATATATATATATATATATATATATATATATATATATATATATATATATATAGTTTTAAGGTGTGCTATATTTATAGGATGAAGTGCTCAATATCAGAGATAGAGCGTGTGTAAATATAAAAGTGAACAGTGAACTTAGAGGTGACATTGCTAGACGCAATCGTCGTGGCCTGACGACTGCGTCTAGCATGAAACAGCCTATCGCCACTAAGTTTTAACTTCAATGTTCACATTTATACATATATATATATATATATATATATATATATATATATATATATATATATGAGAAAATTCAAAAGAAAATACGCAGGACGATGTTGTCTTTAACATTCAACACAACAAGTTTAATATATATATATATATATATATATATATATATATATATATATATATATATATATATATATATATATGAGGAAAAATAAAACAAAAAACAAAATCCGAATATGCAAGTTTACAGTTTTAATGTTTCAATGTCGACGTCAGACGTTTCGGTCTAGTAGACCTTCTTCAGGACATAGTTATTAAAACATAATTAAACGATATTCAAGTCAACATAAAAAGACGATAGACATAAGAATAATAAAAACAAAATGTTAAGATCAGCGTTCCGTTTTGCAATGCGATCACGTCGGCGTCACGTCGGCGTCACGTCGGCGTCACGTCGGCGTCACGTCGGCGTCACGTCGGCGTCAAATCGGCGTCACGTCGGCGATGTTGTGAAAACGTATTCCTAAAAATAGAGTTTATAATAAAAGAAAGAATTTTACTTGAAACTAAAGTTTATAAGTACGTTTTTCCAGCATTAATCTTGCTAGAAAAGGGGAAATATTGAAGAAGCCGGGTCTAGTATTTACCGTGCTCGATATAGATATTATGCCTGCCTCATATTTTTCCTCATACTGTCGGATCTATATCCATATATCTGCTTATATAAATATATATATATATATTTTATATATATATATATATATATATATATATATATATAAACACACGCACACACACACATACATACATATATATATATATATATATATATATATATATATATATATATATATATATATATATATATAATTAGTATCTTGATGGTAACATGGAATTCATTAAGGAAGAGGATCGAAAGTAATTGGGTAGGAAAAAACTACGGCGTCTTCCTTGCTGAATTTCATCTTAACACCAGGAAACTGAGTAGAGAATTAGAAAGGTTTATTATAAACCAAATAGATATCATATATCTGTATTATTTAATGAAACATATTTGAATAAATATATGCTACCTAAACATGTTTGAATAAAAATATGCCACACACGCACACACATATATATATATGTGTGTGTGTGTGTGTGTGTGTGTGTGTGTGTGTGTGTGTGTGTGTGTGTGTGTGTGTGTGTGTGTAAGTTAGTGTGAGTGAGTATGTAAATGATTGACAGAGATGGAGAGAGAGTGCATTTCGGTAGTAGTTTTTTTGCTTCTTATCCATCAGGTGACGTCTGAAATCATTTTACTTTCTCTTTTACTCTTGTAAGAACTCATCAGGAAGAGGGCCTTGTCAGCCCTCTTACTATTGAAGCCTTTCTAGTACATTCGAAAATGCGGTGATTTTCCCCTCTCCGTTGTGAAAACTCAGTCCGGAACCACCAGGCGCCCTGGAGCACTTCCTGTCTCAGTCATTAATCGGAACGCGATGAATCATCGTATGGATTTTAAAACGACAACAGTCTACCTCACAGAGACTTATTATTTTTTTTTCTTTTTCGTTATTGTAACGCATGCGCAATGCCTCTCGTCTGTTAGTTCGTACTTTTTTTTCCGTATTTATTTATTTCTGCAGAGCTTTATTTTATTTTGTTTTGTTTTGCAAGCAGACATTTTCTGCGTATTTCGCTTTGTCGAAATAAGAGCTCACAAAGAAATGGTGCCTCAGAAAATCAGAATCATATTTTTTTTTCGGTAAACTTTTCTTTCAAGGCGTGTAGACCTTAAATTTCTTCGCTTCAATGAACCCAAATTTGTTTACTTCCAATTTTAGTCCGTTACATTTCACTATGTTATATTCAGTGCTCCTTCCTTTCATACCTTCTTTTATTTTCTTTCTGTCATTCAGTTTCTTATATATTATCGTTTTCGCATTATTTGTACTGTTTTCATTTTTTTCTAAATTTTCGTTCTCTTTCCTACTTTACTTTCTAAAGATAAACTTTATCCTTTTGTTGATGTTGAGGCGAGTTATCTTTTCATTTTGATGTTCGTATTTTAAGAATATCTTTTATTCAATATGTATTTTGATTTATTTTCCATTCTTGTAAATATTGATTCTTACTTCCTTTCTTCATGTTGTATTTTAGAAATCTTCATTCTCGCTCTGATATTCCATTTAATTTCTCCTTCACTTTGAATATTGCTTTATTCTTTCACGTTTTCTTGTTTTGGTAACATATTTACAGGGGTTGGATAAAATAATTGAAACACTTGTTAAATTCAAAGACAATTTATTTAATATGGAGTTGGTCCTCCTTTAGCCTCACATACAGCTTTAATACGTCTAGGATTTGAATCATACAGCTTCCTGACTTCATCCAAAGAAAATTTCAGCCATTCTCCCATTAACACCGGCTCCAGCTCTTTAAGACACGACGGTGGATGATAGCAGCTCCTAACTTGTCGCTACAAAATGCACCAAAAATGTTCAATAATATTGAAATCTGGAGATTGGGGAGGTCACTCCATGTGTTCTAGCTCACTTTCTTGCTCTTCATACCAATTCTTAACCACTCGAGCGGTATGAATTGGAGCATTATCGTCTTGGAAGTTGCAGTCACTATCATGGAATAAAGTCTTGGCCATTGGATGAACATGATGTCCCAAAATGTTCAGGAAATATTTGCTGTTGATTCTACCATGCAGGGCAACTATTAGATCGAAACATTTCCATGATATGGCAACCCAAACTATCACTGATCCACCTCTATGCTTCACTGTTGGAAGAAGGCAGTCAAAGTTGTAAGCTTCTTTGGGCTGCCTCCACACATAAACTCGCCCTGAAGTTTGGAAAAGAGAAAAACTGGACTCGTCTGAGAATATGACTTGCTTCCATTGGTCTTCAAACCAGGCATTGTGATCTCTGCACCACTTCAACCTCTTCTGAATGTTGCGACTGGAGAAGATATGGTAGCTCTTGAAAAACCAAACAGTTCAGCAACCTTAGTGATCGAGGCTCCTGCCATGCGAGCTCCAAAAAATTGCCCTTTTTCGAACTCGGAGAAGTCATGCATCTAGCTTACATTTTACTAAATTCTAAAAATAAATAAGACAAAGACAGTAAATTAGATAAATAAGTGTATTTACAATAGATATAACATGCAATTACGAAGTTTTAGTTAAAGTTATTAATATAATAGGTCTTTGAAATTTAGGAATGGAATTTGCATCTATATTTTTCTCATTTCTCTTTCATCTTTAAATGTCTTTTATGTTTCTTTTCTGATTTTGCAGATGAAAGTTAACCTGTTCCTTCGTTCTTCTCTGTTTTTATTGATGATTTTATTTTTCATTCTTTTTTAGGCATTTTATTCAATTTTAATTTCTTTGTTTGAACGTTTCTCTTATTCTTTTTAATCTTGCCTTCTTCTATTTTTATTTCTGTTTATACTATAGTTTTTTTCTATTTTTTCTTACACATTTTTTCATTCATTATTTAGGTATATGTTTCTTTTTCATATTCTCGTTATTTTTCTCTCACTTTTCATTCTCGCAGTTATTTTTGTGGCTATCATGCCTAATCCCTAGGATGAATGTGTTAATGAACGACAGGGCGCTTTGGTTTGGTTTGGTTTGGTTTGGTTTGGTTTGGTTTGTTTGGCTGTTTTGTTTTACGGCATATCAATTTCAGTGGGTTATTTAATGCCGACAAAATTTTCATTGCTAGTAATATTTTTTTACAAAAATGTATTGCTGGTAATATTTTTTTTTTACAAAAAAGTATTTCTGTTATTTAAACTTATTTTTACATTTTCATAGTGTTTTGCTCCCAATTTGGGGGTTAACTATTTATCCATAGCTGGGGCCCTGGCAGTTGCTACCACCCCGGCTCAGCGTGGACCGGGGAACACCAGCAATTAAGAGGTGGTTCGACGCTCCTGAAAACCTCCTGATCAGAGGCCATGCTGTCGGATGTAGTTTATCGTCATACACGGGACGTAAGAAAGGGCGGATTCAAAGGATGATAAAAGTGCTGCGCATTTCTTCGATCTACAAGGGAAGATGTGGAGAGGCATGATTAGCAACGTCCAGACACGGGATATAAAAACTACCAAAGTTAATCTGAAGCTGTGGAGAGCAGTTTTCTCTCGTTCTGAATGGGCGTGGCATAGGCACAAAGAGAGTGGGTGAAGGAGAAAGAGAGAGAGAATTATTTCTCGCTATTGTCACTGATATTTTATTGTTTTTTCTTTCGATCGCTTTTCTATGTTGTCTATTTCTGTCGTTTTTTTTTTATTCTTCTTCGTTTCTTTCGCCTCACTTTCTTAACTGTTGTTGTTACATTTTCTGACGTCTTTTCATTCCTCTCTTCTTATTTCCCCATCTTTCTACTTCGCTAATATTGTTCTCTTCATTTGACATCGACCCTCAGCTCAACCCAAATTTCATTTATCCTTTTTTTTTATTGACGTTAGAGGAGATTCGAATTGTCCATCGCCGCAAGCCGTCTTTTGGGGATTTGTCGCATATCTGTGGGGGTCGTGAATCATCACAATGAAATTTCTTCTCGTCAATCATTTTTCCTGAACACTTCCACCAAACCTTTCGCTTACTACCATTCCTTGTGTCGCTTATGACGAGGAGAAAGAAAAGAAATGTGGCGACACTCGGAAAAAGTAGATGATGACAAGGAGGGAAAATATATTACATTTATTTTGCAAGGTTTCAGTTTAGATTTCGTGACATTTTCCTTCCTTTCTTCTGGACTGATATCCATAATTATTGTTTCAGAGTGTTGCTTCTAGGTTTATAGGATCGCGAGAATTTTTTTCCTCTTTGTTCTTGATTCTTTTCATTCTTCTTTGCTGACATGTGCTATTCTATAAGGTCAGTAAATTCAAAGTTACCTCAATGTAGCTTTCATATCATCTATTCATTTTCTATGGAAGTCGGAAAGTTTTTAACACTTTTTTTGTAATACCATATCATTTCAGTACGTCTACAATTATAGCTCTCCACAGATTCCCTTCTTTATTATTACTAAATAACCAGAAATTTTCGGGAAAGATTGGAATGGTTTCTCGGTAGTTTTCCCATGTATTTTTGTTATTTTCGAGTTCTTCTTTGCCTAGAATGTCTGTCATTCAACTTTAGTGGAATTTATAAGAACTAACCTATACTGAGAGGTTCTACTACAGAAAGAATGTACATTCGGCAGGAATCGAACCTGTACACAATTTTTCATCAAGGCCGAATTGGTAAAGGCAATTCTAGGGTATAGGAAGATTTCCTCCAATGTCAAAAATGAATAAAGTTTCGATTCATGGCAGAAGCACACTGATTCCTTCGTAGAACGTTTCAATCTCGCCCGATTGTTATTAATTTCACTGTAAATAAAATGTAAACAGAGTAAGCAGCTGAAATATGCGTACTTATTATTATTATTATTATTATTATTATTATTATACACATATATCTTTATTTATATATATATATATATATATATATATATATATATATATATATATATATATATATATATGTATTGATGCATGTTTCATTAAATAATATAAAGAAATAATATAAAGAAGTGTTGTCTATTTATTTTAAGTAAATTCATACTGTCTGATAAGCTTAATAACATTATCATTGAAAGATGAAAGAAAAACACCATATTGATACTTGTTTTTTTAATCTTATCTAAGCTTTTGGCTTACATAAGCCATTATCAAGGATGACAATTACATTTCGATATATTAAACAATACACGGACAAAACAATAATGATAGTCTGTTTTTGTTGCATAGAAGATTTCCAAGCAACGACAAACTCGTGCATACAAGACGCGGAAGCGAAAATCGCACCGCAGCTCGTGACGTCACACATGAACACGCGACAGTTAAAACGAGAAGTGTTAAATATGGGAAGCCGTTGGTATAAACCAATAGCTTATGTTCTCAATCATAGGCATTTAAGAATATTTTGCATACATCTATATATATATATATATATATATATATATATATATATATATATATATATATATATATATATATATTATAATTTTATTTAAAAATTATAATATAAATATGCTATAAAATCACTACAAAAATAGCCATTTTGTTTCAACACCTACGGTGTCTTATCAAGTGATGATGTTGAATGTAGAATAAAGGGCTTTAAAAGTTTCAAATAAATTAACGATCCTTCGCAAGGGGAAAACGCTGTTACATAAGCTGGAATGACCAATCAAAACACAAGTATACGAGAATTCAAAAAACTTGTCAACGAAGTAAGGTTATAATAGCTATTAAAAGCTTTAATGTTGGGGTTATACTAAAATAGAATTCATTCTAACCAATAAGTATTATATTATATGATAAAATTTTAAATTAAAATTAAAAGTTAAAAATTACCAATTTTAAAATTTAAATTTAATCTCTATTAAGTTTAAAATTATAAAATTTCTGAGGAGAAAAGAAAATTACATATGTTATTCAATTTATTTTTTCATTGAAATTACGTTAGAATAGACCATAATATCGTCTGGTCTTCCTGACAAAATGGATACATTTTAATTCCAAGTGTGTGAGTGGGGTGCTAACCTCTAGCGTAAAACGATACAAACACACTCAGATTTTAATACATAAGCAACCAGACATATTTAGATATATACACACACAAAAATGTGACGAGACAGGAAACATCTCCACGGCCCTTTATAAAAAAAAATTACAAAAAACGAACACATACATACATACACAATTAAATGTGCATGCATTTTCTATACACATAGATACCGATAAATACATGTGCACGCATCCACATACATTGACCTAGACAGTCTGATACAACAACCAATAAATATTCAAGACTGAAAGTGTTATTAAATGAATGCTAACCACTTATTAAAATATAACTTATACGGGCAAATATACATAGATAAAAATGGTCAAATAGAACAGAGAAACAAAGAATAGGGAAAGAAAGGACATTAAAACATATATAAAAATAACATTATCTAATATATAACAAACGAAAATTCAAAACACACAAACATATATAAAAATATAAATTTTTATCAAGTAAGTCGATATACGCTTTTTTATACATCAGGTGAAAGAAAATAAGAATTATCTACAGATATAAGTGTACAGTCCCACATATATACATATATACACATTCACACATACACACAAATATATGTCTACACATGCCCATATATATATATATATATATATATATATATATATATATATATATATATATATATATATATATATACGCATACACATATGCATATATACACATACAGAAACAAGTATAAATATATTAACCCACACGAATTATAAACAAACCAAATATAAATACATACATGCACATATATATATATATATATATATATATTAATGCATTCTTATCCGACATTAATTCTCATATATATATATATATATATATATATATATATATATATATATATATATATATATATATATGTGTGTGTGTGTGTCTGTGTGTGCGTGTGTATGTATTTGTGTGTGAGGAAACTGAGAAAAAACAGCAATCTTACGCTTTTTCTGTCTTTATCTCCGATAATGAGGTATTAGGATTATTTATATTATTCGGACTGTTATTCACATATTACATTGCCATATTACACCGTTTCGGCCCTTGTACGAAACGGCCTTATTCAGGTGGTGGAATTTTGAACCGAAAATTTTATTTCGTCCACCATGGTAGATTATTTTAGTTCCACGTGCCATATCTTTTCCGGATGTAGCAGTTAGTTGCATTTAATTCAACTCTCCAAGTCTTTTGGTTCATCACTGCTGTAACCTGGTATTGAACACACAACACTTTGGGTCTAGTCACTGGATCTATCTTACCAACATCTTTATCCACAGGACCATGTATCCTTGAGGCAGTGGTGAACAAAAAAAATAACTTGGAGAGTTGAAATAACAAGTGAAATAACGAGTCCTGGCACGTGGACATAGAACAATCTAGCCGGTAACGCTTTTTTCTTTAAAAGTGTATGTACAGACAAAAAGTCTTTTTTATATAGAATCTTATATTTGTAAGAATGGGCAGAAATAAGAAAATGCCGGTCTTAACTTTACAACAAAAGTTGATGATACCGGGATGCTTAGCGTCAAATTTGATACATTTCGAAACCTTAAATATATATATTTGTTTGCTTTTTATACATGTAAGATTTTGTATTCGTTCATTTTGCCATCCAACTATCCACTATGAGCGCGATATATATATATATATATATATATATATATATATATATATATATATATATATATATATATATATATATATGTCTCCATCGAGTATTCCTGAGTCTGTACTTGTAGAGTTGATGAAATTTGCCACGTCGTCTGTCGAATTCAGTTTTAATAATACCAGGTTTCGACAGATTGACGGGGTGGCTATGGGTTCCCCTTTGGGTCCGGCACTTGCTAATATTTTTGTCAGCTTTCACGAAGAGGGGATACGTAGGAATGCACTTCGTCCTCAACTGCTATTGTCGGTATGTTGATGATACTTTTTGTTTATTCAACAACGAAGTTGAGGCTGACGAGTTTCTCTCTTTTCTAAATGGTATCCATCCAGCACTGAGGTTTACTGTTGAGAAGGAATCCATTTTTCAATTGGCCTTCTTGGATGTATTAGTACATCGAACACCTACAATTTATCTCACCTCGGTTCGTAGGAAACCAACTTTTGCGGGGTTATATACGATTTGGGATTCCTTTTGGCCTACAAAACGTTAGATAAACATTATTAGAACCCTACTTCATAGGATATTAATGATCTGTTCAGAGTCCTTCTTGGATGATGAAATCAATTTTGTTAAGGAAACCTTATGCGGTTTAGGGTATCGCCCTGATACTGTTCATTCGGTCATCCGAAACAAGATTGAGGAGTTCAGAAGGACCAAATTCTGTACTGTTAAAAATTGCACTGTTCATCTTAGATTGCCCTGGATTGGATCCAAGTGTGAAAGGATAATTAGACAGATTTCATCTAATATTCGTAGTTTTTTTCTCGGCCGAGTTTCGTATAGTTTTTCAAACCCGTCCTATCTTTCGTTCTGGGTGTAAGGATGTTCTCCCTACCCATCATATTAACTCTGTTATTTACAAATACATTTGTAGTTGCGGTGCCAACTACGTAGGGAGAACTACTCAACGCCTAGACATGAGAATTAAACAACATGTTCCCACCAAGATCAGGAATCACACCTTGTTGTTGAATGGATGTATCCCAAACACCTATGGTTCCGCCATATGCGAGCACCTCTTAAATAACAGAGTGTGTGCGGCTAACTTTAGTGTGGACGGGTTCACTGTGTTGTCCCGGTCACACTCTTCATTTCATCTCAAGATGCTGGAGGTACTTTACATCGGGTCCGCCAGCCGTCTCTGTGTAAACAGCGTGAGTTTTTGTTGGGGCTCGCTGTTATTTGTCTCTAGCTCCTTGTGTTCAATCTTTTTTCTCCTGATTTCGTTTTCATTGCACATTTTATAGTGTTTTAATTTAAGTTAAATCTCCCGTGGAAACCTGAAGAGAGGGAGCGAAACCGGTTGCTTCGCTTTTACTATGTCTAGTCATATTAAGCTTCACACTTTTATTTCTGTGATTAAATTTTGTTCCTACAAAAATATCTTTACACACACACACACACACACACACACACACACATACATATATATATATATATATATATATATATATATATATATATATATATATATATATATATATGTCCAGTAACTAGACCCAAAGATTTTTCAGTTCAATACCAGTCGACAGCAGTGGTAAACCACACTTGCAAAGCCGAGTTAAAGGGAAATAACTGAGACATCCGGAGGAAGCATGGCACGTGGAACTAGAACAATTTTCGCGGCGGACGAAATAAAGGGATCGGTTCGAAAATCCACTCACCTGAATAAGACCGGAACGTACACCGGCTGAAACGTTGCGCATATGACAATGAAGATGAGGATAATAGTCTGAATGATGTAATTAATGCAAGTAATAATAATAATTCATCTCAGAGATATAAACAGAAACTTATTTTGTGTGTCCTTTCATTTTAGGGCGGGGACTATCAGGCTTCAGCACTAAAGACATGTATTTTCTTGGCAAATGAATTTGACTCTCAATCATCCCATTTTCCTTGTTCAATCATACTTTCTCATATATACAGTAAACCGGTTACTCACTGTTTTTCGTGCTTCAATTTATATTCAATATATCCTGTGGGTGTTCAATTATCCCAGCATTCTTTCCAACAAATTTCATCTGTCTCTGACAAATCTTAGATAAAGCGTCCGTTTAGTTCCTATTTTCCATATTCGTTTCTCGTTGCTAACATAGTTTTACATGTTATTCTCCGAATCCTTCGCTTCATGTCTTCATGTGCTAAGACCGTTCAGCCTTCACTTGTCATATAGGATATTATATATTGCATAGCTATTCATCGATATTTCCTATTTCCCCAAGAGATACCTCACACCATGGAGTGTATTTTCTACTAACAGCCATGTCCTTTATCTTCTTACAATTAATAGTTAGCCCTTTCTTCACGCTTTCCGGTACTGTCTTGAATAGTTCTTTGTTTGTTTTCTTCTTTCTGGGCCTGTCATTAATGTCTTAGCATTCTTTATACTGTTAAATTTATATCCACTAATAAAATATCCACGTACGTCATCTGATATTCTTGCAGCATAGGTCAAATGCATGTAAATAATATGGAGAAATCCATACTTCTTTTTCCCTTTAGCTACATTTATTTTTATCTTATATTTGG
>OZ038491.1:34330610-34433110 GCA_964036315.1 Acanthosepion esculentum
AATGCGTCTGATGCAAGACATTGGTTTAGACGAAACAAGTTCGGCAGTCACGGGAGTGTTTGCCTAAAAATATATATGTCTAAATTTAACTTCATCTCCGCCTTGCGCCAATTAGGCGTAAAATACCAAATCAGTCGGGTTTCGAACCCGGCTTGAGGCAATCAAGCCGGGTTCTCGGTATCGTTGGAAACCCCAATTATGAATCTTTGCCGTGCCTTTAAAACTGTAAATTTAAAAATATAAGTTACTCCAAAATTCGCTTGACGAGGAAATAAAACTAATGTCTTTAATTTAATAACAAAATTAAATTTGAATTTTTTAGCTTCCATTTTTGAAACATGATTATCACTGTGTAGCGAAAAACACATATTTTAAATCAATGAATTTATAATATTAATGCTCTGTAAATTTACATTGAGCACTATTGTGTAAAAGTAAAAATATCTATAAGAACACAGGATTTTATATCTTACTGTTCTTTCTTTTTATTTATATATACACATATATACATATATATATATATATATATATATAAATATATATATATATGTATATATATATATATATATCTGTCTATGAATGACTTTATATATATATATATATATATATATATATATATATATATATATATATATATATATATATATATATATATAAAGGAAGAACAGTAAGATATAAAATCCGGTGTTCTTATAGATATTTTTATTTTTACACAATAGTGCTCAATGTAAATTTACAGAGCATTAATATTATAAATTAATTGATTTAAAATATGATATTTTCACTACACAGTGATACCGTGTTTCAGAAATGGAAGCTAAAGCCCCTCAATTTAATTTTTTTATTAAACCAAAGACATTAGTTCCATTTCCTTGGAAACCCGCAATTATGAATCTTTGCCGTGCCTTTAACAACCGTAAATTTTAAAAAATAAGTTACTCCAAAATTCGCCTGACGAGGAAATGGAACTAATGTCTTTGGTTTAATAACAAAATTAAATTCAGGGGCTTTAGCTTCCATTTCTGAAACATGGTATCACTGTGTATCGAAAAATCATATTTTAAATCAATTAATTTATAATATATATATATATATATATATATATATATATATATATATATATATATATATATATATATATATATATATATATATATAATTAACATCCAAGTATTCACATACCCAGATTATGTTAGTCCACTGGAGTAGATTGTTCTAGTTACACGTGCCATGGATGTCTCAGTTTCAGTTATTTCCCGGTCTCCAAGATTTTGTTCACATCTGCTAAGTATTGAACTCGCAGCTCACGTTTGGATTACATCAATCAACACTTGTAGCCAATGGCTCATTTGTAAAGCAGTCAGTTCGTAATTCTTACGTTTAACACCCGAAGGAGACCGACACGTAATGAATATGACATTAAAAATGAAGACAGCAGTGTGAACGGTGTAAAGAGTTTCAAATATTACAATATTTTCATCTCAGAACTATAGACAGATCCTGATGCAGGCCGGAGATTACAACGGCCGAAACGTCGTGAAGATGGCAATAAAGATGAAGACAACAGTCCGAAAGATGTAAATAATATAAATACTTACAACTCATTTTTTTTAAATGGATATATGGTGAGTTTCTGCGTTTATTTTTATGTGGGCGAAGATTTGTACTATGATGATCGCGTGTGAATGATTATTTGTGTGTGTTGGCTACCTTGTGGCTGACATATAGCTCATCAACATATAAAAACAACAACACACACAGACACATACACACACACACACACACACACAGATATATATATATATATATATATATATATATATATATATATATATATATATATATATATATATATATATATATGATTTTGTATGTGTGTGCCTGACTTTCACTATGATTACTTCCATCCCTATCCGTGCCAGATTATTCGTTTAATGAGATTTTACACACTTATTTATTCGTTCTTGAGATTTTATGTCGATTTGCTTCCTAATAGAATCTCATCTTCCGATATTCTTTGCTTTCCCAGAGTCGCCTTTGGGTAAACCTTTTAAGTCTCTGATAAATCCATTTCTCACATTAAGTGATGCGCTGCTCACAATCCTCAATCTTCCTTTTTATTGCTTTTATCTGTGTCTTCTACACAGAATCTCACAAGAATGCATACAAGTGTATAGGTAATGGTAGTGTATGCACATGACTTTCTATCTGATAAGAGTGACAGTGAATTATTTGCTCTTTTAAATAAATGTTGTCGTCTATGTCGCTTTGTACATCAGTATTACTCGATGCATTTCGGTTCAGCTCTTGTCAGCTTTAGACGCTAGATCTCGTAACTCAAAATTTCTCCCAAACAAACACACCATTTATATACATATATATTTTAAGACATTTTTATGTTTATACATTCTTTTTATAGATAAAAATATTTAAGTAAATGCTCTGTTTTATAATAAACAGTATTAAACAACATTTACTGACCTGAATGTCCGAGAAATTTTCTTCGAAAATATTCATCCTCCGACAGGAATATTTTCTATGAAAACTTCTCGGACATTCAGGCCGGGAAATGTTGTTTAATACTGTTTATTATAAACAGAGCATTTACTTAAATATTTTTATCTATAAAAAGAATGTATAAACATAAAAATGTCTTAAAATAATTCTCGGACTTTGTCTATTTCATAATGTGTGACGTCATTTGATTACATTTGGATAAACTTGGATCAGATATGAATGTACGTGAGAGATTCATGGAAGTTTAAAAGCAGTAAATTCGACCTTGCTAACCGAACGCTCCTCTGTGTCCAAAATGGTTAAAGACACGTCAGGCTATATGACGGTTCGGTATAGGCTACAGGTTCGATTCCTGTCGTAGGACGAATATTTGTAAATGTTGTTTAATACTGCTTATTATATAACAGAGGATTTACTTAAATATGTGTATCTATAAAAAAGAATGTATAAACTTAAAAATGTCTTAAAATGATTGTCGGACTTTGTCCATTTCATACATATATATGTACACTTTTCTATGCATTCTTCTTCTACGTCCTGTGCCATTTCAGGATGTATGCAACCATGGCTCTCCACTATTTCCTGTTCTTCTAAGCTCTTTATATAATTTTTTTTTGTTATTTCTCCTAAACCCTGTTACGTCATCTATTTACTCAAGATCACTAAGTCGGTTATGCAATATTTTCCTCTGCACCTCTGGCCTTCAACATACCTAGTGAGTATTAGATTTTCCAAGCTGTCTTTCTTCAGTATCCAGCCTAGAAAATTTCAACGTCTCTTCCTGATTTTAAACATAAGTTTCCTTTATGTTTAAATTTCTTCTAAAACTTCGACGTCGCTCACATATTCGGTACGTTCGATCCAGCATCGATCCAGCATCCCTTAGAACCTGTAGAAATAAATTTCTGTTGCTTGAAGTGTTTTCTTCATCTTTGACAAGATTTTCCAGACTTCACTGTCTGTTTTTTATCATATCACCGCAAGCAAGGCGAGGATGCCCCTAGTACGCAGTGTGTTACAGAGCGTGAAAGTGAGAAAAAAACTGGATATAGGAGGGATTGAGGAAAGGATAAAATATGAATGGAGTTCAAGACGATAGAAGATGGCGATTGACGTGGTATTTAAATTTTTGAAGATTGTAGTTTTCAAGGAAGTAAATAAAAGGAATGGAGCTACACTGTTGAGAAGTGCGAGAAAAAAAACTCTTGAAGTAGAATTAACAATTTCAACAGTAAAAGTGTGGGACCTAGAAATCAATCTCGTAGAATGCTTAAATTCATGTAGTCTGGGCACCAGGTAAAAGGTTCGTCAGAGTAGTTGCCATGAGAATATTTGTAGACAAAACAGAGGGAAGCCACATAACGTCGGTGAGAAAGTGAATGAAGTCGAAATGACAAGTTAGGATCGATTACATTGCAGATCCTTCTTTGGATTTTGTCAAGAACCTCGAGATGAATAGAAGGAGCATCAGACTAGATATGGCAACAGTATGCAATGCACGGAAGAATGGTAGATTTGTCAATGTGCAAGATGGACTCTGACGAGAAAAGCCTTCTAGCACGACAAAATGAACCAACTTTCCTTGCATTAGATGCAGCTATTGATTCAGTATAGTTGTTTCAATTCAAGTCAGTTGAAAACGTGACAGCGAAACGAGACGATCTTCAGGAGTCGAACATCAACCATGCTGATAGCGGCCAGGACGTTTCTCTGTGGTGGTTAAATGAGAGCAATTTAGTTTTGGAGGCATTAAAACTTACAAGCCATTACCTACCCACGCTAACCAATGATTGGAGTCCCTTTTCAAGAGCGGCAGGTTGGTTAACTTTGTCAGGTCTGACGGATTTGTATTGAGACAGAAGTGAATGGTAGTATCATCTGCATAACTGCCTTCTTGGGTAAGTGATGATATCAGGAAGAGTATTGATGAAGATCAGAAATAGTGTAGGACTCAGTATAGAGCCTTGAATGACACCCTTGTTTGTGCGAAATTAACTGGAAGCGAGCCCTTTCAGAAAGAATTTAATTCCATGATTTGATAAGAATGATTGGGTTAAATCAAACAATTGTCCAGTAATACCGTAGACCTGAAGCTTATGTAGAAGACCAGCAAGCCAAACCCAGTCAAACGCCTTTGAGATATATAGAGCCTCAGTTCGACCTTCACCGTTATTATCAAGAGCTTGATATACATATTCAGTGATGGTCGTTAGTACGTCAGCGGCAGATCCGGTAAAACGGAAGCCATATTTTTTGTCATAGAGTAGATTGTGAAAGGTATGATGCTTAAGTGTTGGTTAAAGCCGCGATAACTTTGCCGAAAGGGGTAGGAGATTAATAGGGGGATAGTTAGAAGGGTTAGAAGTTTCTCCAAAGTTCTTAAAAACAGGAACTACAATCTGGAAAGTAGGAACCAGCTGTAGAGTTTGTAGAAAAGTGGAGCAAACTCGGGAGCACATTTATTTAAGACGACAGCTGGGATCCCGTCACCTCCACTTGACTTATGGGAGTCTAACTTAGAAATGATGTCCGAGACCAGTGACGGGGATATGTGCATATCACTGAATAGATTCTCTGTCCTGGGTGGGGGAAACAGGTGTAGATAATCCAAATTAGTTGTGTGTTGAATTGAAAGGGCATTTCCGAGCAATGAATTCAAGCTTATCGGCTGTAGATTTCAGGACTTCGTACTGATTGAATAGAGGAGTGTTTGGGGATTTTCCGTTATTCAGCAAACTCTTGCAGAGCCACGAATAATCTATAGAAACGACCTTGCGAGATGGTGTACGTTGTTTCATTCTATCAGCAAACACTAACTTCGCTTTATTGAGGATAGGCTTGCAATGAGCAAAGACAAAGAGACGTCTGTTGCAACCAGACGTATCGCTCTGGTACAGACAGAAGAAGTGATTCCTCTGGGCTATAGCAGCCGATCATGTAGGTGAGAACTAAGCAGATGAAGGCGGCTGAACTTGGTATAGAAGGATAGATTTCACATAGCAGACCAATACTCTTTCTTTCTTTTCTAATGGTTATTTTTTTTTATTTCTTAATACTCTGCCTAGCATTTCCCTATCACAATGCATTTTGGCATTTCAATGTGGCACTTTGCGTCCTCTGTTTAAAACACTTTCAAGATATTTCATTGTACGTGTTTTATTTTGACAACTCGATTTGTAATTTCCATGTTTTTACTACTTGCATATATATTTAAACAAACTCCCTCTTAAGCACATATCAGGCTGGATAAACAAAAAACATATGTACATCTCGATAAACTCTGTCCATCGAAGATCAGCTAAAAAATATGACCTAATAAATTTCTGTTCCCATCATAACAAACAAATTAAATCTGGAATAATCATCGTATTCTACTTAGGAGCACTCAGAATTTACAGCCCTCAATATTTACACGAAGAGGAGAAACTTGTTAAATACACTTTCAAGGCACTACACTACCCTAAATATTTCATATTTAAAGCGTAACAAAAGGATCATAAAATGTTTCAAAATAGAAAAGCAGTCCCTATTGACAAACCCAACGAATCAAAAGCTATATAATATCTACCCACTAACTTTCTTACGACTGTAATCGAAAACAGTTTATCTAAACTAAACATGAAATTTGTCAAAACTACATCTAAAACAATTAAAACTTTAGCAATAGAAAAGAAACTAATGAGTCAAAACTTGAAGGCGGATTTAATTCTATCAACTGCAAGGATTGCCAGAAAGGATATATTGGAGAAACCTCAAGAAATTTAAATAAAAAAAATATGAACACAACAAAGACATTTCAAAAGACATCACACATAACGCATTGGCTGTTCACCATAATGAAAATAACCACAATTTTGACATAAAAATCCTGTTCTAACTTAAAGAGAAAATTAATCACAGAGACGAAAATGTCTCGAAAATACTTTAATCACTAGTTCAGCCATAGTAAATGTACGTCCAGATTCTTACAACGTTTCACATCTTTTGGCAGATTTTCTGTTTTCACAACGTGGAATATTTAACAATAAAGATATTCTAAAGAGAAAGAAAAAGAATATAGATGAATTTAGCAAGATTAAAACAAAAGGATTTTTTCAAAATTGTTTAAAAAGGTGATACAAATTAGATTTATTTACCGTATTTGACGGTATATAGGCTGCACTTTTTAAATAAAAATATCTTTTAAAATTCCCCTGTGTCTTATATGCCATATGTAGTTTTACTAATTTTACTAATTACTAAATTTTTCTTGATTTGACCTGCTGAAATTGGGATGCGTCTTATATACCCGTGCGACTTATATGCCGTCAAATACGTTAGTTTCAATATTCTATATCAACAATGTAATCGCATTCCTTTTCAACGACTGTGGCACATTTTCAATTCTACTTTTAAAGAATGTTTCTCTTTGATTCCGAGTATTCTGATATAAGGAATTGTTCCATTGTAGATTCTCTAATAGGCGAATAGAGAGAATGTGGAACAGACTGACATGCTAACAATATTCTTGGATCTATTTTATTTTATTTTATTTTATTTTTTTGCAGTGCGTTCATGCATTGAAGAAAGCCTAGTGTGTTTGAAAAAAAGCAAGATATTTTCGATGTAATGTCGAGTTTAACAAACCAAATGATGGAAATAAATGACAACAGCGAAGGTCCTTCAATGAAAACTTTCATATGTAACCACAAAACAAGGACTTCTTTGTCTGGAGACCTTGTTTTGGCGTTGTCAGTTCGTCATTATTTTGCGTGAATCGCTTTCATCTTCGCTTTCTGTTCACCCGCAAATCCCATTTTCATAATCTGTAACAATTATCATGCAGTTGTAGGAACAACAAACGTTATTATCTCCTTGATGAAGATAAGTCACATGGGTCACTTGACAACAGCTTTGTGACGTAACCCCATAAAGCGACGAAAGTGATAGTCAATTTCCTTTTCGTTTACCCCAGCTAAAATGTATGGTTTCTTCCTTTAGTCCGGGCCCACTAAATCTGTCTCCAGCTTACAGTCCATAGTGTCGTTTCCCTTTGGGGTTATATCTTTCCCTGATATAGAAAGAAATTCCAGTTCGCAGTTCTCAGTTTGGGAAAAAACCGAAGACACGCTGTTTCCAGTTTCCCGCTTGTGGAATATGTCCTCGGCTGGGACATAGATGAATCCAGTCCGATTGAATCTGGAATCCTAACAATGACTTCTCCAGACATCGGAGTATCTCCATATTATATTTAAGACACTTTCTTTTTGTTTCTCCTTACACACTGCATGGCTGTGTATATAGATATACGTGATATATTAATCTCCACAGGGAATATGTTTATATATCAATCTATAATAAAAAAGGGCTAATTTACATCCAGGGTAGACAATTGAAGATGCGTTTATCACTAACTTCATTTCTAAGATGTCATATAGTCTTGCCAAATTGTATAAGAAATATCAATTGTGGAGTAATACAATGGGCTTACTTTCCTCTTTTGATAGGATTCGTTTCATCCGTCATGCTACACTTAATCATGAGCGCAGTCGTTCTCAACTCGCGAATAAACATCTGAATAAGTTGCAGCGTTTAATTTATAAAAGAATTTGGATGTTCTACTAATCCTGGTATTGGTCAAAATGTTCTGAATCTTTCTTCATACCAGTTGTCCGCGCTGGAACTATCAATCCTCTCGTATGGATTGGAGTTTTATGTTCCTCCCTCGCATATTAAGTGAGAGTAAATTTATACAGAGTTTCAGGTTTTGTTTTCTCAACTAGCCAAGCTTCAACCTGAGTCCCTTAGCAAGGTCAGTGATCTGAAAGCAAAATTAAACAAATAACACATTCTTGCGCAGGTACCCCTGTTTCCCATAATGAATGAAAGTGGAACAGGCCACATTATCAGGTAATCAAAGCACTTCGTAATAATAAATATTTGGTGATTACGAAACCTGATAAAGGCTCTGGTGTTGTCATTCTTGATTATCAAGATTATGTTAACAAGCTGATGACTAATCCTGAAGAATTCCTCTAAATTTATCCAGGTGGATCCAATAGATAAATTTGATTCCACATTATCTATTGAGGCTAAGCTCCAAAAACGTCTACTTAATTTGGTTAAAAGTGGGACATTGCCCACTGAAATTTCTAAATAATTAGACCCTCGGATTCCATTCATCTCCGTCTCTATGGTTTACCCATGACTCATAAAGATGGGGTTCCAGCGAGATCTATTCTATCCATGATAGGGTCTTTCCATCATGGCGTGGCTAAATGGCTTTCTTACAGCCAGTCTGTATAAAAGATTCGTTCGAATTTTCTGATTTTATGCAGCGTTATTCGTCGATGGATAAATTTATGTGTTCCTACGATATTTCCATTCTGTTTACTTGTGCTTCACTTGCTGAAACTCTCGATATATGTGCTGATCTCCTATATCCTAGTCAGTGGTCTCCTCCTGTTATTCCCGAGGACGTTTTCCTCGAACTGATGAAATTTGCCACGATGTCAGTTGAAATTAGATTCGACGGTGTCATTTATAAGCAAGTTGATGGCGTTTCGATGGGTTCCACCTTGGGACCCATTTCAGCAAACATCTTTATTGGATTCCACGATGAGAGTATGTTATTGAAACCTAATAAACCTGACGTTTACTTCCGTTACGTTGATGACACCTTTTGTCTCTTTGATAACGAGATTGAAGCGGACCATTTTCTTTCGTCCCTTAATAATATGCATCCAGCTTTAAAATTTACATAAGAAAAGGAAATTTATTCTTCTCTTCTCTTTCTTGATGTTTTCGTTAGTAGATCTGGTCGGGTTTTGTTACATTTGTTTATCGTAAACAGACATGTACTGGTTTATATAACATTTGGGATTCTTTTTGTCCCGTAAAACGTAAAACTAATGTAATTAAAACCCTTTCCCATAGGGCTTTAATGATTTGTTCTAAGATTAATTTGGATTATGATCTCAGGTTAATTACCACTAACTCTATGCCTATACTTTGGGCATTGTTCAACCAATAATTAAGAATAAAATTGCTGAATTCAATAAAATTAAACCTGCTATAGTATAAAGATATCCTGTGTACCTGTGCCTTCCTTGGCTATGTAATATCAGTGATGGATATACAAGGCAGGTTTCTGTAGCAGTTCGACATTCTTACTTTGCCGCTAACAATCGTGTGGTCTTTTCTACCAAGCCTGCTTTTCCATCAATGCGGAAGGACATTCTCCCTCCACATCATAATAGTTCTTTAATTTATCCCTTTAAATGTAGTTGTGGCTCACACTACATAGTGGGGGGAACAACTGGATGTCAGAATAAAGCAAAACATTCCAACGAAAATCCGCAATCACTTCTTCAGACATTCTGACTTATATGTATGGGTCTCGCTAATAAACAGCCATAATTGTGTTACGAGTTTCAGTGTGGACTCATTTACCATTCTTAGCAAATTCCACTCGCATTACCACTTGAAAGTATTGGAGACCATTTATATTTTATCGTTAAATCCCTCTCTGTGTAAACAGAAGAACTTCGTACTGGGCCTCCAACTAATTTCTATCTGAGCAATATTTCTTTTCTTTCACCACAATGCATATTATCCATCTCTTTTTAGTGATAATTCTATTTAATTTATTAACCTCGATTTAGCTCTGTTTTTCAGTTTTCCTTTTCATCTCTTATCACCATGAGTGATAATAAAAATATTGTTTTCTTTCATGGCGGTTATATAGGGATATATTAATAATTTGAGCATCTCTTATTAGCAAAAAAAATCTCTCTGAGAACAAAGCATGTGTGTCATTCTTTTTCCTTTAAGCAATTCCGTTCTGTCTGTTTACTACGGTGTTGTTATATTTCGGATCTAATGCACACAACAGGGAGAATACAAACGAGAGAATATTTTTTCTTCCGTAACCCCCTTCCGTTACACGGAAATGGAAGTTTGGCATTCCGAGATAAAAGCCTGCTGCAGGTGATGAACCGTTCTGTTCAGTTATCAAGCGAGATCTCAGTGGAAAACCAAATTTCCTCTTTTTAATTTTCAAATTTAAAATCTAAAATACCCAAAACGCAACGGAATTTGATATATAGGAGATTACGTTTTTTTACAGTGATATTCACCCAGTACAGGCCCAGGAGCCACTCGAGGTAGAGCTTTACAAAACAAGAGGCAGGATTTATGCGGATCTAAGTCAAAGATAATGGTTAACTTAGACATGAACAGGTTAGACTTTTAGCGATCGGAAAAACACACACTTCGGAGTAATTTCCACAGAGCAGTTGTTGTCTGGAAGAAGCTGTTAGAAAAGAACTTACTTCTCACTAATGAAATACAAAGAGAATGAAGGCGATTCCCTACAATATTTGCATAATGTCAGGTCTTAGCCGTGAAAGTTAAAAATGGTGGAACTACAGAATGCAGTCTGTCTGAGTACTTTCCATGCAAAGAACAGTGAGAGGCTTGAGACCTTTCGTCCCTGAGGAATGGATTGAAGTGTGGAAAATAATTTTTCACCTACAAGGTTTTGGACCCTGTCGAGACTGGAAAGTGATGGCTAACAGTATTTTACTAAAGAGATAAAAACAGTGCTACGAGGCAGCAAGCACACTTTCTCCGAGCAGTTTGGTCAACATGTTATTTATCTATTTAATATCATTTCAAATATATATATATATATATATATATAGTTCGCGAAAAATGAGCAGCAATTCCACTGGACACTATGGTCAACATTGTCTAAGCGATAGTTCGCCGCTCTAATAAATGTCTTGACGCGAAAGGTCACCATTTTGAGCATCTGTTGTGAATGTAGAATCAGTAGTTAAATTGATGTCTGAATAAATTTAGTATTACAATATTTGTACAAATTTTTCATTCCGTAAATTGTGTATACATTTTGGGTCGGACTCTCTCTCTCTCTCTCTCTCTCTCTCTCTCTCTCATATATATATATATATATATATATATATATATATATAGTCGAAAATTATAACATAAATATGTTATAAAATCACTACAAAAATAGCCATTTTTTCAACACATCTGGTATCTTATCGAGTGATGGTGTTGAATGTAGAATAAAGGATTTTAAAAGGTTTAAATCAATCAAACACCCCTCGCTAGGGTAAACGCTGTTGCATAAGCTTGAATGACCAATCATAATACAAGTATACGAGAATTTAAAAAAAAACTTGACAACAAACTTTGGGTATAATAATTATTTAATGCTTTAAAATTAGGGTTAAACTAAAATAGAATTCATTCTAACTAATAAATATTGAATTTTTTATTTATACAAAAATCCAGTAGCCAAATGCTTAAAAAATTGGAGTTTAGCCCCATAAAAATATATACACATAGCCAGTTGTATGTTGCATGCCAAAGAGTAAGAAATCCTAAGAATTTATTCTTCGCTGTTAAAAAGGAAAAATGGAAGTAAATAAAATTTACCATGAAGTCGAAATTGAGCGAAACGTAGAGTTTTTAAATGTCGACAAAATGTTAGCGATAGCTTCAATAATATTAATACTGTGAGGATTTCAACGTGTTGCAAAAACCGTCTAGTATTAATAAATAGCATATATCCAATAAATACGCGTCAGATGCACTATTTCATATTACCAATATTCTTAAAACCAATGAGGTAAAATCCGAATATTTGCAGCTGTTGTAGTGTTGTATTACGTATTCTCTTACAACGTTTGTGATATTTAAACATTTGCCGAGTAAACTATTCCCAACGGACTGGCTTTACATTCTTGGCTGTTCAGAAATTATTCCGTGAGATTCGTAATTTACATCTGACGAGTATTGCCCAAGATATTAGGCCGTAATCCTCCGAAATGACCACTCAGGCACCACAAGGCCCCAAAGCTGGATTCTCTCAAATGGCTCAACTTGAAAATAAAATGCGCAAGTACTTCGCTGAACATCATGAAAGTTGCTTGCATTGCAATCTTTTACCAAACTGAAACTTCTTGCAACAAGATTAACGCTCAAAAACACACGAAGCGGAAATATAACTGAAACTATATCACAAGACGTCCGAAGAATTTGCAAATTTTATCGAAACATATACAATCAACAAGAACGACCATTCTTAAAATCGACATTGCCTTTCGAGTTGTGCCAATTTTTCCATTACGTTTAAACAAATATACACACGTTTAAACACCGAATAATTACTCAAGTTAAGCAACTTCGAGCTCTGTCAGTACCTAGATGGATGACCTCTTGGGTATATAAGGTGTTGTCATGTTGGATGCTCGTGTGGTGTAATAGATAATGTCTTGGAATTGGGAATCAGAGAGCCGGGTACAATTCTAGTCGCGATCTTTATGTTCACTTACTCGCAAATACCCTTTGGAAAGGCATGAATCCACTTCTCCTCCTCCAAGCTATGGGCTAATTAGTAGGACTTTTGCATCAGTATATTATTATTATTATTATTATTATTATTATTATTATTATTATTATTATTATTATTATTATTATTATATATAGCCAAAATTCTTACAAAATAAAAAAAATATTTAAATATATTGCAAAAGTTGAATAAGACATAAAAATAATCCGTAAAATAAAGACACAAATATTATATATATATATATATATATATATATATATATATATATATATATATATATATATATATATATGTGCGTGTGTGTATCTGTGTGTGTGCTTGTGTACCATACCCCAGATGTCGTAGTTTTATATATATATATATATATATATATATATATATATATATATATATATATATATATATATATATATATATATATATAAGCAAATATGTGGATGTAGATCCGACGGTATGATAAAAATGTGGAAAAGACAAAGCAAAATCCGAATATGTGAGTTTACTGTTTTTCTATTTTGTTTTTGTTTTTGTTTTTCTGTCGACGTTAGACGTTTCGGTCTAATAGACCTTCTTCAGGACATGGTTAATGGAGACATATTTATATTAAATTTAAGTTAAATGAACATACGATATATACAGGACTAGTCAGAAACAGAAAAACTGAAATTCTAAAGTCAGAGTATTCTTTCTTGGATTCGGATACGCTGGCGCCGCGTGGGCGGCGCTGCGAAAACCTGCTCCCAGGGAAGAGATGTTATCCTAAGTGGAAAGGGGGGAACCTATTTAAAACTATAGCTTATCGGTACGTTTGTCAAGCATTAATCTTGCTAGGAATGTTGATATATTAAAGAAACCTTGTCTGGTGTGTATTGTACGTGAAGTGGATATCATGCCAGCCTCGTAAATCTGCCTAAGGTTTTTATTGTGGATATATTTTAAAATCTTCACAGAGTCGAAATCAAAATTGTGATCAGATTTGGCTATGTGTACAAACAAAGCACTACTTAAATTACCGAGGCGAATATCTCGTTTATGCTCGGAAATGCGAGTGTTTTATGGACCTCCCTGTCTCGCCTACATAACTCAAGTTGCAGTCTCTGAACGGTACCTGATAGACGCAAGCATTGGATGTAATATGCTGTCTGCTGGTATTATTTAATATACTGCGAATAGTTTTAGTGGGTAATGTAGTAGTTTTAATTTTTAGCGCGTTTAGATTGTTGGAGATGTGTTCGGTCAGAGGGTTATTTGGTAGAAAGATGCGGCCAATAGGATTATCAGGGGCAGCTGAAAGTGTGCCTCTCCCTGCCGTAGATATAGTAATAGTAGTCGGGGTGTCATTTTGCACTGATGAACGAACTTTGTGAATTTTCAAGGCTTTATGCTTAGCGCCGAGTATTAGTTGTCTCGGATACGAAAGGCTGGAGAAGGTATCCTCGATATAACTAAATTCGTCATCTAAATATTTTGCTGAACAGATTCGAAGAGCTCTCAAGTAAAATCCAATAATAACACCTCTCTTAGTCCTAGTATCATTGTGAGAGTAAAAGTGTAAATAGTCGTTTTTGCATGTGGGTTTACGATATACTTTGAATTCTAATTTGTTATTATTTCTAGGAAGTAGTATGTCTAGAAAAGGTAGAGAATTATTTGATTCAAGTTCGTGGGTAAATTTTATAGTAGGTTCTACTCTATTAATTACTCTATTAATTACCACGCCACCATCCCTAAAATCTACGGGCTCCCCAAAACCCATAAACCTGACATTCCTCTAAGGCCCATCATTTCGGGCATAGGCTCAGCCCCTCATAGCATTGCTAGGTTTCTAACTAAATTTCTCACCCCAATTCTGGGCGCCATAAGTGACGCGCATGTAAATAATTCAGGCGCTCTTCTCAATAAGTTAAGCAATATTGATATAAGAAACAAATCCCTGGCCAGATTAGACGTTAAATCCCTATTCACTAATGTACCTGTGGATAAATGCATTAAACGGTTAGAGAACCACCTTAAGAAAACTGATTTTAAGCTACCTATCCCCATCTCCATATGCATCAAATTATGCACCCTATGCACATATCATTGTTACTTCCAGTATAACGATGTCTATTACAAACAAAAATTTGGCTTACTAATGGGTAGTCCGCTCTCTGGATTCCGACCATGCATATTTCTAGAATTTCTTGAGTTACATCGATGACATTTTATTCATTTACCCACAGAAACATGATTTAAACAAAATCACCGATATATTGAATAGAGTAGAACCTACTATAAAATTTACCCACGAACTTGAATCAAATAATTCTCTAACTTTTCTAGACATTCTAGTCAGCTTTGTTGTATCGGTAAGTTGTCCTATGAAACGAAATATTATAGGAAGCATTACGATTTGGTATAACATTCAGCAGTGAGTAATCAGAGGTGACCAAATTACAATTTTTTGGATTTCTTTAAGGCATGGGATACCAGGAATCCCTTCAATAAGACTATCGAACTTTCTTCTAATCAATCCGACGGCTCCAACTAGAAATGGAAATATTTATGTCGTTATATGCCACTGTTGTGGATCAATAAGACATCCTTCGTTGCCACTGTTGGGATCAATAAGACATCCTTCGTTGTCACTGTTGAGATGAATAAAACATCCTTCGTCGCCACTGTTGAGATGTTGAGTGTTTCCACGTGAGTATATGGTAATAACGAACAAACACAGCCGTAGGGGAAAATACTGGTATATTCAGAGAGGTATTTACATCAGAGAGATTAGTAGTAGAACGAACGTAGGTTAGTAGTAACAATAAGTAATAGTAATAAAGTCCAACGGTATCTTCCGGTCGAGAAACGGAAGTATAACGGATCACTACAGAAGTCTCACTCTGCACTGCACTACACTGCTACACTAGTCCCAGTCTCTAGAACTACTGTTCTATTTATAATAATAGGATCAGTCTATTGTGGTTGTGAAGGTGGGTGCGCCCCAACAGCCACATTTTTGAGATTGCAACACTGCAAAGGAATCTTTGTTTGGAGAGGCGGCAAGAAAGAGTTCTTGGAAGTTAACATAATTCCCAGTTATATGGTAAAAACGCGTAGACTCTTCCATTATCTCAGTCAGTCCGTAACGTATGGAGAAATCATGGAAGTATTTGCTTTCTTCGTTAGTTATTTTTGTGTGTGATACATATTGCTTGTGTCTACTAATGCTATCATCACGTTTATGAATGGTAGCTGAGAAATGATCCTACAGGATCAATATCCTCAGCTATTCTATCACATATGACAACAACATCATCATATGAATGATATTGAAGATAAAAGGTAAATCTAAATAAGATGGTAACGCAAACGCACATGAATTGTAATTCCAGGTCCTTTTTTAAGTCTTTACCACAAGGAACCCGTCTTTCATATGGGCACCAAGCTAAGGCCATACTGATTCTGAGTGTCTCTTTTATATGCAGACCTAGATTATGAATTTTTAAACTAGAGCGGATTGATAGCAACACCAAGTCATATTTGACTTCTTACAGCTATTGTTCAACGACTAGATATTTTGATAGTAAAACCGCTTTGCTACATTTTGATCTGGGTTTGACTCGTCTGTGTGTGATACTTTTGACTATATTTTGATATATAGGGTTATGGCCAAAGTAGCTAAACAGCAAAACACTTATTATTAAAAAGAAGTATTGCCAGAAAACAAACCTCGTAACTATGCACTTTAACATGGTATCGAGAAACCCCTAAAAAATACTTCAGGATTCAGAATCCATTCAACTAATGGCAATAAAATAGCCCTGATATTATGCCCTTGCTGATAGGATAGTCGCGTTAGAATTTTCTTTAACGTCGGCATCGGTGTCTAGCGGATACCGAGAAGGGTTTTATTCCACCACCCTTGATAATTATGAATAGACAAATGATCTTCTCCCTCGATTTGATCTTGAAACTAAGAAGTTTACCTAGAAATCAAGGCAGCGGAAACTCTACTGTCAGAAACATTTTGCTTAAACGGGAGCACAGGCATTTACAGAAGCTCGCTCGATTTGGAAGGCTAAATAACCCACAAAGAGAATGTGAGGTTATTTCCATTTCATACAGGGTTACGATTATAGTGATCGGTGTAGCAATTTTCGGGTGTCTATTCCTCAAATTAACAGCGCAAGTTAACCATATGTTTCGGATCCTTCACAATCAAGGAGGATAACGCTTCCCGTCTTGGAAAATCTTTTGCCATCCGCACCCTTGACAAAGAGACACATAAGAGAATAAATTCTAGGTATACCAACGAATGGAAACCGTGACGTTTACCTAGGAATCAAGGCAGAGTAACTTCTTGAATTGAAAACATCATGCTTGTTCAGGGAATCCAGACACTGAGAAAAATATTCGCTCTTGATGGTAAGAGTAAAGGACATACTAGAAAAGGAGGAGTCCTAAAAGTTGCCAGGGGATAAGTTGACATCTCATACCCCCACAATCTCATATAGTTACTGGCGGACTATTAGCGCTAAGGAAATATATATAAACAGATTAGGTGTGATCAGAATAAAACGTAGCAAATCAGTTTTTCCTCTTTTAGTAAAGTATTACCTTAGTTAAAGTTAGAATAGTGTCTACCGAAGCGAGAAGAGATGAAAAAAGAGCTCTAAATGAGTGTTACGGTCCAGGTTAGGACGAAGGTAAGAACAACACGAGTAGAAATAACGAAGAAATATTACACGGAATAATAATACAAAATGTGGAAGGTGTTAGTATGACTGTCAGTCTAGTTTGGAGGGAAGTACTATCGGCTCGACTCGATTCGTCCCTCTCTCTCTTGAGAGGCGTAGTATACATAGTGTTAGGAAGAGTCCATTTTGTAGTTATAGGTAAGGACCCATAACAATTAGTTAAACAATAGCAAAAATATATATCAAAACAACAGATAAATAAACAGAATTTTCTTCCATCGTTATCGAAGCTCACTACCTTCCAAGCGCAGCGGGAATGATTTCTATACCATTTATAAACTATCATTCCTTTCAATTGTGAGAAAGAACAATAAAAGCATAGCTACTCTTACGTCTGGCTAAGTGAATTAAAAACTTGGTGAAGTAAATAATGGGTATAAAAAATAAAATTATAAAATACATCACCGTTATTATTAATAATTTTTAGCAGAAAAATTTGCTTTCAAGACAAAGCACTAAGATGTCTAACACAATATCAAAAGAATATAACAAAATAAATGATGTCTATATGTAGCTGTTTATATTTCAAGGACACATGGCGTTAGTTATATCCAGTGATAAAAGCCAAAGAGTGTAAGTTCAATACCCAGTTAAGGCAGTGGAGAACATGCAGAGGGGAATTAACAGGAGATAACTGATAACTGACACCCATTAAACACAGCACGTGGAACTAGAACGGTCGACCCCAGTGAGCGAAATAAAGGGTTCAGTTCGACATTCCAACCACCTGAAGAAGACCGGAGCGTACAACAGCCGAAACGTTATAATAAATATGGTGACAAAGATGAGAACAATAGTCCGAATAATGTAAATAGTTTAATTTATTTTGTATCACTAACATACCGTGTAATCCAAAATTCATTAAAAAATTTCAAATATACTTTCTTTTTTTATTTACTTACTAACGCATTTCGGTTATTATTTATTTATTAATTACTAATTATTTATTATTTATATAATTATTATTAATTATGAATTACTATTTATCTATTTATTTTATTACAAGTTATTTACTGTTATATATTTAATTATTATTATTTTTGTATTACTATTCACTTAATCTATTGCTATTTATTATGATTTATTTATTAATTTTATTAATATTTATTTATTAATATATATTTATTTTATAAGTACTTGTTTATTGTTTTTTACTTGTTACTATTTATTTATTTGTTACTATTTATTTATTATTACATATTTATTAATTTATTTTAATTTATTACTATACATTTATTTATTTTATTACTATTTCATTATTAATATTTATTTATTTTCGCAGCCTATTAGTAATCACTCTGTTATCAGTAATATTTTTTCTATTCAAAAAACGATAACAATAAAATAATTCAGGAACATGACAGCGAAATGTAATCACTGTATTGTCAGTAATATATTTCTATACTCAAATGAATAAATTCAAAACATATCAATCACAGCAGCCTATGTTAATCACCTTGATATCAGTATTATTTTCATTTACTCAATTGAATAAATACAAAACAAATCACCCACAGCAGCCTATGTTAATCACCTTGATATCAGTATTATTTTCATTTACTCAATTGAATAAATACAAAACAAATCAGCCACAGCATCCTATGTTAATCACCTTGATATCAGTATTATTTTCATTTACTCAATTGAATGAGTACAAAACAAATCACCCACAGCATCCTATGTTAATCACCTTGATATCAGTATTATTTTCATTTACTCAATTGAATGAGTACAAAACAAATCACCCACAGCATCCTATGTTAATCACCTTGATATCAGTATTATTTTCATTTACTCAATTGAATGAGTACAAAACAAATCACCCACAGCATCCTATGTTAATCACCTTGATATCAGTATTATTTTCATTTACTCAATTGAATGAGTACAAAACAAATCACCCACAGCATCCTATGTTAATCACCTTGATATCAGTATTATTTTCATTTACTCAATTGAATGAGTACAAAACAAATCACCCACACCAGCCTATGTTAATCACCGTGATATCAGTATTATTTTCATTTACTCAGTTGAATAAATACAAAACAAATCACCCACAGCATCCTATGTTAATCACGTTGATATCAGTATTATTTTCATTTACTCAATTGAATGAGTACAAAACAAATCCCCCACAGCATCCTATGTTAATCACATTGATATCAGTATTATTTTCATTTACTAAAATAAATAAATTCAAAACAAATCACCCACAGCAGCCTATGTTAATCACCTAGATATCAGTATTATTTTCATTTACTAAAATAAATAAATTCAAAACAAATCACCCACTGAAGCGTATTTTAATCAATCTCATATCAGTATTAATTTTATATACTCAAATGAATAAATTCAAAAAACTCACTAACAACAGTCTATTTTAATTATTCTTTTATTATAAATATTTGTCTATACCCAAATGAATAATTTCAAAACAAATGGCCCGGAGCAGCCTATATTAATCACTCTGTTATCAATAATATTTTTCTCTATACTCAAATGAATAAATGTGAAACTAATCGCTTGCAGCAGCGTAGTTAAATCACCCTACTATCAGTAATAATTTTCTATACTCAAATGAATAAATTCAAAAGTCTCACCCACTGCAGCATATGGTAATCACTCTGTTATCAGTAATATTTTTCTATACTCAATGAATAAATTCGAAACAAATCCCATAAAGCAGCTCATCTTAATTACTTTGTTATCAGTGACAATTTTCCAATACTTCAATATTAATGGAATCTGGCAGAACGCTTTATCAGTGAGTTGTTTTCGGCGAAGCATTTCGATCGAAACCTAATAGAGGTGTTACTTAAGATCTCGTCTATCGCAGCGGCAGAGATCTATAATAATTTGAATTCTTCTAGGCTGATTGCCAACCGTGCCCAGAGAAAGGAATCTGCTCTACTATACACCGGATAGCCTGTGGGAGAGCAGATGGCTTCATATATTTCCCTAGTTTGTTTAGGAGGATGTGAATATACCGAACTCGACTGTAATTCAAAATCAGTCAAGCGATTCCTCGTTTCGTGCCGCTATTTATTATGCAACTCGTATATTCCTCAAACACAAACACACACACACACACACACACACACATATATATATATATATATATATATATATATATATATATATATATATATATATATATATATATATGAATGAATGAAGAAATATAGTTTAAAGCTGTGCTATATTTATGGGATAAAGTGCTCAATATCAGCGATAGAGCGTATGTAAATATAAATATAAAAGTGAGCATCGAAGTCAGCAATCAGAGACGACAGGCTATTTCATGCTAACCGCAATCGTCAGATCGCGAGTGTTGGATTTTTCTTGACTATTTATATATATATGTGTCAGTGATGCTTTGTGGGTATTCCATTCTGGCGGTTATTTTATTGGGAGTAGCCTGTTTATTTATTTATTTATTTATTTATTTGGGTTAATTTATTTTACTTACTTTTTATTTTCATTTATTTTTTCTTCTTTTCGGTTTTCGAAGTTGGTCTGGGAAGGTAATTAAAGCTATTTATTTGTCTAATTATTGGATTGATTGCCGTAGTGTATTCTGTTACTAGGCGGGGGACAGTTTTTAATTTGTTTATACTTTTATTTATTTATTTGGATTGATTATTAGTTTTTGCTTATTTATGTTTCTTTGTTATTAGTTCCAACGGTTATTTTAGCGGGAGCGATTTGTTAATTTGTTCTTTTATTTATTTATTAAAATGTTTTATGGAGAGGTGAAGCAAAAACTGAACTATTTGGGCGTAATTCAATGATACACGTTTGGAAAAAGAGAGAACATCCTTTGCACCGAAGGACAAAATCCTAACGGTGAAAATTGGTGTTTGGAATATCATGGTTCGGAGATGTCTAAATTTCCCGTAGCATTAACTGAAAACATCAAAGATTGAAGAATGAATTCAAAAATATACCAATAGATTTTGGACCCTAATTTGTTTTGTGTCATTAGTAAAGCTTGGGCACCCAAATGAATGTGTTTTGCAACAAGATGAACAACCTAAACATCGAATGGCCATCTCAGTCTCCAAACTTGAATTCAAAAGAGAACTTGTGGCTTTCATTAAAAAGTTAATAGTAAAGCCCCGAAAAACACCATGAAACTAAAAAGAATATGCAAAGAAGAATGGATTAAAATACCAGGGGAAACTTTCAAATCGTTGATTAAAAGTTACAGAAATAGCCTTTTTTTCTGTTGAATTGAGTAAGGGATGTGCTAGAAAGTATTAAATAGGACTTATAATGTTAAAAGATCACTTATTTCGCGTTCAAATCCTGTAATTTCATATAATTTGATTAGCATAAAAACTATTTCTGAATTTTCTGTGCATATTGCAGCATTATACTATGGTATACAAATATTGTACGTATTATTAATTTTTTTTATAAAATCTATGTTAAATAAAAAAAATTAATGGGGCACAACAAATATTTCTTTCCTCCCCGACTGTGTGTTTATGTGTGTGTGTGTGTGTGTATATATATATACGTTCCTATTCAAATCAACCCAAAAATAAACCACCACTGAATTAGACAGAAAAAACAAGAGGACAAACTGATGACACCAAAAGCAAAAGCAACTTTAAAATGGCGAAAGAAGCCGAAAAAGTTCGGTTCAATAAAAATTTTGGAAAATCTTTGTTACTCCTATCAAACGGAAAACCGTAAAGACGCTGGAAAACCTAAATAAAAAATTAATTAAATTTTCTGAGTCTGGCATAGTTATTTTATTGAAAGTTTTTTTTAACAGAAAGATTGCTCCGCAAATATACATTAATATATATATACATATATATATACACATCAAGGTCACATGGCACAGTGGATAAAGGCGTTGGTTAGATCCAGGACAGACCCAACGAGTGTGAGTTCAATACCCGGTTCAGGCAGTGGAGAACTTTCAGAGGGAAAATTAGCAGGAGATAACTGATAACTGACATCCATCAAACATGGCTCGTGGAACTAGAAGTCTACCTCAGTGATAGAAAATAAAGGGTTCGTTCGAAATTCCAACCACCTGAATAAGGCCGAAGCGTACAACGGCCGAAACGTTGTGACAGAAAAAAACAAGAGGACAATGGCGACAAAGATGAGAACAATAGTCCGACTAATGTAAATACTGTACATAATACCTCATCTCAGAAATATATATATATATATATATATATATATATATATATATATATATATATATATATATATATGTATGTATGTTGGCTAACCAACACACATATATGCACCCAACATGTATAGTACCAAAGTACAAAATACCTATATACACCAAGAAAGAATTTCACAGATTGAAATACTTAGATGTCCGTCGATCTGAAATCGGACACCTACGCAGCCATATAGAGGTAATTGTGCAAACTCTCAAATATTACGAACTCATTCCCAAACCAGTAATATATTGTTGCACACCCATAACCGGCCATAATTTCTGTCTTGTCTTTCTCCAAAACGAGTTTATATAATGAAAGATTAAATGGCTCCATTCGGCTTATATTTTTATTCGTTCAATCGTAAATCTTGCCGCTTATTCACCGAAGAAGTTTCAAAAATACCGTTTGATTGTTTGCCGGCCATTATCGCGCTAACTTGGCTCTCATAAATCAATTTGCCGATTACAGCTTTTCACGACACACTACTAAACTAGACATCTCTTTTTCAAATATTGGCTACCGTTTCTCCTTTCTTCCAAGTTACCTATCCACATTTTAGCTCACGTGTTTCATCCCGCATCTATTGAACACAAGATTTATATGTGCGTTCGATCCTTGCGTGGTGCCCTGTAAGAGTTTGTGCGATACGAAGTGTGATTTAGTCAACATGTACATGACTTTGAATGAGATTTTCTCTGATTATATTATATCGTAATTTCATCAATGAATATATTACAGAGTTGATTATTTAATTCTAGAATAGACCCGGATAGCGACGAAAACGGCGACTTACCACGTCAAACCAAGCGACGGCGCGTCGCGTGTATCTTTCGACGGAAAATGTGGCGAAAAAGAAAATTACTTACCAAAAAAAAAAGTGGGAACGTAGATATTTATTGTATATTACAATTGTGCCATGGGGCCTAAAATGGGGAGGGGTTGAGGCTGTTTGACCCTAACTATCCTATACCTAGCTAATCGGATTCACGACCCATTCAGTCAATAGAATTTCCACATTCACCATAAATACTCGTCCGTCACCACTCGATACTCCATATACCACAATACCGCGTCCTCTCAAGTGGGACCTACAAAACGCGCCCATGCCATAAAAATTTAATGATAATAAATTATTATATATAATCTAATCATGAAGGATGAGAGGGGAGGGAGACGAACCCAATAATAAACTAAAAATCAACACAAAGTAAACTAAAAATAATTGATGTTAGTAGGGCCTGTCCAACCCACAAAACAGAGAGGCCGCTGTATTCTGCCCATTGGACAAAATCAAGAAGCTCTCTCGCTAAGGGAGTGGGAAAAGGATAAAATATTACACAACCACGGGAAAATACAAAGCTGATCCAGTCGAGAAAAAAGCGGCCAAAAACAAACTGGGGAGATTGGAAATCTTAACCTGGATCATAAACAAAGATGTGGCCGGAGACTGACCGGGAATCAGAATTACTCGCATTAACTAGGTACGCAAGTCTAACCAAGGGCAGGGCTCCACAGGAAGCCGCCCCGATGTGTTATAGGTAGACCTAAAAGAGAAAATCGAGGCTAGCCCCTTTCACACGAACCAAGCTCGCCTTACTCACCCACCTTTCGCTAAAGGGGCCTAAAATGGGCAAGCGTTTCTATCAGTTCTGATCTTCATCTTGAGCTGATGCTCAAAGAATCGGATAAGATCATGATGAGAAAGACGGTTGCCTCGCAAGACTTTCCCCTGTCGCGTCGTCCAAATCACCATTCGGGCCGTGGCCAGCAGCGTCAGAAACACCATTCCTTTCACCCTAGAATACGAGGGCGATACATTGTTACACGCGTATGCGTGATCAATGGGCACGAGCTCTTCGGGAGCGAGACGAGCCGTCGACTCGCCGACATGGTCCCATAAGGGGCGGACCCGGGGTGCAATGATTAAAGACGTGCGAAGCCGTCTCTTCTAAAGCAAGGCCACACCGTTCACAGTCTAGCAAATCCGCCAATCCCCATGTGAAGACCTTGTCATTGAGAGGCAGCCGATTCCGACCAAATAGTCAGGAAAGCAAAAATTCAGGGCTACTGTGACAATCCGCCTCTTGCGCCCAAGACCAGTAAGAGCGAAACTCCTCCTCCGAGAAACTGAGCTCCTCACGTAGGGAATCCTTCGCGACCCCCTCCACTAGAAGACCTTCCTAGGCCATGAAAAGTTACTGGACCGAGGAACAGCCAACAAGGCCGAACGACACTCTTGAAGGAAATCCGATTGATCCCGGGCTTTACTGGTTTTGTCCAGGGCCCCTCTCCGCCCTACCACGGCCGGAGTGCTTTTGTGATGATGTCTCTACCTCCTCTTCCTCTCTACTTCTCCTTAGAGAGGCTGCTCTAGGTGGAGGTATTTTGTCCACCTCCATCTCAGCTTGCTGCTGCTGTTGTTTTTGTTGCTGCTCCTGATGGTGTTGTTGTTGTTGCTGCTGCTGCTTTTTTGGCGACTGTTTTTTTGCGTTACCTCCTTTTCGGGAATTTTCTTAATTTCCTTCTTCCTTTCACTCTTTTTATTTTCGTTTTTCGCCTGCTGCATTGGTGGTTGTTGAAGTTTCTCTGTAGTTTCCTTTTTGGGGGGAGACGGTACAGTCTAAAAAATAAAAAGACTGAAAAATGGAATTATATATATATATGAATTAGTCTCAAAGCGATTTTACCTACTACTATGCCATACGAGAAATTATGAATAAATATATATATAACTATCACTCTCAAAGAGAGACTATAACGCATACGAATATAACAAGAGTGAACCCAGGTGAGGGTCTTACTTTCCTTATTTTACTAATATTTGCAGAACAGAACTTGATAGGACTAGACGTCACAAGCCCACATTGGTTCACCTTGGTGACGTCTATCTTCCTTGTGGCCTGGGTTTTGTCAATCACCGACCGTCACGAGATCCTCGTGAATTTATAAAGTGAGATAATAAACCTGAGTGAGGTGGAAATATTCTTAGAACTTCAGAGTCTGTACAGCATTTACATTAGTCGGACTGGAATTTCGACCTGAACCCTTTATTTCGATCACTGTTAGACTGGTTTAGTTCCAGGTGCCATGTTTGATGGATGTCAGTTATCCTGCTAATTTTCCCTCAGAAAGTTCTCCACTGCCTTAACTGGGTATTGAACTCACACTCTTTGGGTCTGTCACTGGATCTAACCAACGCCTTTATCCACTGTGCCATGTGTCCTTGAGGACATCTGGGTATGAATTTTTGGGTATTATAAACCTAATGTTTTACAGCAACCATTTTTTACCAGTGCTCATATTGCAACTTGGAACTTATTTTCAGTGGGTGTAATGACAAATTGCTGGGTATCAGTGAAGAAATGGTTGTCATATCTGCGCATTTTACACAGGGGTAGATTGACACTGTTGAATAAAGTAATTGTCCTATTTCTGAAATAGATTTCACCGCCATGAACTGGCCCTAACGCATCATTATCGTTCACCAAATCATTTGTCACACTTTGCCCCCCTCCTTGTCTCGTTCATATTCAGCAACCAGTTCTGTTATCAATCGTAGACTCTTCGATTTCCACGCAACCAGATGTGCACTCTACCAACAGAGCTGAAGTCCTTCTTGGCTTTTTAGTTTGCCGCACTTTCTGAAACCCCATGTACATCCAGTCACCTTTGAACCGCCTGTGCCAATCTAGAGGATTCGATTTTTTTCAAAGAGTGTTTACCATAAACCACTGTAATATTGCAAACCTGTCACTAGCAAATGTACTCATCTTCTGAGTAAACAATATTAGTCCATAAGTTCTTATGTCTTTCACTCATTGTCCAACTAACAGCGTAACATGAACACCTACAACTTACAAGATAGGTGACATTTGTATATCAATAAAATAGAAACTTCAGTCGATCTACCTATCTACTAAGATAGCAAGATAATTGTTCTTATCGTATCATATCGTATCGTATCTATCTATCTCGCCCTCTCTCTATATATATTTTCATATATATATATATATATATATATATATATATATATATATATATATATATATATATGTGTGTGTGTGTGTGTATGTGTATGTCCATATTAATACCCACTTATCCAGACACATATGAAAAAATGAAATATATACATCGATATATATATATATATATATATATATATATATAAAGAAAATAATGACATTTGTATATCAATATCATTTAAGCTTCAATCTATCTATCTATCTCAGACTATTTATTATCAATCTATCTATCTATCTATCTATATGTCCCTGTTCATAGCTATTTATACAGACACATATGAAAAGACTGAGATAGATAGATAGATAATAAATAGTCTGAGATAGATAGATAGATAGATAGATAAGAACAGAATGAGATAGATTGATAAGAACAGAAAGCGATAGATAGACAGATAGATAGATCGATAGATAGATAATAAATAGTCTGAGATAGATAGATAGATAGATAGATAGATAAGAACAGAATGAGATAGATTGATAAGAACAGAATGCGATAGATAGATAGACAGATAGATAGATAGATAGATAGATAATAAATAGTCTGCGATAGATAGATAGATAGATAGATAGATAAGAACAGAATGAGATAGATTGATAAGAACAGAATGCGATAGATAGATAGACAGATAGATAGATAGATAGATAGATAGATAGATAGATAATAAATAGTCTGAGATAGATAGATAGATAGATAGATAGATAGATAGATAGATAGATAGATATATAAGAACAGAATGAGATAGATTGATAAGAACAGAATGCGATAGATAGATAGATAGATATACTTCATTTTTCAATATTTGTATATAATTTCCAATATTTGAGAGATTGGAATTCACCTACTTTTTATATAGGCATCATATAAGGCCATTTCTTTTTTTTCTAACAAACTAACCCACGTATTTACTTGCCACTTCGTATCCTCTCTATTCTTCATACATCTACGCAACTCCACCAGGCCGTAATCATGAATATACGATTGACTCGCCGTTAGTTCATTACACTAGAAACTTGATTACTGCGTGTAACCAGCCACCCGTAATATCTCATTATAAAGCTTCCGTCAATCGGATAATTATTGTATTTTCTGTAATTACCTCTGCATCTGCTAACTAACATCCGCAACTCACTGATTGCAATAATTTAGGAAAGAATTTGCTTTCTGCTTAATTACAGTGTCAAACATTTATATATTCACACTCTCAAAATCAGGGTCAATTCACTACTTTGCGCGTTGTATCTCACGGCAATGTTGAATCTATGAAAAGTTCTAACGTCTGTTGATTTCACATATTGAATATTTAAATCTGATTCTTGATGCAAGAATTTAATAACGAGACATGTCGGAACAACGTTGGACATGTTTTCAAATATGCGCAATTTTCAGCGTCTGAGTTAGAGATAACGAAATCTAGTATATCCAGCAACAAAGCGAAAAAGATAGTTAGAGAATTGTGTGCTTATTTCTCAAAGTTTCAACCATTCTCAGATGACATGCTTCCAATTATTCCACAAAAATTACCATGATGCACTAACATTTTAACACAACAGAAAGAAAAAACCCAGTAAGACTGCCGTCCTAAGTATGACGATAAACTACACCTGCGTCCCGGATAAGACAATAAATTACGATCAACAGCAAGGCCTCTGATCTGCAGGTTTTAAAGAGCGTGGAACCACCTCTTAATTGCTGGTCTTCCCAGGCCCAACCTGACCCGGGGTGGTGCCACTGTTAGGGAAAATAGCTAATCGCCAAACTGGAGTGAAAACACTATGAAAGTTTTAAAATAGTTTTTTTTTTTTATTATTAGCAGCAATAAATTTTTGAAGAAAAATTATTACCAGCAATATATTTTTGAAAAAGAAATCTATTACCAGCAAAACATTTTTGAAAAAAAATTATTGCCTGCTATACATTTTTGAAAAAAAATGTATTATTATCTATATATTTTGGAAAAACAAATGCCAGCTATACATTTAAAAAAAAATACCACTAATACATTTTTGAAAAAAAAATATTATCACCAATAAAAATCTTGTCGGCATTAAATAAACCATTGAAGTTGATATGCCGTAAAACAAAACAAACCAAACCAGTAAGACTGAAAAAATGGAATTATAAATACGCATTGTTCTTAAAATTTTTCATATACTAGAAATTACGGGCAAATATGTATATAACTATCACTATTTCTCATACACATAGATACTATAACATATACGAACACAACAACAAATGTGAACCGGAAAAATCGAGGTCTTACTTTCGTTATTTAACTAATATTTGCCAAATAGCTGACAGCGAAGCCGGTGGGTTTCTCTACCTTTCTTGGTAGGACTACCTGATATTCATTTGTTCACCTTACCGCTGAGAGCTTGTCTATGTTCTTCATGGGCTTTTCACTTCAGGTAAGACAATAAAGTTACTGAAATGCCCGTGATTATTGAAAGTGAAAAAAAAACTGTTTAAATGTTACCGAGGAGAAGATAGAATGTAAGGGAACAGCATTCAAGTAGACAGGAATTGCATTTATATCTTTGAAGATTGTATTTGTCAGTTAAAGCAGAGATTTCCAACCGCAAAGAATGCGAGAGATTAAAATCATACACTATAACAAACGTTTCTGTTAGTCTAGCTGCTTATTTAATACTGTGTTTAAATTCTTGAAGAACAGGTGTCAAAGAGGAAATCCCATCAAAAAAATTGCGATGGAAATATTCATGGAAAAGTCACCGGGAAGCCCTGGGAAATTGATTAAAATCCTGATGGTAATTAAGGACTGTTAACATTGCAGCTTACGTATTGTTATAATAAACTAAACACTAAACATGAATTAAAGACATATCTATCTGGCTGGTTCAATTTACTTTAAATTACAAATATTTACGGATATCTTGCTTTTCTTATCTGTCTATATTACTGAGATGAGGTATTATATACACTATTTACATTATTCGGACTATTTTGCTAATCTTTGTTGGCATATTTATCACAACGTTTCGGCCGTTGTCGCTCCGGCCTTCTTCAGGTGGTTGGAATGTCGAAATGAACCCTTTATTTCGCTCGCTGGAGTAGACTGTTCTAGTTGTACATGCCATGTCCAATGGATGTCAGTTATCAGTTATATCCTATTAATTCCCCTCTCCAAGATCTCCACCGCCTTAACCAGGTATTGAACTCACACCCTTTGGGTTCTGTCACTGGATCTAACCAATGCCTTTATCCACTGTGCCATGTGTCCTTACTTCCTCTTGTTCTCTTAATGTTAATAGTTACAACACATTTGTATAATGCACTGGACATCTATCGGATGAATGAAAGTGCCTTCTATCTAGTGATTTTCCAAGTATAGCTTAGATGTGGCACAAGGCCGAAATTAGGAGGGCACCCAGTTAGAATGGAACTGACTACTCAGTCGTAAATGTCCTAGCGAGACAAGCTTGCTAACCATTACACCACCTTGAGGTGACCAAGTGCCTTCAGTCTATATGGCTTCCATCGATTTTACAAAGATTCTCAGATTGTTTGCTTCCACTTGTTATATAAATATTAACAGTTACCATCACCAGCCATAATAAATTGGACGTCTATCGGTTGACTGAAGAGCCTTCAATTTATGCGGCTGCTTGAAGGCATTTCACTTAGCAAAGATTGATATATAAATATGAATCTTCGCTAAATGGAATGCATTTCTATCGCTTATTTTATTGCCAATGGTAATGGTAGCATAAGCCGTTTCCCTATAAGGAAACATTTAGCATTCACAGACCAGCAGCCAGTACTACTTTCTGTTGAAATTTATAAAATTTATCCCTTAAAGTATTTTCTTCTAGAAAATTAGTTTCTGATGTCCAGAAACTGTTATTGGAAATTAATTTAATGGGACATCTTCCTTGCCTTTTTTTTTTTTTAGGTAGTGTGGAATGCTAGTATTTTGATTAAATTATTATTTTCACTTTGACATTCATGCAATATCTATTACTATCATCAACCATAATAAAGTAGTCATCTATCGACTGAAAGAAAGACATTACCATCTTATGTGACTGCTTGAAGTCACTCCAGTTGATAAGGATTATCTGATGAGTTACTTGCCCTTGTTCTGTAAATGTTACCAGTTGAAAAACTTCACTAAATTGATAGTATTTCTTACAGAATGTGAATATATAATAAGCGGATGTCATTTCTGACTATGACAGTATTTCCATGGAACATAAATGGAGTCCATAATTTCATTAATTACGTAAATCAATATAATAAACACTGTTACCTTGTGTAAGTCGCGATCGTACATATCGAGCTACCCTCAAATTTCCACTTATAAAATGATTTTATCTCGTGTATCATGCGAGTTCCTTTTTTGAGAGATCAAATTACGATAGACTAACTTCTTTTTCTTCATCTGTTTATCCCATCTAGTTAAATGATTTAAAAGTAAAAGAGAAAAATACCGTTAGCAAGGCTATATTCGTTGCGTAAACACGTACAGACATAAACAACCGAATGAGAAACAGTTAAACATCTTATAAACGTAAACAATGGAAAATATGCATGTTTTTATTTTATAATACGATACTAATATGTGATTATTACATGCATTATTACTGGATAGATTTAAGTAAAACATTAATTTTATCAAAACCAGGTTTATTATAAATACAGCTGTAGTTTTAAATATAGTAAATGGATATATAGTTCGGTCAACGGCGTAGCCAGGGCCAGCAGTAGATACGCTAATTTTATATTTCGTGTATGATGCGACCCGCTTAAAATTAGCTTTAAAATTGGGTCTTCAAAATTCGAATGATACGCGAGTATCTACGGTACAAAGGGAACAATAGATTTAGAAAAGTTTAAAAACATCTATAGTAGTTGTCAATTAAAAAAAAAATGAAATGCAAAAATAATATAGATTGTGGTTACTGTTTTGTTGTGGGGCTCTCGCCTTTTACACAAGATGTACTCGTCTAAAGGATACTTTAGATAGTTAGAGACAAGGGGGAGATAGGTTGAGACGGGGTGAGAGAAACGGAGACGGACACAGAGTGTTCACCGAGAGTTATACGAGAGATACACGACAGTCCAGAGAGAGAGAGATAATTACGGCTTCACTTACAGAGACTTGTACATATACTTTCTACTAAGCCACATTTCTGGACTAGTATCTTTCAAGTTTGTATTCTTACGTTCAATACACTTATTTTCCTATTTCAATTACAAGCGTTGTTTATTTATCTGTGCAGGATTCTATCCCCGGAATCCACAACACTTCCAGAAAATTAGTTTCTGATGTCCAGTAACTGTTACAAAGGTATAATTACATCTATAGTAGTTGTCAATTAAAAAAAAACAATGAAATGCAAAAATAATGTAGATTGTCGTTACTGTTTTGTTGTTGGGCTCTCCCCTTTTACACAAGATGAACTCGTCCACAACAAAAAGATACTACACTTTGCTCTCAACTCGATAGATTGTGGTTACTGTTTCTATGGAATTTTTTCTTGTCTTTTTTTCTTTCCCTTTATTCTTTTAACATTACCAACTACTCTAGCTTTGTTTTGGTTTTCGTTTCGTTTTCTTATGTCTGTTTTTATTGCATTAAGTAACTTTCGTACCTCTAATAAGATCCTTAGATACAAAAACCTAGCAAATTATTAACATTCAGACTGATGTCTTCATCATATTATTACATTGTGATTGTTTTCTCTGACCTTCTGCGAGTATCTTTCAACCTTGGTAACCTGCAAGAATATTTTCAAAGGTAATACATTATTAAATCTTGGTTGTATATGTTTTTTTACGATTTCCTTGCCTAGGGTTATCGGTTTGTGTCCTTTCCTTTCTTTAGGGCTGATCAGTTATTGATCAGGCTATAGTGGAACTGGTTGACAAAGCAGGATTTAAGAGCGATAACAAAAAGACAAAATTACAAAAAGAAGATAAACTTGTGGATAATCATGATCGCCAACGTCCTGAACGGATATAGCCCATAGATGGTCATCTCTTGGAGACGGAACCTACCTCATTCTTGAGTGACAGGGTGGTACATATATTATTGTTTGTAAAGATGAATGTGGTTATCTCCAGGCATTTGGAAATTGCGCTTTATATAACAAGAAAATCAAAAGAAATCTGTAAAAACCGGAGAAAAAAGAATTATGGAATATCCAAAGTCACTTTCTTCTGAATCCGTAATACTTGACCCAACGATTGAACTCACAATCACTATGTCTCCTGATATATGAATCCACTAATCCAATGATTCCCAAGGTGGGTCGCATGTCCCACCGGTGAGGCATGCGTAGGATTTGCACCCTTCGGCTTACTATACCAACGTGAGCTCAAATTTCATTTTGCATTATTATTTCATGAGTAAAATGATCAAAGTATATTGCAGGATTAGCTTTTATTCAAATATTTTATATTTCTGCCTTTCAGATCTCTACTTTATGTTTTGAAACTTTTGAGGTTCCTTCACGTGAATTACAGTAAAATTCTGAATATGTAAGAATTAAATATTACAGGTAGGCACCAGAATGTTAGAAATACCAAAGTGGGGCATGGTCCAAAATCGATTGGGAACCACTGCTTTAAGCGAATATCATAATTGCCGAGAGAATTAAAGACATTTAATCCGGAAAGACCTCCCACATAAGTCAGTCAAAGAAATCGCTGGGAAAGGACTAACATCAATTGCAAGAAGGCGGAATTTGTTGCTTGCATCTCAGTATGCAAATTACAAATTAGAGGTAACAAAATCAAGCAAATACAACAATTGAAATATCTAGGAAGTATTTTAACAGAGAAAAGAATCTGTGACACTGAAGGCGCATTGTGACTGCTGAAGATGCCTTCCTAAAGCTGGGTAAAGTATTAAGAAACCAAAACATTCCTTAAAAACCGAGAGAAGAATACTGAACTCTTACGTAATATCATCCTCCTCTATGGCAGTGAATGCTGGATAATCTCCTCGAAAATAAACAGTAGTGAAGCAAGAGAAATGTGGATCTAAATAGATGTTGCTAATACCATGTACTGAACATGTAAGCAACGACGAAGACTTTGCGAAAATTGAACCAAAAAGGATACTTATACTTCACAAAAGAAAGAGACAGTTGAAATTTCAAGGGCGTATAATTAGAAAATAGTGCTCGAAAAATTTGATACTCACAGGACAGATCGAAGGGAAAAGCAGCCGAGAAAAAGAAGGCATTACCTACCGAAAGAGCTTAAGTAAATGGAGAGCAGAGCAAAGTTTAGGAGAGATAAGAAAAAGACAAAATCTATTAAGAGGTACAAAGGACAGGAGATTGGAAAGAACAATGATCGTCAATGTCCTGAAGGGATATGGAAATTGGAAGAAAAGGTATCTTACTGTAAAGAACATAAATAATGATATATCTTCATCCCAGAATTTCAGGAAAATATTTATCAAAATAATGTTCTCACTTTCTGCTCACAGGTAACCTATTTTTAATTAATGTGATCTTAGCGTAAAAATCTTAGGGTAAATTGTACGAATACTCCAAAAGACAAAGGCCTCCTCGCCTCGAAAATCAATGTTGGAAATTTGTATATTTACTCGGCTATAACCTCTATCATTAATGATAAATACAGGGTGACCCCCCCACCAAAAAAAAAAACGGGATTTTTGAAGTGCGGATTGCCAGACATGAGCAAGTGGCAACACTGAGAGACAGTGACCTTGAGCAAGTAAACATTTCGCCATTTTAGTAACGAGAATGAAATTCACTGTATCCCAGCTGAGATGTTGCAACAGTTATTGAGGAATCTGAACAGCAGATTTCAAGAATGCATTCGTACAGGAGGACGCCATCTACAGGACGTATTTTTAAAAAAATGAAAATCCCATCATTGTTTCTTAAATGACATGTTTTAAGGTTTCAATTACTATGAATTAAATATTTTTCTTCCATCACTCTTGGCTTTATTGGATTGTTAAAAAGTTCCCGTTTTTTGGGGGTCACCCTGTATTTAGCTGAGTAACAAGAAAGAATGGTAAGCAAATAATACGAGATTGGTGTGGTGTCAAATTTAGTCCTTGGCATCTCGAAGAAGGGGACATTTTTTTATGGCGTTGACAACGTTCTCTTCGATTTCTTAGATGATATATACGTGTCCAGTCGCATGTAGGAAATGCGAACTTGATTGTAAAAACTTTCGCAATATTATGATTCGATGCAAAGAAAGTCAACCAGGCCTCAGCGAGTAAGAATCATCAAGTCGAAGAAGACGTCAACATTTGAATAGAATAGAATTCTTATTAAGATAATAAAGATCACCATTCTTCTAGCAATCGGTAATACTGGGTTTTACGCGAGATTTTAGGTAATTTGAGACACCTACTGGTGATAGATGATATAAAATAGTGAGTATTAAATCAAATCAAGGACAGAAATCCAGAAAATCTCAGGAGATATAAATTTCTCTTGGCTTCAGTCTTGCTGGAACTTGATTAAAGGATTCCGAGCGCTTAGCAAAAAAATTCTCCACGGCAAACGTCACCAACCGTGCAAATAAGCCTGGTAAAAATAACGGCTAAATACTTCATAAAATAACGGCTAAATATCGTTTTGTCATTATTTTATCGCTAAGCCTATTCAACACGAGGCTAGAATTAGAACATTCGTCTACTGATTGGAGATGTCCAAGATAAATATTGTTCATAAAAAGGGGGAATAAAAGACGGGTTATTCACTTCGAGATTACTTTTCTTCGTACAAGCAAATAAACCGTAGTAGTTCTATGTTTTCAGTATTAATATAAACTAAGTCTATTTGTGTCGCCTATATAACTTCCATAAAAGAGATATAACGTAATACATTTTATATAGATTGCTAGGGAGTATATGAAGGAGTTTAAAAAGCAGATAAATTACTGAGAAAAAAATTTCATATATATATAACGTAGCTTAATTCACAGCAAAGGAAGAGGTAAAATAAATTTAATAAAACGTGATATTTTCTTTACATTTGTGATTCGTAACGATTACGAAAACATGATAATGTCTCATGGCGTATAAGGGAGTAAATCTGGCAAAACTCTAGTAATTAAAATCTCAATTTATTTCAGTTTTTAACACCTACTCAAATTTCTTATTCTCAATACTTTCACAAGATTCTAATAATTAGCGGCACGCGCGGCAAACATCAAAGACAGTAATTGGTTGTTTGCAAAACTTGCTAAAGGTGTTGTGAAACAGTTATTCAATAAAAAAAAATGATTTCATTATTTGTATTTTGAAATTATGCATCATTTTGATTATTTATCGGAAAATATTTTATAGCATGGAATGTTTTCCAAACACACAGAGGTGTCTACACAAATCCGGGAAAAAGTACTTAGAGAAACACTGTAACAGAGTTATTTCCCTTTGTGGCAATCCACCATTAGATAGATATTATCACAGCTGTAAAAAATAAATCTTTGACTCGATTTTGTCCGTTCTGATACACGAATGATATTGGATTGCCTTCTGAACTAAAGAATAAAGAGCAACAGTCTTTTGGACACGACTTTTAATGAGAAAAAAAACATTCGTCTTATACACTCAAGATTGCGTTAATTCTTATTAGCGGCGTAGCAACTTGTTTTTGGCATATAGTCAAGTTTAAATGCAGGTTCTAGCCTGTTCGCTGTGCTTTGATGCAGAAAAATTACCTCGATCGAAAAGTTTCACTGATATCGAAAAAGTCACAGACGAGAAAAATATTTGAAGGAATCATTCTGGTCAATTTATGTTCTACAACAGTTGGTTAGAATGGCTAAACCCTTCTCATAGATTTCGTTTATGGTGACAGCTAAGAGTGTCAAAGATGGTTCCTCCTTGTAGCATTCGCCAGCATGTATTGGCTAGCTTGTAAAATGTTCCTGCTTCATGAAGACAAAACTTCCTTCTCCTGCCAGTTTGATTAGCAAAAGTCATAAATCACAGCTCCTAGTCTACACTATATCAAAATATTCGGGTTGAGACTGAAAAACGAGAGTTCTTTGAGCTTTTATGCCCAATTAGAGGGTCATACATCTACTTCCTTTAATGAGCATCATCGTATATCGCTTTATTTGATTGATATTATACGTGTCATTGATATATTTTTACCACATTTCTCTTTCAAATAAGTGCAAAGAATTTGCATTCTAAATGTCTGGCTTCTTACTTTAAAATAAAAGAAAAAAATGTATTCATTAAACAATAATTTCATTTTACTTTGAGTGACTAATATTTACGGTTGATTGATGTCCTTGATCCAGAATAATGAATAACAAAGGATCAAAACAAAGTGAATTTATTTATAACCACACATATTCGGTTGTCGCATGAACATCTTTTTATAAAGTACGATAAAGTGATTACAGCAGCTCAATATAAAATTATTTTTTCTTTTTGTTTTTGCTTACCAATAAAATATCCAATATTATCTACGCTAATGGCATGAACACAATCCAATGTCGAGGCAACATTGCGCTAAGAATTCGAAGTATATGAAATGGGAGGTGATATAAATTGTGCTGAATCATAGATTTTATCACAAAGAATCATAGATCGCGATTACTATTAGAATATTTTTGTGTCGATATGAAAAGGACTGTCCAATTAACACAGCTAACCAGCTAACATAAAACCCCAAGCAGTAAGGGTAGACAAACTTTCGGCATCCGAGATAAACGACTTCCCTTGGACTGATAAAATACGAAGGAAATAAATTGATAAATTGATAAAATACATTATACCTTGAAGACCCTGACTTTAATCTGACTGGAATCTTGGCTTACAGGTTTTACAGCATGTCCTCGAACAAAAAAAGACGGAGAGAATACGAAGTTACAGATCTTTTGGTAACAGCTGGATGTGAACCTATAATGACAGTTTCAACAATATCTCATCCAGTAAAACTGGACGATTTGACTTTTGACGAAATAATTCAGATAATACAGAAAAATATGCGATCTAAAAAGATATCAGTAATTTCCAAGTGAGCACAATTCGTAGCTACCAGATAGGAATCTGTTATAACGTTTTCTGAAAGGTTTTAAAAATTGTGAGTTTGAAAAAATCGTAAGTGCACGTCAAATAATTGATGAATTAATTCAAATGAGACTCATTGAAGGAATGCAAAATGCAACACACCATTGCATAATTTTGTAACAATTACAAATAGGAAATGTATCCGTGAACGGATGCATTCACTTTATTCAAGAAAATTAATAGAAAGATTCGGCAAAATTCAAAACCGTCGTTAATTTAGAAATCTCTGACACCTACTCGCTGAAGACAACAGTAAAAACAAAATGTCGGTTCTGTGGTTGTAAACAAGAAATAAAGAAAAAAGTGCCCAGCATTTGGAAAAACCTGTAATAATTGTCTAAGAAACCAGTTAAAACGAAACACGTGTAAAGAACTGAAGAAAAGCGAAACGAAACATATATTAGCGTTTTCTCGTTGAAGAACAAAACTATTTTAGCAAAAGTTCAAATAATCAACATAGATTTGGATATGCAAATAGACACAGAGAGCGAAGTAACATTAATACCAAGAAACTTCGGGAGCATATAGGCGAACCAAAACCACGTGAAAATCCATTTACAGGTACGCTAGTTTGATGGGCAATCATAAATACCTAGACATATTTGGAATAAAAACAAATTTTGCATAATACCCATCAATAATAGAGCTTGCAAAACAAAATAACATACCCGTTGGAAATATACTTAATAGAAGAAACATGCATGTTTAATAATTATAAAGTAAGTCTAAATTTACAAGAAACGTTTACCCATTCCTATTATAAAGCACGGAAATTACCAATGTTTTTTTTTTAAATTGTTAGTAGCAGCAAAATTGCGAAAGTTAGTAGAAAGTATCTTCAGATTGTTTCCCTATGAAGTAGTAAATGGGCCTCCGCATGTGTTGCTGTGAGAAAAGCAGATGTTGATATACGCAGATGGTGATTATAAATTGGAAGTAAATCAAAAATCTTGCTCAGACTTGTATCCTACACCAAATATGGAAGTGGACTTATTTCCTTAGAAGGAATGGATATTTTCACCAAAATTGACCTAAAATTATTTGCATATCACCAGATACCAATAGATGAAAAGTTTAAAGAAGTAGCAACAATAAATTCTCCAATCGGTATCTTGAGGTTGAAAAGAAAAGACCTATGGAACGACGACAGCAAGGGACATGTGTCAAATGACCAATGGACAATTCTTATGAAGTTTTCATATGCCTAGGAGTCATTAATAAAAAAAAAGGACTTAAAAAGAACAAAATAGCATTGTCTTGAGTAGATTAAGAAAGGAATAAAAAATGATAAAAGGCCGGATCAAGCAATAATAGATCAAAATACTCAAATTGTATCAGTACACAAAACTAGAAAGAACCGGTGCTGTTCTTATGATTAATGAATTTTTTAGAGACAATTTTTACCATACTATAGTATGGTAAATATTGTCTATAAGGTCTAAGGCAAACTTTTACCAAACCGAGAAAGAAGAATACTGAAATTATGTCGACTGTAGAATAACAAAGAGATTTGATAAGTCAGTTACCTCATGCAAAGAAGCCAGTGGTGAAATATTTCAACCCAAGAAAGGAAATAATTTTGCCTGCAGATGCCAGCAAACATTCAGTATCTGGAATATTATCACAAGAGGACACACAGTAATGTTCTTATCCAAATTGACAGATGTTGAATTTAATTATTCAAACATCGAAAAGAAGACACTAGCCATCGTGTGGACTACTACAACTCGGACATTTTTGATTGGAAACATTTATATGAATGTCGGAACATAGACAATTAGAATTTATATTTAATCCGAGAAGAGTATTGCCTAAAGTCAGGACATCGATAATATTGAAGTGGACGATAAGATTAATCGGCCTTCACTTTGATATGGACCATGCCATGATAAATGTAATTCCACGCGTGGATGAATTATCGAGGTTGCGGTTTTACGAAGATCAAAAACTAAATATGAAGGACACTTTTGATGATAACTTTTTTTTTTACATTGGCACTGATGTTTTGTCTTTGGATAGAATGACTTCCTAAATGATACAAGACACACTACAGAAAATCATAACATCACAAACAAAAACAAGGAAGATATGGGGTAATTGTTCCATGGCAGTAATAAGACATATATTAACAATTGAGAAGGGAGACATTTGTAATGGCGATTTTAATGATCCCCCCACACCCAGAAACCCAAAGGAAAATCACGATAAAAAGTATACATGATGACATACACGCTGGAATATCATCTACACAAAAAAGTTTAAAGTTAGTAGCATGGTGGCCGGGATACTTAAAGATGTTCGAAAAGTAAAGAAGTAAGAATCTTTACGGAAAGTAAACTACACACGTGTTTCAAAGAGTTCGAATCATAGAATCGCATGGATAACACTTATGTTAGGTGGCTGTTTCTTCAGACGGGTCTGAAGAAAAATTGGTCTACCCAAAAAAGGATAAATAAGAAATCGTGTCTGAAAACGCCCTGGAATTGTACAACGATGGACTTAAATGGTGGCTAACGTAAATAGGATGTACACCTTACAACGAAGGACTTAATTGGTGGCTAAGATAAATTGGATGTACACCTTACAAGATACCACAATATCACTCCTAATCGAATAGAATATGGGAAAAAGATGCAACCTATAAGGGTGGGCTTAAAGGTATATTCGCAACAAATCAAGAAGTAGAAATGTTCAATACCGAGACTTTTTTTAAGTTTCGGCACTATTCCATAAGCTGGATGGTTGGAAAGCCCCTCCAGCTTGATGGGAAGGCAAATATGAGCTCCGTCAACTATGTCATATTCTACTGATGAAATAATGAAGTATAAAAAGAATAAGGAATCAGTTCCCGGAAAGGCAAATTTCATAATGCAAAAAGGAAACAACACATCGACAATGCGAAGAAATGATGGTAGCTTACTTGGCCATGAAGAGCACATAAGTTCCCCAAATGAATACGAGGAGAAGAAGAAGAAAATTAATGATGAAATATCGACTGATATTTCAAATATTGATTTCATAAAGCAGAACCGAAACACGCCTTCTACAGGATCAAATGTGTGAAGATGAACGTATCGAAGATAAAGATAGCCAGAATGAATATTCTGAAACTTCAGAAGAGACGAGGAATGAAGACTGTTTTGCATATAAGACAAAGCGAAATCAGTTGAGATATCCATTCATACCTGGGAAGGTAGTGGACATCAAAGAAACCGCGTGAACGAATTAATTTATTTTGAAGTAAAGTACATTCCATGTAGTACAAGGCCGAACGGGGATTGGGGAAACGCTGGTCATCACTGACTATCCTAGACGTAAGTAATCTGATTCACCACCCATTCATTCTTACAAGTGAATCAATCAGCAAAAGAATTCATCCAAATTCAACCAATCCAGCATTTACCAAAATACCACATATTCGTAGAGAATCTACTAAACCTGATGATATATAGAAAAAAACATGGATATGTAGAATTAATGGCGAAAAACGAATTAAGTATTAGAAGAAAGCGAAGTACTTGGGGATTTAGACGCCTGCTTTTTAGGTAAATGTAGCGATATGTAAATGATTGACTAATTAGCATAGCTAAGGCATAGACTATATAAATGCTCAAGCTATAAGTGTAGGAATAGCTCTCGGCACACGACAAAAAATACCCAACACGCAAGCCACCAATCTGCCACTGGGTGGAATGCCACTATTGTTTACCGGTGGTGGCCCGCTGTCGGGCCTCCGCCGTGTTCCTCTCGGCAATGTTACTAGTGGCGGACTTCTAGAGACCCACCGGTAACTAATACTAGAGGACAGCTGGCGTTGCCACCGGCGGGCGACTAGCGGCTTGGGTGTAGTGTGCGGATACAATCGAAGGAAAGTACACGTCATAACACTTTTTATAAAGGGGAAAACTCTCAATATTTCCTTTGATTTCTTAATTTCTCTTTGTTCGTGTCCGCGTGATAACTGAAAATGAATTCCTCTCATGGAGTGTTCACTTACAACTATGTTTTAACAAGATAAATATTGATGGTGGAAAATATATACTTACGCATGAAAGACTAAGATCAATAAGAATATAACTGTGTACATACTTGTCTCTCTCTGCGTGTGTGTGTGTGTGTGTGTGTGTGTGTGTGTGTGTGTGTGTGTGTGTGTGTGTGTGTGTAAAAACGAGAAATCACACCAGTGTAATTAGAGTTCAATGACGCAGCGTGAACATTTGATGAAAACCTAAGTTTGTGGGCATATGTTGTCCGACATTAAATACAAATTTGAATATGATCTAAACGTAAATTCACTGAAGGAAATTCGTTTAAAAAGAGCTACACAAGTCGAGAGTTACAAAGAAACTATATCCTTTTCCCGTCTGGCTGTGTGTAATCCCGTAAAAGTTCTAATTAATTACAAATATATACAAGATGAAAGACGGTTTCCGTAGATAGGTTCACATAAGACAATATACGCTTCTTGGTGAAATCTCCAAGTGTATATTTTTTAATCTGTAATATCGGCCCTCCTCGATGCTAGTGAAAGCTGGACAGTCTCTTCACAGATGAAGAGATTAGAAGCCACGTGGTTTTACAAACGGTTGCTGACAATAACATGGACAGAATATGTGAGCAATGACAACGCTTTAGAGAAAATGGAAAGAAAAGGAAGACAGGATCTGCCTACTCGACAGAATTATTCAAATTTTACAATGAAGCAATACCGAGAGTAATTAGAAGTCCTATCATGATTCATTATTGCCGGCCACAATCTTAATATAAGTTATGCGGATGACATGCGGACTGTTGGTAGACACAGAAAGGAAGCTATAGAAAGTGCTACAGAAGAGAAGAAAGGAATAAACATCAAATGTAAAAGGCAATATGTATGTATATCATCAAAAGGACCAGGAAAAGATGCCAGCTATGAGTTGTAGACACCAAAATCAAACAAGTATAAAAATTGTACTATTTAGGGAGGGTTTTAACACAGGACGAGACACCAAAGACTGATAGGGATAGGCAAAGACGCATAGAGATGGCCAAAGACGCATATAGATAGACAATGATTCATAGAGATGGCCAAGGACGCATCAGGATAGCCGAAGACGCATAGGGAAAGACAAAGACGCACAGGGATAGCCAGGAACGCATAGGTATAGCCAAAGACGCATAGAGATGGCCAAAGACGCATAGAGATGGCCAAAGACGCATAGAGATAGACAATGATTCATAGAGATGGCCAAAGACGCATCAGGATAGCCGAAGACGCATAGGGAAAGACAAAGACGCACAGGGATAGCCAGGAACGCATAGGTATAGCCAAAGACGCATAGAGATGGCCAAAGACGCATAGAGATGGCCAAAGACGCATAGAGATAGACAATGATTCATAGAGATGGCCAAAGACGCATCAGGATAGCCGAAGACGCATAGGGAAAGACGAAGACGCACAGGGATAGCCAGGAACGCATAGGTATAGCCAAGGACGCCTAGAGATAGCCAAAGACGCATAGAGATAGCCAAAGACGCATAGAGATAGACAATGATTCATAGAGATGGCCAAGGACGCATCAGGATAGCCGAAGACGCATAGGGAAAGACAAAGACGCACAGGGATAGCCAGGAACGCATAGGTATAGCCAAAGACGCCTAGAGATAGCCAAAGACGCATAGAGATAGCCAAAGACGCATATAGACAATGATTCATACAGATGGCCAAGGACGCATCAGGATAGCCAAAGACGCATAGGGATAGACAAAGACGCATATAGATAACCAAGGACGCATCTGGACAGACAAAGACGCATAGGAAAAGACAAAGATGCACAGGGATAGCCAGGAACGCATAGGTATAGCCAAAGACGCCTAGAGATAGCCAAAGACGCATAGAGATAGCCAAAGACGCATAGAGATAGACAATGATTCATAGAGATGGCCAAGGACGCATCAGGATAGCCAAAGACGCATAGGGATAGACAAAGACGCATAGAGATAACCAAGGACGCATCTGGACAGACAAAGACGCATAGGAAAAGACAAAGATGCACAGGGATAGCCAGGAACGCATAGGTATAGCCAAAGACGCCTAGAGATAGCCAAAGACGCATAGAGATAGCCAAAGACGCATAGAGATAGACAATGATTCATAGAGATGGCCAAAGACGCATCAGGATAGCCGAAGACGCATAGGGAAAGACAAAGACGCACAGGGATAGCCAGGAACGCATAGGTATAGCCAAAGACGCATAGAGATGGCCAAAGACGCATAGAGATGGCCAAAGACGCATAGAGATAGACAATGATTCATAGAGATGGCCAAAGACGCATCAGGATAGCCGAAGACGCATAGGGAAAGACGAAGACGCACAGGGATAGCCAGGAACGCATAGGTATAGCCAAGGACGCCTAGAGATAGCCAAAGACGCATAGAGATAGCCAAAGACGCATAGAGATAGACAATGATTCATAGAGATGGCCAAGGACGCATCAGGATAGCCGAAGACGCATAGGGAAAGACAAAGACGCACAGGGATAGCCAGGAACGCATAGGTATAGCCAAAGACGCCTAGAGATAGCCAAAGACGCATAGAGATAGCCAAAGACGCATATAGACAATGATTCATACAGATGGCCAAGGACGCATCAGGATAGCCAAAGACGCATAGGGATAGACAAAGACGCATATAGATAACCAAGGACGCATCTGGACAGACAAAGACGCATAGGAAAAGACAAAGATGCACAGGGATAGCCAGGAACGCATAGGTATAGCCAAAGACGCCTAGAGATAGCCAAAGACGCATAGAGATAGCCAAAGACGCATAGAGATAGACAATGATTCATAGAGATGGCCAAGGACGCATCAGGATAGCCAAAGACGCATAGGGATAGACAAAGACGCATAGAGATAACCAAGGACGCATCTGGACAGACAAAGACGCATAGGAAAAGACAAAGATGCACAGGGATAGCCAGGAACGCATAGGTATAGCCAAAGACGCCTAGAGATAGCCAAAGACGCATAGAGATAGACAAAGATGCATAGAGATGGCCAAGGACGCATGAGGATAGCCGAAGACGCATAGGGATAGACAAAGACGCATAGGGATAGACAAAGACGCATCAGGATAGCCAAAGACGCATAGGGATAGCCAAAGACGCATAGAGATAGACAATGATTCATAGAGATGGCCAAGGACGCATCAGGATAGCCAAAGACGCATAGGGATAGACAAAGACGCATAGAGATAACCAAGGACGCATCAGGACAGACAAAGATGCATAGGAAAAAACAAAGACGCACAGGGATAGCCAGGAACGCATAGGTATAGCCAAAGACGCCTAGAGATAGCCAAAGACGCATAGAGATAGACAAAGATGCATAGAGATGGCCAAGGACGCATGAGGATAGCCGAAGACGCATAGGGATAGACAAAGACGCATAGGGATAGACAAAGACGCATCAGGATAGCCAAAGACGCATAGGGATAGACAAAGACGCATCAGGATAGCCAAAGACGCATCAGGATAGCCAAAGACGCATAGGGATAGCCGAAGACGCATAGGGATAGACAAAGACGCATAGAGATAACCAAGGACGCATAGGGATAGCCGAAGACGCATAGGGATAGACAAAGACGCATCAGGATAGCCAAAGACGCCCAGAGATAGCCGAAGACGCATAGGGATAGCCAAAGACGCCTAGAGATAGCCAAAGACGCATAGGTATAGCCAAAGCCGCATAGAGATAGCCAAAGACGCACTAGGATAGCGAATGAATGATTCCAAAAGCTCAGTATTAATAAATGGGAAGATTTCATTAGAAAAATAGAAAAATGAGTACTGCATTCTTATGTATAGTATATAGTATATTTGGCCACTCGTATTCGAGGATACCTGTCTATTATGGCGGCTAACCAATCCCTATTGCAGACGTTTGCTCAGGCACAATTGTGTATTCTTCAACCCCAACAGAGATTACCTGTGGTTTATACTGCAAACTTAGTTACAGTTTCTAGGAAAGAGTGTGTTATCTAGATTGATTAACAATATGAACAAAGCCAGCACCCTCAAACACTCGGTCACGATGACTTATGACTTTGCGCTAACAAAGCTATCGACGGTTCCCACTGATAACCTCTACCCAATTTCAGTCAAACCGTGGTATGATTTTCAGGCACTTTCCAGTCCGATAACATCAGGAAGTCTCCTTTCTGACAAATCGATCATCGTGAGATTCCAACACGGTTTTCATGATCAGAAATCGAACGTTCTATCCACTCGGCCACGTGCCGGTACTGAATTTTTATGCAATATCGGTACTAATATATGGCCGTAAATGCAGAACAATCTCCTCACAGATTTAGAAAAGAATTGAGGCAAAAGAAATCTGCTTCTACAGAAAAATTCTGAGAATACAATGGACCGAAAATGTGAGCAACGAGAAAGCTTTAGAAAAAATGCAAACAAAAATGAGATTTTACTTAGCGTCAGAAATAAATATTTGAAATTTCTAGGGTATATGATAAGGAAATAAGTTTTGGAGAATTTGACACACAAGGCAATGAGGGACAAAGGAAAACAACGTACCTTACGAGCTTGTGTAACTGATTGGCAAGTGTGTGATTAAGTAAGATCGTAAAAACAAAATTTACTAAGAGATACAAAGAACAGCAAATTGCAGAGAGAAATCTGATCTTCCAAAACCTGGAGGGACAGGTCACATAGAAGAAGATGTTGCTTGATATTAACACATTGACAACTTTTCCTATAATTAATGCGTACACGCATTAATTATAGGGAAAGTAGGTTGAGCCGATAACTTTTTTTATCTCTTAAAGTTAAAACTAGCAATATAATTTTTATTTACGTTTTAAATAGGAAATTAAAAAATTATTCTTAATCTTGAAACTTCCTTTTGTGGTAAAAAGCAGTAACGGCGTTAGTAATTAATTACTCAAAAAGCAATAAACTTCCTAATTGTGTTTGAATTTAAAACTACAATTTATTAATCACATTTTTTAATTTATATTTCAACAAAAGTTTTGTATATAAAGGGCGTGTGTAAGTTGCTTTTGCGTGCATGTCTTTGTATAATGAACAGTGCTATTTGAATTTGAGCATGAATTATGAATTTTCGTTCATTTTATTTTTAGGGAATGTCATTTCCCTTAGAATAAGGGAGTCACCGGGTGTAGAATTGTGTAGACGAGCTGGCATTTTTTAGCTGACTATGGCCTGCTGCAAAGTCTCGTATTTCTGTTTTTTAAAATAGGTAGCTCCAAAACTTTTATAAAAAAGATGAAATGATGAAAAAAGTCCCCAAACTTGATAAAAACAAAGTTTTATCGTCAAAATATTTATTATTAAGAAGACCAAAGTATTTTTGGATTATTTTGTTAAATGTTTTAATACATTTTTTTAGCATGTTTTATTCTAAGTAAGGGTTTACCCTTACTTAGAATAAAATTATGCAACTTGTATCTTTCAAAATCTGGAGATACATAGTCTTCGAAAATTTTATTCAAACTACTATGGAAATAATCCTTCTCAAAATAATTAAACAAAACCGACAAAAAAAGACGAGCTTATATAAGATTATCGCACATGAATTAAGAATTTCAATAGTGATACGATTTTTCGGGCCGACATTTTCACATGAGTGACCCCCGTTGCAAGGGATGTGTGTTCATATTGAGTGGTCATCTCTTGACAGGTTGCCAAAGTGTGTCCTTGCTGTTCTATTAACCCATAGCTGGAGCAAAAAGAGTATTTGTGGGAGAGTTAATGTTAAGAGCCTGGCCAGAATTCGTAATCGATTGGCTGAATTATCTTTCCCAGCCGCTAAACGTTACGCCTACACGAACATAAAAATGACAATCCGCCCATTTAAAACTTCAAAACATATAGAGCTCTTTTATTGCTGTAACGAGATAAAAGTGTATGAGCTCTTTATTGTGCTCCCATTGCAATAAAATCCGTAGTAATTATAGGAGTTTATTTAAGAGCAATTAGAATCTGCACCCCGAAATTCCTGCAAGATGAAGACATGAATATCTAAAACGCTTTGAAACTCCTCAAATTCTCGAATTATTTCCTTCACAAAATCCACATAAGAAAAAATACAAAATCCATCAATAATGAAAATGGCCGATCGTAACAAAAGTAGGGACATAACTACCAATTCCATAAGAGACACCATCGAAAATAACTTATCCAACTTTTACATAAAAATCATCAACACCACATATAAAGCAATAAGAAATATAGATTTTTAAAATTTTTTTAAGCGTATCACCCCAAGCAAGGCTAGAGGCCACTAGCACGCAAGGGGTTATAGAAGGGTTGGAGGAAGAGCAGATAGGAGTGGTAAAGGAGAGGATGTGGAGAAAGAGAAAGACAGTGGGTCAATCAAGGCAAGGGGGTTATAGAAGATTTGAAGCGAGAGCAGATAGGAATGAAAGATGAAAGGATGTGGAGAAGGGAAGTGGATACATCAAGGCAACTGGAGATGTCGATTGACGCTACACTTAAACCGTTGGAGATTGTATTTGTCAGGGAAACAGTAATAGGGAAGGGAGTTCCATAGGCGAGATGTGCGAGACATGAAGCTATTGGAGTTAAAGAGACGTCTACATCTAACAGTTTCAACGGTGAAGGGGTGGGAACGGGATGTCAGCCTCGTAGGACGTTTAAATTCACGAGGCCTAGGGACAAGCGAAAGCAGCTCCTCGGAGCAATTACCGTGAAAGTACTTGTAAAAAAGGCAGAGCGAGGCAACATCGCGTCTGTGAGAGAGCGACTGCAGACGAATTGACAGATCAGGGCCAATCACATTGCATATCCGTCTCTGGATCATATCAAGAATCCTGAAGCAAACAGCAGGGGCCCCAGACCATATATGGCAGCAATACTCCATGCAAGGGCGAATGGTCGATTTATAGACTTGGAGGATCGATTCCGGGGAGAAAAACTTCCTGGTTCGGTACAGGGAATCAACTTTCCTTGCGGTGGATAATGCACAAACGAGAGAGCAACAGGATGGAAACCAAAATATAATGTATAGATTGTACAAAATGCACATCGATGTACCATGGAAAATACCCATATAAACAATAAAAGGATAGGACTCAGGAAGAGAGAAGATGACAACTGGCGTCGCATTTAAATTTTTGAACAACGTGGTTGACGGGGAAGCAAGAAATTGGAAAAAAAGATTCCACAGGAGAGAAGTGCGAGAAAAGAAAGTAATAGAGTAGAACTGGCGGTTGCATCTAACTAGTTAAACATTAAAACCAAGTGTGTTCATTAAGTGGAATTGATAATTTCAATAATACGCAACATCTTGAAGGTAAAGCTGTTTAATAGGATGTAAATAATGTTTAATAACTCTTGAAAGATAAACGTAACTATTTGAATTGCAGCAATTTATTTCATTTGATTTTTGTCGAGAAATGTTGTCCAAGATAAATCTGTATTTTCAAATTTACTCAGAAACCGATCAACCAATTTTCCTAAGTACCTGCTCATAAATTAGGAATAAGTTTATGTCACATTAATTATAATAAAATCGAAAAAAATGACTGACATATGGGTTGGGCTGAATGACAGATTTTAAAACATAAACGCTTATTGCGTTATTTCTACCGAAATATTTTTTATCATACTTGAGTCTATCAGAAAACATTGGCTTTGATCTTGAATTCCTAAATAAATTTTGGAGGTGTTTATGCTTAAAGTACTTCGGGAAACATTGGTTAGGTTTATACTAGAGTCTATAGGTAAATATTGTTCAGATTTATACTTGAGACTATGGATAAATAGTGATTAGGATAAGCGTAGGTTTACAGTTAAACATAGTTCGGTGTGTAATTGCAGCCATTACTTGAGTTTAAGCTTTAGATTATTGAAAAAATTGATCCTTTTTATGCTTAATTCTGGAAATATGCACCCGGGTGTAACCCCCTTTTTATTGAATTCTAAGACATCTGTTGGGAATAAAGTCCGCGTATTCTAGAAAGTGGTGACAAATTAAAACTACTAGATCTCTAAGGTTGCTGAGGCGTGAATCATAAAAATAAATGTTTACGAGTAAATATTAGCAAGCTTTTCAGGTACACACCGGTCGGCTTTGTTCATGAGTTTGTAGGTAAACATTCATCATTTTTATACTTGAAACTATAGTAAAGTTCGGTGTACTGTATATCTATGAGTACAGATAAAAATCGCTCGCTATGCATGACATTATAGATTAACATTAATAGGGTTTATACTTAAGTCTACAAGTAAACATTTTCAAGTTTATGCCTGAATCTGTCTGTAAACATTGTATGGATTCCGACTTGAGTCTATGTGTTATATAGGAATAAAGTATAGCTGCCGACACTTGAGTTTGAACATAGATCGCCAGTGACAAAATTCAAGCGATCCCATTATTGAATTAAGTAGACCACGTGACCATAGAGGAAACGCATTCATGGGAATTCGCGTGACGTCTAGAGGAACGTTATTTCTAGGTTATCTTCTATCACTGACGGATCACCATTTCTAGTCTATCCTCTATTACTTTACGACCGCTATTCACTACTCTATTCACTATGTTATTTCTCTATTCGGATCACTATCCAGTGATTACTATTCGAGCGAGTATTATCGAGCAAGCACTATTAGTGCGAGTGCTATTCGAAGGCGACTGACACCAGTATTGTTCAACGGCATACTGTAGTTGTATCTGCGATTACAAAGTCTCTACTACGAGGAGCATTACGAAAATGACAACGAGCATTCGTTGACATTACAAGAGTGACAACGTGTGTTCGTTAATATCACAAAAATATTGGTCGAGCATATGCTTCCGTTAGTACGTAATCATTTAAAGAGTCTATATTTGAGTCTAGGTAAACATTAGTCCTATTTAAGTACAAGTAAACTCTGAATGACTTTATGCTTGAATCTATAGATAAATACTGGCCATATTTCTCAACTCGGTATCTTCGCTGATGATACAGCTATTTACTCCGCTCTTAATAGAAAGTTTAATCAGTGCAATAAGATGAAATTGGGAGTTGATCTCAAAAATGACATACAATATGTTGTTAACTGGTGCAAGAAATGACTTGTTAATTTTAACACCTCCAAAACGAAACTGCTCGCTATCAATCGTCTGAGAGACCATTTTCTGCCTCCCATCAGAATAGCTGATGCTAATCTCCAAAGATTATCGTTGCGACTTCTCGGGCTAATATTTTCAGCTGTCATGAAGTGGGTAGATTATATTGAATCAACTGCTACGTCTGCTGTTAGGAATGTTGGTTCACTGGGTCGGGCTAGACCATTTTTTCTCTCCAGAATTTATCTTACATATTCATACGTCTACCATTCCAACGTGCTTTGAATACCATGGCTACATATAATCTAGTATTCCAGCTGTATATTTACAGATTTTTGATAAAATTCAAAGAAGAATATGCAATGTTATTAGACTTGAATTTGCACTTCAGCTTCAGTTACTTTCCCAGCGCCATAACTTAGACTTCCCTGTCAATGTTTTAGGAATACTTTCTTAAACTATCTGATTAACTTTGATCTATGTACCTAGATTTTATGAATTTAATCGCAGTACTAAATTAGAGACATGGTTTCATGATTTTACAGGAGAAATGGCTAGAAGTACCCGAAAGTTCTATGCTAAGAAAATCTCTCACTGGGGAACTCTCTACAGGCTTCTTACTGCCTAGTCAACACTGAAATTTGTCAAGAACCTGTAAATATGCAACTGGAAGACTAGATCATATGAATAAAATAACTATTAAATAACAATATTATGAAGAGGGCAGATAACGATTGACATTGCTTTTAAATTAAAAAAAATGAATTTTTATTGTTTTTTTCTATAATTGTAATTTTCTTAAATTTACGAGCGCTCAATAACCCCTTGCGCCTTAATGCGTTTTATTGCCTTTCTTGGGGTAAAATGATAAAAAAATAAATTAATAATTGAATTTGTAGATAAATATTGGGTGTGGGGAGTTATAATTAAAACTACTGTTGGTCTGGTTTATGTTTTACTTGACAGGTAAACTATTGTCGGGTTTATACTTTAATATATTATAAACCTAATAAGTGATTCTTCATAGGCAAGTGGGCCCTTTTAGGAGCTTCTTACCTCTATGAAGCAAACACTCTCGGCATATTCTAAGCCAATTCGACCAGGTATGTTTGCAATATGACTTCGAATACTGGATTGTGCGTGTGCCAAGAATCTACAAGGAAATAATTATTCCATAAATATTTACTAAGTACAAATGATGTAGTTTTCAAATAAATCATGAAGTGCGTTTTTTTTAAAACAAATACCGAAACGCAACATTATTTTTGGACAGTTCAGACAGACAGCCTTGGAATTAAACACACTCAGATTGAAGTACAAACATTTACATAGAAAAAGAGAGAGTGAGTTTAATAAGAGAAAAAAAGTAATGGAAGAAGACAGGGAAATGAAAGCAAAGATGAAAACGAGGAAACAAAAATGTAGTCAATCAATGAAGATAGTTAACTACCTCGTCAAGTAAACAGGCCCCCATTCAGAAATCTGATTTCACCTTCTACATAATTAAGAAACATCTTTCTTTCATTTAGATTTTTTAACGCCACTAAAATCACCGTCATTTTCTTAGCCATTTTTTGCCTCGTTTTCATTTTGAATCTTAATAAAAATTTATTTATGTTTATTGTTTCATGTTATATTTTTCACTTCAACTCCACTTAATCTCTCGTCAACTTGCTCATCATGATCGGTCAATAATTGTCTTTTTTGTTCAGCAAACATTTGAAATAACAAAGTACACTTCAAGTCTCTTATCTTTTCATTGCTTTAATTCTTTTTTTAAAACTTCTTCTCTACGGTTATCTAATCATTATCCGTTAAAATCCTGCTAATGACTTGTCTCATCTGGCAAAAAACGCCAATCTCTGTTGGCTCCAAATAAGTCAGTCGAGATTAGATTATAAAACTGTTCCTATACGCACAAGAAACAGTTCTTACATACGCATGCATGCGAAAATTTAATTATACACTACTGATATTGCCATGTGAAAAAGTTAGGACACCCTATGGATATCTTCTTTCTTTTTCAACATATTCAAACATATTAGTATTTAGATATGCAGTTAATATAACTAAATCAAGATCATTGAAAATTATGTTTTGTCAATTATTCTGAAATCTGGACATTTAATAGATTTCGAGATTTAGATTTAAAAATTTAGATTTAGAAATCCACTTCGTGTGTAATTAATAAATTATGAAACTTTTTTTAGAATCACTTGCAGCATATCAGATGCAAATATTTAAAACATAGTTAGAGGGGATTTTGGAGGAGCCCCTTATTCCAGCATCAGGCATTTAGTTTGATTTGTTTAATTAAATGCTATCGAAATATCGCTCTGAGACTTTCGGAAGGAAGATAGTAGTAGCATTAGAGTCTGGCAAAGGAATTCGGAAGATCTCCAAGCAATTAGAAATAAATCATTCCACTGTCCTGAAGATTATTCAAAATGGGAAGATATTTAAAAGAACTGTCAACACGCCAAGGAAGTTCAACCCAAGAGCATACAGCAAGTCTCCGAAAAACCTAAAATGATACCCCGGTATCTGCACGTAGAACTTGCTAATGTTGATGTCAAAATATGCGTATCTACTATTAAACGGAGATTGCAAAAGTTTGATTTGTATGGGAGGTCTACAAGAAACCCCTACTATCAAACAAGAAATGCATCAAGGCAAGATTGAAGTGTGCTAGAAAATACCTAGAGAAAAAACACGTATTCTAGAACAATGTACGTTAGGAAGATGAATTCAAAGTAGAAATATTTGGATACTGTAACAGAAGGAAAATTTCGTGCCAAACAATGGCAGCATTTAATACTAAGTATGACGTAGGGGCGTGAAAACGTCAGGGCCGCGGCTTGTTCTACTGTACCAAGACATGGGAAGCCCACCATCATAGAATCCAACATGTATGCTTTATTTTACCATTGGATACATTATTTACATTATAACGGACTATTGTCCTCATCTTTGTTGCTATATTTAGTACAACGTTTCGGCCGTTGTACGCTCCGTCCTTCTTCAGTTGGTTGGAATGTCGAACTGAACCCTTTATTTCGATCAATGGGTAGACTGTTCTAGTTCCACGTGCCATGTTAATTCCCCTCTCCAAGTTCTCCACTGCCATAACCGGGTATTGAACTCACACTCTTTGGGTCCTCTCAGTGTATCTAACCAAGGCGTTTATCCACTGTGCCAGTGAGCGAAATAAAGGGTTCAGTTCGACATTCCAACCACTTGAAGAATGCCGGAGCGTACAACGGCCGAAACGTTGTGATAAACATGGCGACAAAGATGAGGAGAGTAGTCCGAATAATGTAAATAGTGTACATAATACCTCATCTCAGAAATATAGACATATACTAAAAGTATCATATTCAATTGGTTAGTTTGGCTATTTTTGTTTAATGTCATATCAACCCATATGCGTTATTTAATGATGAAATCTAAATATGAAAATTCAAACTTTATAATTAATTAAAAAAATGATATTATCTCATGATTAAATTATAATCATTTAGTTAGATTTTTTTACCGAATCATCTTAAAAAATCAAAAGATAAAAGAAAACTTGTTTCACCTGAAAATAATCATAGTTGATCATAGCAAATTATTTGTTTTTTGACAATGTATTCCAGGCCTTGAATTACACTATAAAATGTACTGATAGTCATTTTGCTGCAAAAATGTACTCTTGTTATTTCTACTATAAAATATATTGTTGATAATTCAACTATGATATTAGTTATTGGTAATAAAATGTATTTTTGGTAATTCTACTTTGAAATATATTGTAAGTAATTCTGCTATAAAATATAATGTTGGTAATTCTGCTATAAAATGTATTGTAGGTAATTCTAGTATAAAATGTATTGTTGGTAATTCTACTATAAAATGTATTGTAGGTAATTCTGCTATAAAATGTATTGTTGGTAATTCTGCTATAAAATGTATTGTTGGTAATTCTACTATAAAATGTATTGTTGGTAATTCTGCTATAAAATGTATTGTAGGTAATTCTACAATAAAATGTATTGTTGGTAATTCTACTATAAAATGTATTGTTGGTAATTCTACAATAAGATGTATTGTTGGTAATTCTACTATAAAATATAATGTTGGTAATTCTAATATAAAATGTATTTCTGGTAATTCTACTATAAAATGTATTGTTGGTAATTCTACTATAAAATGTATTGTTGGTAATTCTGCTATAAAATGTATTGTAGGTAATTCTACAATAAAATGTATTGTTGGTAATTCTACTATAAAATGTATTGTTGGTAATTCTACAATAAGATGTATTGTTGGTAATTCTGCTATAAAATATAATGTTGGTAACTCTACTATAAAATGTATTTCTGGTAATTCTACTATAAAATGTATTGTTGGTAATTCTACTATAAAATGTATTGTTGGTAATTCTGCTATAAAATGTATTGTAGGTAATTCTACAATAAAATGTATTGTTGGTAATTCTACTATAAAATGTATTGTTGGTAATTCTGCTATAAAATGTATTGTTGGTAATTCTACTATAAAATGTATTGTTGGTAATTCTGCTATAAAATGTATTGTTGGTAATTCTACTATAAAATATATTGTTGGTAATTCTGCTATAAAATGTATTGTAGGTAATTCTACAATAAAATGTATTGTTGGTAATTCTACTATAAAATGTATTGTTGGTAATTCTACAATAAGATGTATTGTTGGTAATTCTACTATAAAATATAATGTTGGTAATTCTGCTATAAAATATAATGTTGGTAATTCTGCTATAAAATGTATTGTTGGTAATTCTGCTATAAAATGTATTGTTGGTAATTCTACTATAAAATGTATTGTTGGTAATTCATCTATAAAATGTATTGTTGGTAATTCTGCTATAAAATGTATTGTTGGTAATTCTGCTATAAAATGTATTGTTGGTAATTCTGCTATAAAATGTATTGTTGGTAATTCTGCTATAAAATGTATTGTTGGTAATTCTACTATAAAATGTATTGTTGGTAATTCTACTATAAAATGTATTGTTGGTAATTCTACTATAAAATGTATTGTTGGTAATTCTACAATAAGATGTATTGTTGGTAATTCTGCTATAAAATATAATGTTGGTAATTCTGCTATAAAATGTATTGTTGGTAATTCTACTATAAAATGTATTGTTGCTAATTCTACTATAAAATGTATTGTTGCTAATTCTGCTATAAAATGTATTGTTGGTAATTCTACTATAAAATGTATTGTTGGTAATTCTGCTATAAAATGTATTGTAGGTAATTCTACAATAAAATGTATTGTTGGTAATTCTACTATAAAATGTATTATAGGTAATTCTACAATAAAATGTATTGTTGGTAATTCTGCTATAAAATGTATTGTAGGTAATTCTACTATAAAATGTATTGTTGGTAATTCTACTATAAAATGTCTTGTTGGTAATTCTACAGTAAGATGTATTGTTGGTAATTCTGCTATAAAATATAATGTTGGTAATTCTACTATAAAATGTATTTCTGGTAATCCTACTATAAAAGGTATTGTTGGTAATTCTACTATAAAATGTATTGTTGGTAATTCTGCTATAAAATGTATTGTAGGTAATTCTACTATAAAATGTATTGTTGGTAATTCTACTATAAAATGTATTGTTGGTAATTCTACTTTGAAATATATTGTTAGTAATTCTACTAGAAAATGTATTGTTGGTAATTCTGCTATAAAATATAATGTTGGTAATTCTACTATAAAATGTATTGTTGGTAATTCTACTATAAAATGTGTTTCTGGTAATTCTACTATCAAATGTATTGTTGGTAATTCTGCTATAAAATGTATTGTCGGCATTTTCTTATAAAATTATATTGCTGGTATTTTTACTATAAAAATGTATTTTTATCCTTTCCTTTTCCTTTGATTTCTTTGGTTGTGGGGTTAGTCACTATTGGCCATAGTTGTGACCCTATAAGATGCTACCACTCCGCGTCGGGGTAGACGTGGGAACAACAGCAAATAAGAGGTGGTTTCACGCTCTCCAAAACCTCTAATCTCCCTATCAGATGTCTTGCAGCTGTGTGTTATTTTATCGTCGTGACCTGTATACTTTCAAATTACATAAAATATTGACATGTACATATTTCATTAAAGATAATTGGACATTTCTTCTTGGTTCTTTTGATTAACACATGGTTGTATATATAGTTATGCATTAGTCATTCGTGAACATTAATGAGTCTACGATGACGGATAGTAATTCTTGCTACGTTTTGATGCTTCCTTAGACACACGTGTTTCTTCAGCAGCTATAGATACTGTGGACGTTGATAGCACTACAAATGTGTCTAAATCTGTAGTTTATACTAAAACTCTTCTGAGAAGACCATACTTATTTTACTAAGACAGAGCGCATGGGCAAGTATAATCAGTCCTTGAAACAGATGATCAGTCCACTACAACTAACAATAGCTGTGACATAAATGTAACATTCTCCTTTGCCTTAGCGCATAAATTACTCCTTTTGAGTAAATTCACGTCTACTTATCTCTCAGTTGCGTCTCTGTCCTTGTTCAGTGTGCACTCAGGGGCACATCCGTCAAAGGACAGAGTCGCAGTGGAGGAAAATTATACTGAGTGGTGCTCAGCCCTGGTTAACAGCTTCCAGAGTCCGCGCCCCTGTGATTGCACTAGAGAGAAGGATCGGTGCACGCACCAAGGCCAGCGCAACCGACGGTTGCGGGGGCTCGGGGAATTCTTGTTCATTGCCCGGGTGCACGCGCTCGGGCTCCCCACATTAAACCGACCTTGTGTCACAACCTGACCTCGTGGGGGTGAGTAAATATCTACTCTTTTTGACTAATTTCTCGTCTAATTATCATCTCTCAGTTGCGTCTCTGTCTGTGTGCAGAGTGCACTCAGGAGCAACTCCGTAAAAAGGACAGAGTCGCAACTGATGAAAAATATACTGAGAGATGCCCGGCCCTGGGGAACAGCTGCCCGAGGCCGCGCTTTCAGATTGCTCTAGAGAGAAGGATAGGTGCACGCACCGAGGCCAGCGCAACCGATGGTTGCGGGGGCTCGGGGAATTTCTGTTCCTTTCCCTGGTGCACGCGCTCGGGTTCTCCACATTGAACCGATCTTGTGTCACAACCTGACTTCGTGGTGAGGTGATTAAATCCAAAAAAACATTCTTCTGTGCGTTGAATATTGCCAGCCATATCTGGTTTCATGCTCCTCTAATATATCGCCAGAATTTTTTTTTTAATCCAAAAAATGTCTGTGATGTTATTGGTTCGGACATGTCATATCGGCTTCATTCATTTCTCTACCGCCGAACGTGTCTTCCTTCCGCCTTTTTCATAAATAATTTCATGGTGATTTTTCGAATGAGTTCTCTCCCTCGGTATTTGAACCGCATGAATGTAAAAGTACTATTAGCTTGTTTGATTGGTCTCATCGCTTTAATATTAAATTAGTTAGATATAATCGTAAGTTGTATACTAATGGTTTATTTTCTTGCACATTTCGCTACTGGAACTCTTTTCCGGTTTCTTGGTCACGTGTCACCGACAAACTAAATTTAAATACAACATCAATAGCAATCATTTCTCTTCCTGAATCTTGTACTGTTATTTACCTTTCTTCAAACTAATGTTGTCTTCATGTTCAAATAATGGAAGCCTTATTAACAAAAACAAAGAAACCAACACTTAATAATATTAACTTTGAACATGGACATAATATCTTGGCCGTGTTTTGAAAAAAAAACGAAACATTTTTAAAACATACATATAACAAACTATTTCTAATTCTAACAGTTAAAATATAATTCTTGAAAATGCTTAAATGTATAGCCGAAAGCGCTCGGATAAATAGAACATTCGGACAGATTTTATATAATTTATCATCCGAAAAGAAAAAGATTATTAGATCGCTTGAGAAATTGTATAAAAAACTAAATAAAAGCATTTTGTCTGTCGTTTTTAATGAAATGTGCATGATAGAATGATTGCTGCCTAAATACACAAATATATATGTATATATATATATATATATATATATATATATATATATATATATATATATATATATGGAAAAGTTTATAATTGTTCCAACTAGAGAAAAATATATATTTTAAAAAGAGAAGAACTGCAAACATTTTTGGTTATAATGTGGATTTGTTTTAGTGTATATATTAAATGTTATTCTTCATATTGTTGCTACACGTGTTTCCAGTTTCCTGACATTCTTCAGGAAAATTAAAGAAGCTTTTAAAGGAATAAATTTTCCTTATGTTCTTTTAATATTACATTTTTTGGACTTTTGGCCAAAATGAATTTCTGCCTAAATGTTAATCACACACACACACACACACACACACACACACACACACACACACACACACACACACACACACACATATATATATATATATATATATATAGAGAGAGAGAGAGAGAGAGGAAGTCGTGGAGAAACGTGATCGCCAACGCGATCATCACATAGAAAAATGTCTATATGCAAGTAGACAGATAAGCATTGGAAAATTTTATGATTTGCAAAACTAACTCACGAAGATGAAAAAAATTGGAAAATATTAACAGAACTATGACGTGAAAGAAAGACACATTTTTCGTGGATCATTTTAGTATTGAACAACAATAAAGTTATCACATTGTAAATTAGATTTTACATTTACTATGAGACAATTCGTAAGGCAATCATCTGTCGGTTGCAATAAAACAACATGGCTACATTTGCCTTGCGTGTCTGAAAAATGATTGGTTCTGCTTTTCGATTTCTTCTGAATTGAATTCTTTTTTTAATTTCATTTTATTCTTTTCTTATTCCTTTAAACATCGTTATTTCCGCTCGAGTACTATTCACTCCCTTTCTCTTCTTTCTTCTAATTCTCTTTCTTCATTTTCTCTCTCTCTCTCTCTCTCTTCTAATTCGCTTTCTTCTGTTTCTCTCTCTTTCTTCTAATTCGCTTTCTTCTCTTTCTCTCTCTTTCTTCTAATTCGTTTTCTTCTCTTTCTCTCTCTTTCTTCTAATACTCTTTCTTCTCTATCTCTCTCTTTCTTCTAATTCTCTATCTTCTCTTTCTCTCTCTTTCTTCTAATTCTCTTTCTACTAATTCTCTTTATCTCTCTTTCTTCTATTTATCCCCTTTCTCTTCTTTCTTCTATTTCTCTCTTTTCTCTTTCTCTTTCTTCAATTTCTCTCTCTTCTCTTTCTCTCTGTCTTCTATTTCTCTCTCGCCCTTTTCTCTTCTTTCGTCTGATTATCTCTCTTCCTTTCTCTTCTTTCTTCTATTTATCTCTTTTTCTTTCTCACTCTTTCTTTTATTTCTCTCTCGTCCCTTTTTCTTCTTTCTTCTATTTCTCTTTCTTTGCCTTCTCTCTCTTTCTTCCATTTCTCTCCCTTTTCTTTATCTCTCTTTCTTCTATTTCTCTCTCTCCTCCCCCTCTCTCTCTCTTTATATCTTTCTTAATGCTTTTCAAAATATCTTTCTCTTGAAAAAGATACCATATATTCTTTCCATCTTTGAAAACCTCTTTCAATTCACGAAGTAGTTTATTTTTTTCACTTTCTTTCATCTATCTATCTATCTATCTGTCTATCTATCTATCTATCTATCTATCTATCTATCTATCTATCTATCCGCCTGTCTGTCCGTCTGACATTCTGCTCAAAACGATCTATTTGTTAATATCATTCTGTTTTATCTTTTTTATTTCATTTATATATATCAATAAATCTATCTAAATGTTTTTATATCTATCCATTTTCATCTATCCATAGTTATCTAACGAGATGATTCGATATCTATCTATCTATCTATCTATCTATCTATCTATCTATCTATCTATCTATCTGTGACTCAAACATACATATATATAAATTTTCTATCTAAATGTTAGTTTACCGTTTTCATATTCCACGCATCCGGTTTGAATTTTTCTGACCTCCTCCCTCTCCCCCCTCTCTCTCTCTCTTCCATTCCTCAATCAATGTTTCTCTCTTTTATCATTTCATTTAATCTCGCCATTTTATAAATGCATTTTTCACTCTCTTGGTGACATTCATAACTTTATTCATATTTTCTTTCCTATTTATGGCTATCCTTACTCTCCCTCCTTTTGTTATCTTTGTTTCAATCTTTCTTTCCTATAATACCCCTCAATTCCTTTCCTTTGTTCTTTCGCTTTCATCTGTCCTTTCTCTATATTCTTTCGTGCTTTCCCCTTCTGAGTTCATGCCTTCTTTCTTCCCTTTCACTTCTCTTTTCTTTTCTGCCTTCCATCCATCTCTTCTTCCTTTCGGATTTATTTCCTTCGTTCTTCCTATCCAGCTCTCCTTTCTCTTTTATATTTATTTCCTTCTCATCTTTAATGCCTTCGATTTTACCTTTCCATTCTTTCTTTCTTTCTTTCTTTCTTTCTTTCTTTCTTTCTTTCTATCCTTTCCGTTTTATTTCCATATTTCTTTCACCTTAAACATTTAACCTTTTCTTTTTAAACCATTTTTCTCTTAATTGCTTTTTTCCTCACTCACTTTCACTCTGTCTCGACAAAATCGTTACCAACCTTCTTTTTACTGTCCTTTTCTTTCGCACTTTTCGTCACTTTTCCACGGTTTCACGCGACTCTTCTCTCTACCTTCTTGCTCTCTCCTATCTCTCTGTTCTTCTCTCCCTTTCGGCGCGTAATAGGCTTTGTTTCTCTATTTTCGTTCATCGAAATTACAAGTTCGTCCTGGTTATAAACTACAACTGTCCTGACAGCGACCGAACCCACTGTTCCGGCCTGTGTCCACGTCTTTTTTCTTCTTGCCTCTTTTTGTTGTTCTAGCCTAAATCCACCAAACGCATTAGTCTTCACGTTCATCCTTCTCATTATATGGCGCATAAAACAAATTGAAACCAAAAGAATATAACAATCGCCAAACACTCACGTGTGGATTGCTGATTGAGTTTGCTTGTAAAATGTTCTAATTAGATTGCAACGGTTCCCCCGTTCGAATTCTTATCTAATTTGGAGTGGCGCGTAATTCTGTGTTTGCCCGGCGCGAGTTTGATTTTCCTGTATTTTCTTCTTTTTCTTTTCTAGTTGTACCATTTCTTTTTGTTACTCCAAAGCAAAGACACTCGCAGGTTTGGCAAGCAGCAAGAGGCGAAACAGCAAAACGATTCGTCGGAACGAACGAGGTTGCTTCAGCTCAATGATAACTGAACCGCACAGAAATAAGGACAATAAAACTGACAAATAAAAGGCATTGAATCTCGACGATTTTCTCAACGTTCGTTGATATGAAAATCAGTCAGTTTTATCTAATTCTCTTTCTGATATATATATATATATATATATATATATATATATATATATATATATATATATATATATATATATATATATATGTGTCTTTGTTTCTTTTCTTTATTGATTCTCTTTTTCCTTTTATTTTCGGGTTTCTTCGGATTGGGATAAAAATATTATTCCAAAAATAATTATTCAACATCTTCTTTACGGACATTTATACTCCATTATTGTTTACCTTCTATTCTTCCGCCATTTTGTCCTTTTCTCTTTTCCTTCCTTTATTTTTTTTCTGTCATTGATATCTATTTTCTATTCTTCATTCTTCAAGAATTTTGCGATTTTTATATCATATATTCTTTACCTTATAAAGGTTTCATTCGTTTTTTTTTCATTCTCACTAAGCTTATTTACTCTTTCACATTTCCAATAACTTAATTCTCTATTTCCCCGATTTTCTTTCTTTCTTTCCCAATAAGTTCATTCTTAATCATTCCTCCTCTTCTTTCTCTCACTTTCTGACTTTCCTTCTATGTATTTCACTGACTGTTTTTCGTTACAAATTTATTTTCTTCTGTTGTGTTATCTCCACGAAATCAATCAAGTACATTCCTTCGAAATAAATACATTTCCTATCCAATAAAATCAATGTTTATTTCCTTCCCAATAATATCAGTTCCTTTCATTCTTTCTCGGTTAATTCATTCACCTCTTTCCTTTACAATAAGTTATTTTTCTTTCCCTTTCAATAAAGTAATTGTCTTTCTTTCCCTCTCAGTAATTCATTCACCCTCATTCCTTTTGAATAAGTATTTATTTATTTCCCATTCATTAAAGTAATTGTTTTTCTTTCCTTCTCTGTTAATTCATTCGACCTCTTTCTTTTTTCAAGAAGTACTTCTTTCTCTCCCTCTCATTAAAGTAATTTTCTGTCTTTCCTTATGGTATAATTCATTCACTCTTTTTCCTTTTCAATAAATATTTCTTTCTTTCCATTTCATTAAAGTTATTGTCTTTCTTTCATTCTGGTATAATTCATTCCCCCTCTTTCCTTTTCAATAAGTATTTCTTTCTTTCCCTTTCAATAAAGCAATTTTCTTTCATATCTTCTCGGTTAATTCATTCAACCTCTTTCCTTTTTGTTATGGCAAAACTGACCCATAATAGTAATGGACTATCCCGTACACCATAAATACTGCGCCTCAAGAGGAAGCAGTAGTGTGAGCCAGACACAGAGTCAGTGTCAGTCAGTCAGAGACAGAGTCGCGTCAGACGATTACTGTAACACATTGGAATAGTGATACTTCGAGACAACATAGTTCTCTCTAACCTAACCTGATTGTGATTACTAACACTTCTACTTCTTTTGTATATATTTCTATTTGTAATATATCTGTGTTATTCCATACCTGTGTTCGAGTTATTTTTCATTGGTTCTACCTTGAGTCATCACCGTGGTACAAGGAACCATAACAGTGGCGACGAGGAAACCCCTAAAGGAAATACGAACTCTATAAGCTGAGGACATACATTTTTGCTATCCGTCGCACATAACAGTGGCGCCGAGGTAACCCAAAGGACATACAAATTCTATTCGCGGAGACATAATTTTTTGCTATACGTCGCACATAACAAGTGGCGACCTGGAAAACCCCTAAAGAAAACCAAATTCTCTACGCGGAGGACATACCTTTTTTTGCTATCCGTCGCACATAACAGTGTCGACGAGTAAACTCTTAAAATAAACAAGTCCTACGCGAGATTCTAAAAAAAAAACTAGTTCTACGCGAACACACACAAAAAAAAAATCAAATTTCACTGCCAACAAAGGAATTTTTTTCTACGTAAACAGGTTACAGAATAACAGGTTACACAAAATTACGTCAATATGGAAGATTTCAAGTCAACCATTATGGAGCTTATCAAAAGCCAATTTCAACAGCAGCAAAAAAACGAACAGAAATATTTGGAATTGCAAGAATTATTGCTACGTGTAATGTCAAATAAAGAGCAAAAATCCGAGAACGAAACAGTTCTCTCACAAGACGCTATTTGGAGTACTATCGGAGATTTCAAATACACACCCGACGAAGATAAAACTTTTGCAAACTACTTCCGAAGTTACGAAGATCTATATGAATTTGACTACAAAGATTGGCCAGATGCACGTAAAGTACGACTATTGCTAAGAAAATTAGGCACATGCGAATATACCAAATTCGTAGATTATATCCTTCCAAGAAAAACAAGTGAGTTAACGTTTAAAGAAGCCATTAAACTGGTAGCAGGACTTTTCAGCCATAATACTTCACTATTCCACAAAAGATGGAAATGCATGAACCTTACAAAAAAGTACAATGAAGATTACATAACTTTCGCGTCAATTGCCAACAAATATTGTGACGACTTCAAATTATCAGACAATTTCAAATACTTAATTTACGTCCAAGGCCTGGTCTCAACCAAACACGCGGAAATAAGACGAATAATCCTTACTAAATTGGAGAGTGAACATGATTTGACACTTCAAAAGCTAGCCGAAGACTGCCAGAGATGCAACAGTGTGAAGAAAGACACAAAAGACATAGAAGAAGCTGACATAGCACACATACATAAAGTACGAAGACAAACCAACTTACCCTCCTCACAAACAAACCAAACCAATTTCACCCCGCTCAAGGATAGATAAAACAAAATTTTCTAACTCTAAAAATCAATACAAAAAAAACTACCAGCCAGTCCATGCTATCATTGTGGGACTTGGTATTGGTTTTAAGACTGTACATACAGTTTTAAAACTTGTCTATCATGTAGAAAATAGGACACAAAAGTTCTCATTGCTGGTATAGAAGAGAAAGCAAAAGCAGAATAAGAATTACGAGGACTGACCAAGCAGATGAGACTAACATAAGAAAATACGTACAAGTTGAAATGCAAAACAGAAAAGTTAGGCTACAGCTGGATTCTTGCTCAGACTTAACGATTATAAACCTACAAACATGGAGAAAACCGAACAAACCTGCCATGTTCTAAACGGATAAAATTGCTAGATCAGTTACGGGGAGAATGATAAAATTCGAGGGTTAAGTAATTACAAACGTATTATTTAATGGAATGACGAAAAAACAAAGATGTACGTCTTAAGAAATACCCAAAACCTTTTCGGAACGGACTGGATGCAAAAATTCGATATGTGGGATCTACCTATAAGTATGTACTGCCAAAAGGTAAAAAGCTTACCAACCGAGGCAGACAAATTAAAAGAAAAATTAAAAACGAGTTTCCACGAAGTGATTTCAGCAGGCCTAGGAAGATATAAGAAAATGGCAGCTAATATGGAAATTAAGGAAAACGTTCAGCCTATTTTCAAGAAAAAAAGGAGGGTACCGTTTCCGTCAATTGAAAACATTGATCAAGAATTAACCAGACTCGAAAACACTGGCATATTAACAAAAGTAGAATACAGTAAATGGACCGCTCCGACGGTCTACGTCAAAAAGAAATCAGGCGAAATTCGAATTTCCGCTGATTTTTCTACAGGTTTGAACGCAGCCATAAAGGACTAGCACTATCCTCTACCCACTCCAAAACAAGTATTCCCTAAATTAAATGGCGGAAAATATTTTTCAAAAATTGATTTAAGTGAGGCGTACCTGTAAATTCCAGTCGATGAGGAAAGTTCAAAACTACTATGCATAAATACACACAATGGACTGTACATATACCAAAGATTACCTTTTGGAATTAAGGTCGCGCCGGCTATATTCCAACAGACAATGGATACGATGCTTGCCGGACTAGAGTACACAATTGCATACCTGGATGACGTATTGATCATTAGCGAAAACGTTGAACAACACAAGGAACATGTACAGGAAGTATTTAAAAGAATACAAAGCTATGGATTCAAAGTAAAAGAAAATAAGTGCAATTTTTTCATGAAGGAAATCAAATAACTCGGTCATATAATAGATCAAGAAGGTAGACGACCAGACCTTGAAAGGTCAATAGCAATTAAAAAAATGCCAGTTCCTAAAAACATAACAGAACTAGAAAGTTTTCTAGGATTAGTAAGTTACTACCAGGAATTCATACCTCAAATGCATAAACTTCGCGCACCAATGAACGAGCTGCTAAAGAAAGAAAATTTTGGCAGTGGACAGATCAATGCCAAAAAGCATTTGACGAAATAATCAAAACGTTAACTTCAGCTTTATTTTTGGCACACTACGATCCCAAACTAGAAATTATTGTAGCAAGTGACGCTAGCGCCTACGGAGTCGGAGCTTGTATATTACATAAAATGCCAGATGGGACAACAAAACCATTGCATATGCTTCTCGAACCTTACTACAAGCGGAGAAAAATTATTCACAAATAGAGAAAGAAGCTCTAGAAATTATCTTCGCGGTCACGAGGTTTCATAGGTACATCTATGGTAGACAATTTACTCTTCAGACGGATCACAAACCGTTACTAACAATTTTTGTTTCGAAAAAAGGTCTACCGGTTTACACTGCAAATAGGTTACTTAGATGGGGAACAATTCTTCTGAACTATAATTTCAGATTGGAATATTTACCAACGAAAAAGATCGGGCATGCGGATGGTCTGTCGAGACTTATACCAACAAAGACAGAGCCATTGGAAGATACGGTAATCGCAGCCTTAAGAAACGAAGATATTAGGACAGTACTATGTTGTACAGTTAGAAACTTTCCAGTCACACTGCAAGACATAAAAAATGAAGCCAAAATCAACGAATTTATTAATGAAACAAAAGCAAGAGTAGCAGAGAAAATGAGCTAATATTGGACAGCTTTTCTCTATGCGACAATGTGTTACTTTACAAAGAAAGAATTGTTATTCCCAAACATTACAAAAGCGGATATTAAAGGATTTCCATAGGGGCCATCCTGGTAAAAATAGAATGATGTCGCTAATGCGAAGCTATGTATATTGGAAGAACATGGACCAGGATATTACTCAGATGGTGGAAATGTGCAAGGGTTGTAATTTAGCACCCAAAGCACCGCCAATCATCCATAAGCCATGGCCAGAGACTGATCGACCGTGGTCAAGAATACACGCAGATTATGCAGGACCAATTGACGGTTCGACTATTTAATCATAGTGGATAGCTATAGTAAATGGCCGGAGGTGTTTCGTTGCAAATGTCCTCCTTCAGAAACGACCATAAATTGCCTCCACGGATTGGAGTCAGAGATAATGGAACGCAATTCACGTCAGCAGATTTCCAAGAGTTTTGCGAAATTTATCAATTAAAACATATAAAATCCCCGCCTTATCACCCAAATCAAATGGGCAGGTGGAGAGATTTGTTGATACACTCAAAAGAGCGATACGAAAAGCCAACGATGTGCCTACGAAGAAAGCACTACAGCAATTTCTTCATGTATATCGAATAACGCCAAATAATGCTACACTATCAACACTATCATCAGCAGAAGAGATGTTTGCTAGAAAAATCACGTCAGCATTTGATAAATTGCTACCAAGTAAAACAAAACAAGTAACACAGTCCTATGCACCAAAAAGAAAATTTCTCCCAGGAGAAAATTTTTTTAAAGCCTATAAAAATAACACATCTTAGTAGGAGCAAGGCACAATTGAGAAAAGAATTGGCAAGATGGTTTACATAGTTCAGGGGAAAAAAATCTCACACAGGAGACACGTGAACCAAATAAGGAAAAGACTGTTATAGGACGCTAACGGTCCACCTTAAGAAGAGGTAATGGACACGATTTTCGATGCGTTTGATATAAAAGACCGCAAACAATACCAGAACCAAGAAAATCGTCTCGAAAAAGAAAATTTACAGAACCTTTGGAAATAGATCCAAAGAAAAAAAAGATTAAAAAACTGTGCTACGCAAAAGCTTCGGAAGGGGGTTGTTATGGGAAATTGACCCATAATAGTAATGGACTATCCCGTACACCATAAATACTGCGCCTCAGGAGGAAGCAGTAGTGTGATCCAGTCATTTTTGGACGTCTCACCTATCAGGTCGAACTCTCTGCCTCTGAGACAGAGGGGAACTCTCTGCCTTTGGGCAGAGAGGAACTCGGACGAGGCTCCGCCGAAGGGCAGAGCCTCGTTCGGGGAGGTTGACCGGCCCGATCCCGTTTATACGGGATCTATGGGCTATTTTTTGGCCGAGCCTACGGGCTCGGGTACCCCACTTTAAACCCGGCCTTGTGCCACATCTGTCCCTCGTGGGGAGGACACTAAATACTCCAGTCATTTTTGGACGTCTCACCTATCAGGTCGAACTCTCTGCCTCTGAGGCAGAGGGGAACTCTCTGCCTTTGGGCAGGCAGGAACTCGGACGAGGCTCCGCCGAAGGGCAGAGCCTCGTTCGAGGTGGTTGACCACCCCGATCCCGTTTATACGGGTTCTACGGGCAATTTTTGCCCGAGCCTACGGGCTCGGAAAGCCCACATTAAACCGGCCTTGTGCCACATTCGACACACGTGGGCGTGTTGTTAAACATCGTGATCCAGTCATTTTTGGACGTCTCACCTATCAGGTCGAACTCTCTGCCTCTGAGGCAGAGGGGAACTCTCTGCCTTTGGGCAGAGAGGAACTCGGACGAGGCTCCGCCGAAGGGCAGAGCCTCGTTCGAGGTGGTTGACCACCCCGATCCCGTTTATACGGGTTCTACGGGCAATTTTTGCCCGAGCCTACGGGCTCGGAAAGCCCACATTAAACCGGCCTTGTGCCACATTCGACACACGTGGGCGTGTTGTTAAACATCGTGTGAGTCAGTCCTTTTTGGACGTCTCAGCTATTCGGTCGAACTCTCTGCCTCTGAGGCAGAGGGGAACTCTCTGCCTTTGGGCAGAGAGGAACTCGGACGAGGCTCCGCCGAAGGGCAGAGCCTCGTTCGAGGTGGTTGACCACCCCGATCCCATTTATACGGGTTCTACGTGCAATTTTTGCCCGAGCCTACGGGCTCGGAAAGCCCACATTAAACCGGCCTTGTGCCACATTCGACGCACGTGGGCGTGTTGTTAAACATCGTGTGAGTCAGTCCTTTTTGGACGTCTCACCTATCAGGTCGAACTCTCTGCCTCTGAGGCAGAGGGGAACTCTCTGCCTTTGGGCAGGGAGGAACTCGGACGAGGCTCCGCCGAAGGGCAGAGCCTCGTTCGAGGTGGTTGACCACCCCGATCCCGTTTATACGGGTTCTACGGGCAATTTTTGCCCGAGCCTACGGGCTCGGAAAGCCCACATTAAACCGGCCTTGTGCCACATTCGACACACGTGGGCGTGTTGCTAAACATCGTGTTAGATCCAGTTTTTTGGACGACTCACCTAGCAGGTCGAACTCTCTGCCTCTGAGGCAGGGGGTAACTCTCTGCGTTTAGGCGGAGAGGAAATCGGTAAGCCCACATTAAACCGGCCTTGTGCCACATTTGACACACGTGGGCGTGTTGATGAATATAGTGTGAGCCAGACACAGAGTCAGTGTCAGTCAGTCAGATACAGAGTCGCGTCAGACGATTACTGTAACACATTGGAATAGTGATACTTCGAGACAACATAGTTCTCTCTAACCTAACCTGATTGTTATTACTAACACTTCTACTTCTTTTGTATATATTTCTATTTGTAATATATCTGTGTTATTCCATACCTATGTTCGAGTTATTCTTCATTGGTTCTACCTTGAACCATCATCGTGGTACAAGGATAACACTTTCAATAAATATTTCTTTCTTTCCCTTTCATTAATGTAATTTACTTTCATTCTTTCTCGGTTAATTCATTCACCCTCTTTCCTATTCAATAAGTATTTCTTTCTTTCCCTTTCATTAAAGTAATTTACTTTCATTCGTTCTCGGTTAATTCATTCACCCTCTTTCCTTTTCAATGATTTCTTTCTTTATCTTCAAATAGAATAATTTTCTTTTCTTCACAAAATGTTCATATTTTATCTTTTCATTTCTCCATCATTTTTACCCTCTCTTCATGTCTATTTCTTTCTTCTCTTTGATCTTTCGTTTACCTTCTACACTTCATAGTCGTTTTTTACCGTTCGATTTGTAATCTATCTATGCATTCGTTAGTTTATCGTTCTTTGGCTTCCCCTTTTTTATTACACTTTTTTTTTCCCTTTCCACGACATTTTCGTCTTGCGTTCAGTTGTGGATATTTCATTCTCTGTCCGAATTTCTTATCTGATTTTTTTTTTCATATTTATTTATTCCACTCTTTTATTTTTCATGCTCTGGATGTGAAAAATAACTTTGTTTTCCTTTTGACCAAGTAAACATTGTTTAATTGAATAGATGTTATGTATTTTGGTGCCGAGATCCACAATTGACGGTGTTTGTTCGAAAATGTACAGCTATATTTATTTTTTCATTCTCTTTCCTTTTCATTCGCCAACATAAATACCATTGTAAATACCATTTATATCAGTAGAAGTTTCACCATTAAACACCCAGTAAAGAAGTCGATATATTCTCTCTAAATATATAATTTCCATTTTGAAAACAAACCCCCTATTCTCCTACACCCTGTAATTGTGATAATGTATTAAAATTATCTGATAAACATGTTTCATAAAATGCTTAAGTCATAAATTATTTGAACTGCATTGTCAGAGTTTTAATCATATAATTTTATATGTATAATTTAAAACTCACATTCTATATTGAAACGAAAAGAAGCGGGGAGGGTGAGTAAACAGTGCAATATATTTGTGCGAATGGGTAACAGAATTTGGACAAAATGAGAAATTGTGGAGTCCTGTTGTGCGTGAATATATGCTGTTGGTTTCATTTACAAATCAAATAGCTATACAACAAAAACATATAAAAAATATTCACATAAACAACAACAAAGTCTTCATATAAGAAACACTTTATATCTGAAATGTTCATACAAGTTCTACAAGTATTTGTTTTCAAAGCACTAGATATCTGATGTTGATTGTCACGAGCCTGAATGTGTACGTCTTTCTAGTTTGACGGCCAGGAACTAAAGAGGATGTTTGACTTTCGCGCCTAACGATGTCTCGTGCAGTTCTCGTGATGCTAGTCTATTCTCGTAATTATCTAATTTTTAGCTTTTTAAAGGGTTAATCAAAAGGAGACAACTTTTTGCCTCTCGCAACAGAGATTTGATACTCTGACTGGATATGACACAAAAAATAGAATGGGCTTAGTCTATTTATGAATATAAAAAGAGATACATTTCTTTCTTTTTTAATGCTCGTTGCCTCTTGTTTACATAGGCGATCATCGCTCTCCGTAATTTACTGTCCTAAGCATAATACCTTTCTTTCTGCATAATACCTTTCTTTCTGCCTCTGCAATCCTTCTTGTATGTGCCGTGTACCTTCAGAAAGGTGGCAGTCATGGCTCTTCACAATCTTCTCTCCTTTGGAGCTCCTAATATATATTTTATTTCTTTTTGAAATCCCTCTTAAACTCTATTCTGTCAAACACTTACTCACATTGAATGCAAATGGTATGAATCGTTTTCTACTCTCCCGGTTGCTTTCAATCGGTCCTGTCAGTATCAAAATTTCCAAGCCCTCTTTTTTCTATTATGTTCCGTAATAATTTCAACTGTCATTTCCTGATGTAAATATGTGTATTTTTGTTTTCATTTTCTCTAAAACTCCATCGTTTACACATGTCAGCTTACGCATGTACGGTTCATGGTATTCTCACTATACTACTGTAGATTTTTGTTTCTTCAAGTTTCTTCTTCAGCTGTAAGGTGAGTGTCCAGCATTCACTGCTATACAGAAGGGCTAATATTACGTAACAGTTCAGTGTTTTTAATGATTTTTATAAAGGAGGACCGTTATTACATAACTTTTCAGTACTCTTTTCAAAATGTTTCTGTTGTTTAATACTTTGCTTAGATTTTTTAAAGACATCTTTCTCTACCCCCATGCGCTTTCGCATTTCGCTGTCACCCTTTCATTCATCTGTTCATAAACCTTCCAGATATTTAAATTGTTGCACTTGTTTGATTTTGCTATTATTATTTTTTGGCTCCTCCCTCTATCAATATATCCTGTGAATTTTAAATTTGTCAAGCCACCTTTCCTTTTATGTCCCAGAAATTTCAATTGACTCTTTCTGATTTTAAAATAAAAGTTCCTCTATAATTCCAATTTTACTTAAAGCTTAAGTCCATGGTTTCTCAAGTATCTATTTGCAGAACCGCCTCTCTGTCTTTTCGAGTTTCGGTTTCAGCTTCAGAAACATGTTAATTTCGTTAATTCATCAAATGCTGGTTTACTTTCGTTTCTAGCGACAAATGAGATCGAACTGCTCTGATGGATTTTCTGAGTTAATTTACGAAAATTCTGTTTTTACTGACGTCTGTGGCTCTTCCCTTTTGCCGCCATGTGTAAATATCAAAAGAAATAATGGGGCTCCATATGTGATGATTTTATCCTCTATCAGGTGTCCAAAGAAACAGGACCCAAGATAAAACTTTCTAAAACAGAAAATGTTACCTGGAATTGGGATGCACTCCATGACTTCATGTACCCCGAGTTCATAATAATAATCAGGTTCTGGAATTAATAAATGCTAAATATCTTGGTTTATGAATCAGTTACAGCAAATTAAGTATAGGAGATGAGTAATGGAACCTGCAGGTAGTGTAATGAATGACAGCGCTTAATGATAAATCGAAGATCCGAGGTGGACTTGCAGTTGAATTCGTTACACTTACTTACATGCAAATACTCTTGCGAAACGTATGAAATCATCAATTCTTTCCGTTCGTTTTAAATGCTAAAGCAGTCTAGGCTCTTCAGCCTGGTTGGCAATCAGTCTAGAAGGAAAACTCTATCTGTCTATATCTCTGAGATGAGGTATTATGATTACTTGCATTATTTACATTATTTCGGCCTCTATATCTCTGAGATAATGTATTATGATTACTTGCATTATTTACTTTATTTCCGACTCTATATCTCTGAGATGAGGTATTATGATTGGTTGCATTATTTACATTACTTCGGCCTCTATATCTCGGTGATGAGATATTTTGATTACTTGCATTATTTAAATTGTTCAGATTGTTTTCCTCATCTTCATTGCCATATTCACAACGTTTCGACCTCTATATCTCTGAGATGAGGATTTATTATTACTTGCATTATTTATATTATTTCGGCCTTTTATTTCTGAGATGAAGTATTATGGTTATTTGCATTATTTACATTACTCGAACTGTTATCCTCACATTCATTGCCAATATTCAGTACGTTTCAGCCGTTGTACGTTCCGGACAACTTGAAGTGATTGGAATTTCGAAGCAAACCCTTTATTTCATCCACCAGGGTAAATTGTTCCAGTCTCACGGGCCATGCCTCTTCTGGATGTCTCAGTTATTTCCTTTTAACTGAACTCTCCAGCTTTTAGTTCACCACTGCTCTGGTATTGAACTCACAACTCTCAGGGCCTAGACATTGCATCTAAACAACGTCTTTATCCACTGGGCCATGTGTCCTTGGTGGAGGAAATAAAGTTCTCGGTGCGAAATTCCAATCACCTGAAGAAGGCCGGAGCGTACAACAGCCGAAACGTTGTGAATATTGCAATGAAAATGAGGATAACAATCCGAGTAATGTAAATAATGTAAGGAAAACTCTACATTCGAAAATCGGATGACGCCCTAGCGAGGAGCATACTATGCAGGTAATCAAAAGATCGTGAAATTCACATTGACTCTGTCAGTCCGAAAACGATAGGCCTTACTTAGTCCGTTGGTTGATTGGCTGGTTAGTTCGTTAATTTTATTTAGTGACATATCAACACCCTTATGGGTTATTTAATGCTGAAATCTAAATATTTTGAACACAATTTTGGTTTAGTTTGGTTTATTTTGTTTTGCGGTATATCAACCTCAATGGGTTATTTAATGCCAACAATTTTTTTCATTGATGGTAATATTTTGTTTTGTCAAAAATCTGTTTCTGGTAATATTTTTCCTTCAAAATTGTATTGCTGGTAATAATTTTTTTTCCAAAAAGTATTTCTGGTAATAGTTAACTATTTGCCCATAGCTGGGACCCTAACAGGTGCTACCACCCCGGGTCAGGGTGAACCTGGGAATACCAGCAATTAAGAGGTGGTTCCACGCTCCTCAAAACCTCCTGATCCGAGACCTTGTTGCTGAAAGTAGTTTATCCTCTTACCCAGGACGCGGATATAGTTTAACGTCTTGCCCAGGACGAGAACACAATTTTATGGTTTCAACTAAATATATTTAATCATGTAACTACTAAGTATGTTCTTAATTATTTTGCTTTAAATATTGTTGATGATTTTACTATAAAAATATATTTTTGTACTGTCATAGTGTTTTGTTTTTATTTAGAGTTTCAATATTAATGTATAGTTGGGACCCGATCAGCTACCACTGCGACACAGAGTAGACGTCGAAAGTTCAGGTGAGTTCCGAAATTCTTACCTGTTGCGTTAATTTTTGCACTTATGCTGTTGAGAGTGGGCTCCTCGAGGCGGTGTAATGGCCAGCAAGCTTGTCTCAGTAGCAATAATTACGACTGAGTAGTGAGTTCGATCTTCAGTGGGTGTCCCCTACTTTCGTCCTTGTTCCACATCTAAACTACGCTTGGAATAACAGAAATTAAGCGATTAGTTGGTTGGTATGTTATTTGTTCAAAATGTAATTTATTTTCATCAATTAATAACTATTTCGCCTTGCTATAAGCAATGCTACATTTTATAAGACGTAATACTACATACGTCTCTTTCGTTATAGCACCATAACATCAAGCCTGCAAGGATAAGTTATTCTCACACACATAAACGGGTCCCTTTAATTACAGACCATTGAAAATCGACCAAAATATGTAAATATTAAGCTAATCTGATAATCCAGGTGGTCATATTTTGGCCACTATCAGGATTTTTGCCTTTAAGCATTTCTTCAAAGATTTATTTGGGAAAGGTCAGCTTCATTCATATCTCATTATTTTCTTTCCTATTCCATTAAAATCAACAAAACTGTTTTGTCATTAACTTTTTAAATTTTATCTTCGAATAAAAATAGAATATAAATCTACATTTCAATGCATAGTTTAGTTACCAATTTCCGATTTAATGAGAAATAAGTTCCTTCTACCTGTATAATCCAATGTATAAACTCGTGTCGATTTCTTCAAAACAATAATGAAATAAACAATATCTACAGCAGGTTTGCTTGTAATCGTATAACTCTCAATTGATCTTCTTTTTAAAAGTTTCTGGGTGTGTTTCGTGTCTCTATTCGAAGCCTTGCAAAATTCGATTTGCGATATAAGTAACTGAGCAAACATTCTGCTCTCTTGTAGTAGGATACAAAGAAACGGTTCGTACAGAAAATCTAGCACCGACGCAAACCGGGATTTCACTGTGATTAAAACGTAAGCCTGTAAAGCCGTCTCAGAGTGAAGACGATTTCATTGGTCCTTAGCTGAAGACATCATATCATAAACTTTACTTTATCCATTGCCTGTATGAATAATAAATTTCAATGCTGAAAGTTTACAAACAAACGGTGGACCGTTCTCATCGATTCTGACTGCATAGTATCCGCATCAACAATCTGAGAATCTTTGCTGGTTTTCGTCTTGGCATGATGAGTTTTGCTTCCGGCTTGCCGGGAATACTGTTTACACATTTCGATCTAAAATGAATAAATATTATGCTGATAGAAAGATTTCAGATCTTTTTCAATGTAACTTTTGTTTATATAATTAACAGTGTAAATGTACAGATATCAAATAATTCTCGCTGGTTTTGTTTTGAACATAGGACACTTTTCAGCAAAATTCGTGATCTATTCAATTAAGGTTTCAATGTTATGAAATTACTGAAACCTCTAAGCAGCGGGGTTGTCGCCTGAATAGAAACTTTTGATATGTCGTATTTGTAACATTAGAGCGAGTCATACAGAAAAAGAATCAATTGAATTCATCTACAAGAAAGTAAAAATATTTTCTGTTTCAATCCGCTATTAAAATTATTCGAACGCAGTATCAAAATATGTTTATAGCTTCTTCATGTTCGAATAGTCCGGACTAAATAATTCCCTTTGAATTCAAGTAAAGTAAAAAATATATGTATATTGAAATGTATAAACAGGATTCCCGACGGAAGGTAACCTTTTTGCAGTATACGTTTATTTTGAAGGCTGTCTTCGATCTAGACACTATAATCTTCGTTTCAGATTTTGATAATATAATGAATTTTAACGTGTTTATTTTTATACTCTCCATAAGGTGAAATAATTTTTCCATGGAAGTAGTGACGTCGAAAGTTCAGGTGACTTCCGAAATTCCTACCTGTTGCGTTAAGTTTTGCACTTATGCTGTTGAGAGTGGCATCCTCGTGGCGTTGTAATGGTCAGCAAGCTTGTCTCGCTAGCAATAATTGCGACTGAGTAGTGAGTTCCATCTTCACTGAGTGCCCCCTACTTTTGGCCTTGTTCCACATCTAAGCTACGCTTGGAAAATCACTTTGGGTACCTCGGTGTTGTAATGGTTAGCAAGCTTGTCTCGCGAAAACAATTATGAATGAATAGTAAGTTCGATCCTCACTGGGTGTCCCACACTTTCGGCCTTGTGCCACATCTTCGCTACACTTGAAAAATCTCTGTGCTGTTGAGAGTGTAATAAACATGTTTTTTTTTTTCTGCCAGAGTCAAAGAGAAGAACAGCTTTGACCATCTAGCCTCTGATTGCAGCTAAGGGGAGAACACCCAATTCAGATCACTGGATTAGCTAATTGGAAACAAATTTCTCAATATCATTATTGACTGCTTCATGAACAGTCATGCCATTCAAATATAATACACTTGAATGATTATTAAAGCAATGTAAATTAATACACTAATCTCAAAGACACTAATATTTCCCTAGTATTGTCTAGAATAGAAATTGCATAAACATAATATCGATGAGTCTTTTTATCATTCAGAAAAAAAATAGAAATCAAATCGGATATATATTGAGTCGAAACAAATGTCCATACGATTTTGTTAAAAAATTCTAAAGGAAATATTTAGATATTTATAAATGTATGTATGCCAAACACATATGTTCTATTAATTTTTTATTTATTTCCTTTCATCATCTTTAAGGTTGCTTTATGATTCCAACCATCAAGGACTTGGCATGTTTCTGGGGGATTAATTAATATAAGTCGTTTTTACAGGCTTCAAGAAGCGATCTTTGGATGGTTCAAAATAAGTGGTAATCAAAAGATGCAAGCATATGTAAGTTCGGCAGCTATTAACATATGAGTCAAGTTCTGTCAATTTATATATATATATTTTTAAAGACATTTTTATGTTTATACGTTCTTTTTATAGATACAAATATTTAAGTAAATGCTCTGTTTTATAATAAACAATATTAACAACATTTACCGGGCTGAAATGTTTCAGAGAAAATATGCGTTCTCCGAGAGGAATTGAACATATATCCTATACGGAACCGTCATATATATAGTCATATAGCCTTATATAGCCTTATATATTCATATAGTGCCTTAAGCGATTGCTCCTCTGTAGCCCAATCGGTTAAGGCACGTCAGTTTAATTGCCGGTTCCGTATAGGATACAGGTTCGATTCCTGTCGGAGGACACATTATTTCTATAAAAATTTGTCAGACATTAAGGCCGGTAAATTTTGTTAATACTGTTTATTATAAACAGAGCATTTATTTAAATATTTGTATCTATAAAAAGAATGTATAAACATAAAACATGTCTTACAAAATAATTTTTCGGACTTTGTCCATTTCATTATATATATATATATATATATATATATATATATATATATATATATATATATATGATTGGTAAGATTCTGGTGCTTTTCTTCGATTGCTTTCAGTTCAAAACTTCTACTTCTTAACCTAGCGAATCCCTTACGAATATTAGTCTCAGCTATGGCACCATCTTCATAAATGGTTCATACGGTTTTTGCTGCTTGTCCAGTATTTTTCCTTCCGGTAATAAAAGAGAAAGAAATGACAAAAAATTATCTCATTTATATCTGATTGGCAAGATTCTGGTGCTTTTCTTCGATTGCTTTCAGTTCAAAACTTCTACTTCTTAACCTAGCGAATCCCTTACGAATATTAGTCTCAGCTATGGCACCATCTTCATAAATGGTTCATACGGTTTTTGCTGCTTGTCCAGTATTTTTCCTTCCGGTAATAGAAGAGAAGTAAATGACAAAAAATTATCTCATTTTTTCCATTTAACCTGAAACATTTAAGATTCACTATCGTGAAGAAACAATCGTATATAAAATCGCGTTGAGATGAACATGTATATATATATGTCAAAAGTTCAGTAACATTTTAAACGGAATCCTGTGTTCCAAAGCGCCATGAACATTTGTTCTAATTCAATACTTTTATTTTCTACTTAACACTTTAAGCTGGACACGGTGAAGTTAAATGGATTTATTTTAGCAAAAGAAACTATTTATGTTAACAAAAAAGACAGATCAGTGTTTTATAATTGATCTTTATAATAAGATTGACCTGGGAAGACAAATCAATTAATCTCTTAAGATTATCTATATATTAAGACTACCATTGTGATAAGAGAGATCAGTATAATAGGATTTATCAATCTAATAAAAGTTAGATGTGTAATAAAATATGTATAATAAGACTGTTCACTGTAATTGAGCCATTTAATATGACTGATAAATTGAACAAGAGGGATAATATAATAAAATTGATCTATGTAATAAGACAGATCAATGTAAGTATTCAATTAATGTAATAAGCTTGTTTAATGTAATAAATCTATTCTCTGTAGTGAGAATGATCTCTGTAATAGGACTGACTTGTATAATAAGATTGATTAATGTAGTTAATTGATTAATGCAATAAGACTGATCAGTGTAATAAGAGCGATTAATGTAGTAAAATTTGTGACACAATGTGACACTGGTGGAATTGAAGGGCTTAATGTAAACAAGTGAGCAAAAAATCGTTACATTATATCCCACCATGGGAATTAAAAAAGAAATTGGGAAATAATATTTGTTTTATGGCCGCCAGCAAAAGTGAAATTTGCGATTGGCAGTCCGGGCCATGGACCATCCGAAATATAATTGTGGAAATATAAACAACTCAGGAACACAAAATTTAATCTGTCACACGAATAGGAAATTGAAATGAGAAACGCACCTGTAATGTCTGCATAGTGACCCGAGGGCTGTGGAAACGAGATGACTGGTTGGGGTCGGGGACCTAGAATAAGCCATACGAAAGCCTGAGAAATATTTTTTTATATATCGAAAAGCAGTTTTCCACTGCCTAAGCCGGGTTTTGAACTCACACTCTTTGGGTCTTATCAATGGATCTAACCAACGCCTTTATACACTGTGTCATGTGTCCTTGAGAACTTTCAGAGGAAAAAATTAACAGGAGATAACTGATAACTGACATCCATTAAACATCGTACGTGGAACTAGAACAGTCTACCCCAGTGAGCGAAATAAAGGGTTCAGTTTGACATTCCAACCACCTGAAGAAGACAGGACCGTACAACGGCCGAAAAGTTGTAATAAATATGGCCACAAATATGAGGACAATAGTACGAATAATGTAAATAATGTACAAAATACCTCATCTCAGAAATATAGACAGTCGTTGAAGCACTTTAGTCATTTTGACTATAAGGTTCTAAAGATTCCACGATCATTTATATCAAGTTGCAGTGGCCGCAAGACAAGTGACATGTAGGACACGTTTTGGTTTCTAAGTATCTCTCTCGGGTTAGTTCTGCAGCTCGTTGTTTATAATTTAGATTTTCTCGGATTGTCTGTCTTTTCTCGTATTGACAGTTAGACAAGTAAAGATGATCGAACATGGGTCAGATGTGTGGATCGATTGGCCTATAGATGGAAACGAGGCGAACAGACATCAGATGTGAAGTAATTTCAAAAACCTGTTGGAGGGGCCCAGGGTACCGGTTATATGCCGTACCCTGGGAGAGTTAAAGAATTGCTTTTCGCCGATAGGGAACATACAGATCATCCACAGTCTGTCTGATGTAGAATCAGCGGTGCTGCCTTTAATGTGTTTGCCGGGACATTCTTTAAGTTTTGTTCCTAGCGAGCGAACCTGGATTAACGTGGGCCTACCTAGAGAAGCTATTGATAAAAGAATATGCAGGTGATGGGAGAGCAATAGAGGCCATGAGGGCCACAGGACACTCACCCAGGCAGGGGATGAGACTCCAGATGTGTTGGGAACTAGTACGATGAAACTGTCGGACTTGGTCTTCTCTGATGCAGTACAAGAAAAGGCCGCTATTCAAGCTCAATTCGTGGATTTCTTCATTGATGCCCTGGAGAAGGAATGCATCAAACAGGGTGTGATTAAGAAATTCCCAATCAGACTGTCAGTGGCCATAGATCTGGCAAAATTCAGTGAAAAGGTGTGAAAAAATACGAGAAGTAATGAAGCAAAGGCTCAAGTTTGGAAATGATTAGTCATCAGGAAGAGGGAAAGAAATATCCGGTGTGAAATAAGGACCCAGAAAGGGCGAAAGAGTAGCCAGAAAATTGGGAGACAATATCCGATCCTAATAGAAGGGCATGGTTCCTGAAAGGGTTAGGGTTGGATATCCTGTATTCTACAAAATTCACCTGAGGAAAGGAAAATTAGCCGAGAGGTGGTAACCCTATTACAGAATAGTGGAACAAACGGGGCCGGTATCATTCATAATCTGTGATCAGATGGCGTGACGAGTCAAAGTGACTCATGCTAATGATTTGAGAGTTGGGAAGATCACGAACCGAAAAATAAAAGAAAGAAGATGAAGAAAGTAACTCTTGTGGATCCAAAGGAAGTGGAATCACAGAGTGAATCTGAAAATGAAGAAAAGTGGATTGTGAGTAGCCGGTTAGATAATGAGAGATGACTTGGATACCCTCAGCCGAGGAGCCAGAAAGACCTGAAAGTGGAAAACTACGAGGGGGGATCCAAAAGTAACCGTATTCATTTAAGGTTGCATGTTTATATTCTATTCACCTTCAAACTATTCTCCATTTGAAGCAATGCACCGATCCAGACGTGTTTTCCAATGTTCAAAGCAGTCCTGGAACGCTTGTGAAGTTATGTTTTTTAATGACTCCGTCGTTTTCTACTTAACCTCTTCCTCGTCTAAAAAACGTTTTCCTTTGAGGACTTTATTCATTCGGGGAAGAAGAAAAAATGTTGCAGAGGGCGAGATCAGGTAAATAGGGAGGGTGGTGAAGTGGGGTCATGCCATTCTGAGCCAGAAACTGTCTCACAGTCAAGGCGGTGTGCGCTGGCGCATTGTCCTGATGAAAACACCACCCTCCACTTTGCCACAGGTCAGGGCCTTTTCGTCTCACCTTGTCTCACAAACGCTTCAGGACTTCATGTAAAAAGCCTGGTTAACAGTTTGACCAGGAGGAACAAATTCTTTGTAGAGAATTCCTTTCACATCAAAGAAACAAATCAGCATCGTCTTGACATTGGACTTCACTTGACACGCTTTTCTGGTTCGTGGTGACGTTGGATTCTTCCACTGACTTGATTGCTGCTTCGTTTTTCGGTCGTAGCCATAGCACCAGCTTTCGTCACCAGTGATGACCTTCGAAAAAGGTCTGGATGAACTTACAACTGTTCTTTCAGTTTACGACAGGCATCCTTTCGGCCATGGTAAAAATAGACGAAAAGGCGTGAAGCACTTCAAAACAAATGTAATCCACGGAGCTGTACGTCTTCACACGATGACACCAGTTAGCACACTGATGCCTGAGGGTTGCTTCAAGTGGCATCTAGCGGTGGAAATCTGAACTACTAATGGCTTATCACACAGAAAACGATTCCGGTAACTTTTTGGTTGCCCCTCGTATATCCGTAGCCTTGATCTAGAAGTTATGAAAGAAGAATCAAGCGATTTTTAAGAGGAGGAGGAAATACCCCCTCTCCCAACCCCAAGAAAACATTTGAGAAGTATAAGCTAGAACCTGAGCCAGATTTATCCATCAAGTAAAGATTTAGTGGGGATGAAATGTCCTGAATCCCAATAAGGGAAAATACACGCCTGAAGAATGAGATGGGTGGATTCAATGTCGCCATGTCATTATTGGAAAGTTCACGCCTGGGTGCGTGGCGTCAGAGGGTCATTAAGAATAACTTATCCAAAGAAAATGACAGTAGAACTTTGGCTGGTGAGGACAGAAGTTTGGAGGGCAGGTCATGGAAAGCGGATACACTTAATTATCGGTGTTGTAATCGGTCTGCAACAGAGCCTGTGTATGTTCGGTGGCGTTATCGGTGAGACCTGACCTTTGGATGAAGGCGTCACACATGTCTGAAACCAGCCAATGTGCTGGAAGTTTATTAGCAACAAAAATAGGCTGAAATCGAAAAACAAATTAGAAAATAAGAAACAGTACGAATATACTAAATAAATAAGTACGTACACAAGCACTGAATTGTCGGCAGAATAAAGCAAGGAAATTTATTACACTTGCAGTAATGACTGGTGTGATTACGCTGGTGCTACTGGTAATGATGGGACCGAGAGTAACCCGGAAGCGCAGCTAAAATACAATTTATAGAAAAAGAAGTGAAGTGACAATAACGAGATCAAAATAGTCGCTTTCGTGATTTGAACCTCTACGAATTCGTCGTCGTCGGCATCCGTCAGTCTCGAGAGACTATGCAGTAGCGCGGTGCGCTACGAGCTTAGGCGGGATATATGGAGAACTATGTCTGCCCAGACGTTTAGTTCCCCCTCTCGGCCTTGCTAGCAGAGTCCAAAGGAGAGGATAAACCAATACAGTTTGGTACCAACGCGGCTTGCCGGAAGGTAGCACAAAGTACTGTCCATCTGCCTTCGGGGATCACTCCGGGTTTGAATTCAGAGTTGTTCTTCTCCTAGACCAGTTACCATCCAAGGCTATAGAACCCAATCTGTCCTGCTATTTACCCATAGGTGGAGGGAGAAGAAGAGGATTCAGACCTTTCCCAAGGGTATTAGCACGTAAGCATTGGAAATAGCACTGGAATTCGAACTCGGCTCTCCGATTCCTCAATCCAAGCCGTTATCCATTACTCCACCGTGCCTCCCTATACGAATTACTGTTATATAAATTTGGAGGCTAACATATTAATCTGAGTGTGGCCAGAATTCCTGCTGCCAGAATTCCAATATTAACTCTGCCTGTTCCTCTTAATAATAATAATAATAATAATAATAATAATAATAATAATAATAATAATAATTTTACGTTTTTTTAAACTAATGAAGAAGTCAATTTTAAATTGTCTGCTTCTTTATTTTGGGCCAAACCTAACGTCAGTATTTCTAAAATAGTAAAAAAGAAATTATATATTAAAAGAAAAAACGAATACAATTTTTTTTTAAATGACCAAAATTGGAATCCCTCCTTGTATCCAGTATTTTCTGGACTGTCATGCTTTTTGAATGTAGCACAAAAGTATACCAGAGAAGGCGAGTACCTCAGAATACTATACTCTCTGGAAATGCAAACTTCCATAATGGAGTTCAAGTGAAAGTATATGAAAAATTATTTAAAGGGAATTGAACTGTTACGGATAAAAGTGAAACGAGCAGTAGTCCCTGTTGTTAGGAAGTCGTTAAGCGTTCTGTTCGGAACAGTGTTCGAAGCAGATGTTAAGATGATAAGGATAAGGCTGGAAGGTGTAGACATGCATCAGGAAATGTTAGCAAAATGGGCAGAGAAGACGGTATTGATACTGAATGTGACACTTTTAGAATTGGTGAAGAAGACGGCGAACATAATTTTGTTAATAAGTAATATGCAAGAATTCAAACAAGAAGTGCCAAATATTCCGAAATCGTGGCAAGTGAATTATATGATTTAAGTATGTTCGTCCATCAGTATTTTCAATTAATAACAATTTTAAAGAAGTTACTCCAGACAAAGCAGTCAACTGATGATATTGTTAGAGCATGTGAGAGCTCAGCTAGACATTGGGTCCACTTGTCTCTGTGTATAGAGACCATTGGTCACTTGAAGGAATTGCTGGTAAGAATACAAACCGAGTTGTCTCAACATTTCAGGTTGCCGGGATACCCCGCTTAAAAGTTATGCAAAATATTGCAAGGAATTAGGTTGCGATACTTTGCTCGAAAATAACAACTATTGGATTTAATGTCCCTTCCGTTGTTAAACAATGAACATGAACAGTGTAAGAAACATTACTAAAAGCATTTGAGATATAACTTTCCCACAGCTAACGGGAGGCAACTAATGCATGAACAATCTTTTCGCATGCCATTCAACCAAAATGTAAATGTATGTATTTTGTTGAATATATTATTATCTTTGTTTCATGTTACAAACTAAGTGCGTTGTTCCGCTTATTTCTTTTTTTCCTTTCTTGTCTAACATTAAGGATTTTTGATATTCACAAATTAAATAATGGGGACAGCATGTTTTATTTGTGAAGTCAATCTGGAGGTGGCCTTGTGCCAGCTTCACCTCCAGAGAGAGAATTAGAAACCAAATAATTATATAGATTAATCAACGCATCGAACCCCCACATTTAACGTTTTCAAAGAGGAAAAGTATTTTTGAGATATATCAGGAAATAAATTTACCTATCACCTCGAGTAGAACAAGGAACAGAGAGATTTGCAAAATTTCAAATTGAGACAGAACATATAGCGCCATAATTTCATCGGGAACAAGATGTTGATGACAACAGGAGGAGCGGGGAAATGTAAAGCCGATGCTTTAGTGACGTGTACCTCATTAAGTCCCATTTATGTTATTGATGTGGATTCTGGGATGAAATCCGGTATCAAATAATAACAAACGCCAAGAATGAATATAGGAAATAAATGTATTAACGTAATAATACAAACTGGTAATACAGGTTAGTAGTTCCAGGAATGCGGGGTTAGTAGACAAATATATATAAAGTTTTTGATATCGACGTATCGCTGTATGACTTCTTACGGAGTCTATGTGCTCGCTCACAGTGACTATTGCCGCTACGTTCGTACGCTCGCGTTAGCTCGCTCGTTATTCTCCTCGGGTATTCACTAGCAGTAGTATACTTATACCTTGGGTGAGTCCATTTGTGAAAAAAGAGGATGATTCATCAACAATTATTATGGAAAATCACGAGGTGTGTGCGTGAATTGTTTAAAGAAGATAAAGTGGGAATTGAGGAAAATTGTCAAGTAGGAATATTAACAAATACAGTATTACCAGAACCATCGGTATATCTGATGGAGTTTGGTCAGTCGCCACCCACATTCAGATTGATCTATCGAGAGTATTTGTTTGGGAGAACCACGACAGGAGTAAAGTTAAATCCCCCATTGAATTTAATGGAGTTACCTCTGGGATGTTCGGCAAGAGGGTTATCTGTCTACCTTCCTCCATATTCTCAGACCAGAGATAAATATGGGGAAAAACATTCATCGGTAAAGTTAATCGAAATGGGTCTGCATAATTGGTCACAATTATGGGCATCAATGGTAGAGAAATTCCCTAAAGTTATATTAAAGCAGATGCCGAAGTTATTAAAGCCGGTAGACAGAATTAGTCTGGACCAATTGAGTGCCATGGGAGAAGAGAGATAATTCAGAGACCATAATGAACTGGTCTGCTACGTTAAGTAACTTAGTAGTTGGTCCCGCTATGATGGAAGCTGAAGAAACATAGGAGAAAATCAACTAATCTTCAGGTATTGGTGACTGTATATGAAAATGAGAGAGGGAAACTGTTATGGTGGACCACACCTAGTCTATAGATAATAGATTCTCCCACCTAATATAAGTAGGAGTCAGTGAGGGTCGAGAGTCGAATACGAAAGTAGTCAGCTACCAAAACTAGATTACTCTGCGTAATACTTATTATAACAAGTTCCTAACGTTTTTGTACGTTGAACCTATTTAGGACCGAATTTAGTCCAAATACAGTTTCCACAGCGGAAAGTAACTCTACAACAGAAACCCATTAGTGGACTTTACGAAAGTAGATCGACGATGGAAGAGGAAGAGACCAAGTTGAACTCTGTAGGGGAACTAGAAGCAGAATTGGCATCTATCAAGGGGAAACAATGACCTCTCTTGTAGAGAAAGGAAAAGTCGACCATGAGAAAAAAATTATAAAGGAAGTCAAATGAGTAAATTGTAACGGGTGATGCGAACCCCAATATAAACGTGCATCCTCATGAAACTTAAAAGAAGAAATAATTTTAATTCCATTGCAATGCTAAGTAAGAATGTTGCATGAAGAAAAAAACTTTTTTGTGTTGTTTTTCGTTAATCTTTTTTTTATAAGAGTTATGGCGTTCTCCATCTAATGAGGATATTGTGGATTCTTCCACTTGCTATAAAGTTAATAGGAAAAGTAGACCTCGAGGGAACAGTGATATCCTGGTCAACCAACACACACTCCCAAGTTATGTAACACACTTCAGTTGTATTTACTGTTCAATACACTATTTATCTGCAACCTCTTTTTTTGTTATTCCTTAACCAATTACTTGATCACAACAATAATTCACCATAGGGAAGGTGAGTTCGATGTCATATACAAGTAAATCACAGAAAGGGTAAATTTAAGGATGAGACACTATGCGACACAGGTTAAATTATTGGGGTTAATGTAAAAATATGAGCTGAAATCGTTACGATGTAGTCTGCGTTATTCGCTAACCGTGGATATTAAGAACGGTTTTGGGAAAAACGTTTGTTTTATACCTGCTATCAAAAGTGAAAGTTGCGATTGTCAGGGCGGGCCAAGGGGCCATCTGAAATATAATGGTGGAAATAGAAAGAACTCGGAAAGAGAAAATTTAATCTGTCACACGAATAGGAAATTGAAAGGAGAGACACTCCTGTAATGTCTCCATGATCACCTGAGCGCCGGGGAGGCGAGATGAAAGGTTGTGGTGCACTAGAATAAACCAGATCAAAGGCTGGGAAATAAGACTTGTTATGGAAAATCAATTGTTAAAATAAGACCGATTTCTATCCCACTTGGTATAAATTAGTATTGTCAAAAACCTAGTCAAAAGCTCGACGTGGCAATAGTCTCAGATGAAATACCGAGAAATGGGAAAATTTGCGTACACCCAATTGGAATTAATGGTGCGAGGTATAAATACGAGAAAGTATGAATTATAAAGGAAGGGCGATACTCGTAACTAAATCCAAAAGATGAGTAATTACCGAAACCCTTCACCAGTCCGAGCCCACGCCAATCTTAGGCTGAACTCAACTTAAGCAGACCGCGTTGCCGACAAAACCAATGAGTTTTCAGAGAGTTAGTGTTATGGGTCCTTACCTATAACTACAGAATGAACTCTTCCTAACACTATGTATACTACGCCTCTCAAGAGAGAGAGACGAATCGAGTCGAGCCGATAGTAGTTCACTCCAAACCAGACTGAAAGTCATACTAACACCTTCCACACCTTGTATTATTATTCCGTGTAATATATCTTCCCTATTTCTACTCTTGTGTTCATGTTGTTCTTCCTTGGTCCTAACATGGACCATAACAGTTAGAGAGAAATGAGAGAAGCTGCTACCAAAATACTGCGTCACCCGTGCCGGGAGAATTCCCTACTTTGAATCCCGTTCCACGATTTAGATTAGAAAAGCGTCACTATAGAAATCTAAAGAAGGAAGGTTTGATTTTTGTACTAAACACTATATAAACCCATTCAGATTTTTATTTCTTTCATAATACAGCTTCGTCGTGACTCGACCAACGTTCCGAATTACTGACGACATTCGACCTTCACTAAACAGGGATTAAAAAACACAACGTGGGCAGAGACGGTGTGGATCGAAACGACCAGCAATTAACAGCCAGTTGACCGACGACATTACTGACCAACGTAGGCTTACCCCTGGTTGACCCAAAGATCGACCGGGGTATGCGTGTTATAATTGGTTGCCAACGACCAGGATCGCCACCTGTTGTTATAATTGTTTGCCGTGACCAAAGGATCAACTCGTAGCGTTATAGACTGATCTCTGTAATAAGTATTTGTATAATAAGATTGATCAATGTAATTAAGTGATTAATGTAATTAGCTAGATTAATGTAATGAGATATAATAATGTCATCACAGAACCGAAAATTAAGTTTTGGTAAACTTGGTTCTTCCTGCCTTCAAAAAAAGGTGTCACATTTCAACGTTATTATTTTAACTAACTTCACTCTCCAGAAATGTTTTTTTAAGCGATGATAAGAATTTTAATAAAATCTGAACATATGAAAGTGAATTTGTCCTGTTTTTTAGTTCTTGAGAATTTCCCCAAAAATAATAATCGTTATTTTTTTTTTTTCAGTTGTTGGCAAAACATCGGTTAGTTACCAATTGCTAAGAACTTTATAAAATGTAAATAATCAGGATTTCTTTATAGTTGTATCAAACAGTTTAATCATTAAGTAAATGTTCATGAATATATGAATAAAAATATTTTCATGTTTATTTCTTCATAAATTGGTTGGTTCGGTTTGGTTTTGGTTTGGTTTGGTTTGGTTTGGGTTGGTTTGGTTTTGATTTGGTTTGGTTTATTTTACCACGTATTAACCTCAATGGGTTATTTAATGCCGACAAAATTTTTATTGGTGGAAATATTTTTTTCAAAATATGTATCGCTGGTAATATATTTTTCTTCAAAAATCTATTGTTGGTAATATTTTTTCAAAAATGTATTTCTGGTAATTTTTGTTCAAAGATACAGTGCTGTTCGATAAACGTGACTCAGCTGAATTTAAAAAAAAAATTTTCGCCTATTGTTTTTGTGGTCAAACTAATTTTTAATCTTAGTAATATGAAAACCCCTTCATTTATTTCCTGCAACTAGTAATCAATAGAAACATAACCGAACAGCTTTAAATAAAGAATAATAGAGGTATAATTTATTTATAATAGGTAATATAGTTCGAAATATTTAATAATCTATAGGTCCTCCTTTATTTTGAATAATCTTTTCAACCCTTTTTGGTATTGACTTGATTAGGTTCTGGCAAATCTCATCTACAAGCATTAAATTCCATTCGGATATGAAATTTACAATCAAATCCTCTTTGTTGCTCAACTGCTTTCTCGAGAGCCTATACTTTATAATGCTCCAAAAGTTTTTTATGGGGTTGATGTCAGGAGATTGGGACGGCCACGTCATAACACTCACCTGCTTCTCATCAAAGTATTCCTTCAGCAATTTTGATTTGTGACAGGGAGTATTATCCTGCATAAAAATGAGCTTGGTGGGGTGGATTTTCACCCTTTCAGCAGAAGGGAGCAGACAAATCTCTAAATTTCTCTTGTACTGCTCGCTCCTGAGGGTCTTTTCAATAGGTTTTAAGAAAGCAGTTCCATGAAAAGAAAAGCATCCCCAGAACATTATACTGAACGGATGCTTGACAGTACTTACTGCTAAATTCAAAGATCTTTCAAAGCTTCTTCTTCGGATTTTAGATCGCTTATCCTTTGAATTTAGCTCAACTTTCATTTCATCGGAGAAGAGAACATTTTGTAAAACAAATCAGGTGAGTCACTTTTATCGAAGAGCACTGTATATTGCTGGTAATATTGTTGTATTTCAAAAATGTATTGCTGGCAATATATATTTTTGCTGGTAAAATTTTTATTTTTATTTATTTTTTTTTTCAAAATGTATTGCTGGTAATATTGTTTTCAAAAATGTGGTAGAAGATTTTGTTTCCTTCAAATAATAATTTTTCCTTCAAAAATTCATTGCTGGTAATAATTTTTTGCAAAAAGTATTTCTGGTTTTAAACTTATTATTACACTTTCATAGTGGTCTGACCCCAATTTGACGGTACAGGTTGGATTTGGGATCACCAGCACTTAAGAGGTGGTCCCACGCTCCTCAAAAACTCCTGCTCAGAGGCTTTGCTGTCGGGCGTAGTTTATCGTCTTTCCCAGGACGGTCATAAATTGGCAAATGATAAATGAAATGATTTCAGTAGTTTTAATTGGATTAGATTTTAGAATGTTGTAAACAGAAAATTATTCTTGAAAAAAAAATCTAATAAATAATGTTTAATATCTTCGTTGTAAATTCTCAAGAACAGAAATTGTATAAATTCACTTTCCTCAAATATTTAGGTTTTATTACAATTATAATAATCGCCTTTTAAAACGATAAACATTACCGTTTTGGAGTGAAGGTAGTTAAAATAATAGCGGTGTCAAGGGGAAAATCGGCCTTTTCTCATTCCTTTTTTTGTTTTTTGTTTTGATTTTTGCAGGTATGTAGATCCATGTTTGCCAAATTTTTTAACGTAAATCTGTATAAAAAATGATTCTTCATGAGAAGAAAGTCAAATCAATGTAATATAATATACATACATAAGATTATTGTAAAAAGGAAAATAGGTGTATCTCTTCACGAAAATTTATTTTAAATCGGCGTTGATTGACACCTGAAAGAAAATAATTAATTAAGCACCTGTTGAAAATGCTAATAAAAACTCTTTATTTTTCAACCAACCCAAATTTATTTCCTGGAATTAAAAATGGCAAATATCTAATAAATAAAACTTATTTTTTTCTGGGATAACAGTTTTAAAAAAAGTAAGTATAAATTGTTTCATGTAGAATAATAGGCATTACGCAGTTTGGCAAGAGAATGAGTTTTGTGAAAGACTTTTGTGATCACATGATTGATAGGGTCAGCAAATAAAAGCCTGGGCATCAACTGTCTTTTGAAATCAGACGGTCATTTCTACTGACCAGTGACCAACACTGATTCTTTGCGTGTCTGACGTCAATTGTCACTGTCGGGTCTGCAGCAGGCACATTCTTTTCGTACTTTATAGCTAGACTAAATCATGGTTATTCGCTTGAATTCTGACTGTTTTATTGTCCAGTCAAGAAAGCGAAAGCAACGAAGGGAAGAGCGTCATGCGGTCATTAAACGACAAAGAAAAGAACCAGACGGTCAGATAAAAATGTCCCTATCCTTCATCCGAATTGTAAAGAAAGGAAGGTCATTTCAAAATTACATATTCGGCGAGATTTTATTTGACAGCCTAAATTTCATGGCCGGTATCATGCAGCGTTAGATTTCTGGTTACAAGTTCCCAGGTTTAAAGCTTAGTGTAAGAAGGTAGAAGCACAATATCATGATGGCTGCGAAGAATTTGTCTGCGACAATGATTTCAGCACTGGTGTGTCCTCAAAGTAAACGCATGCTCCCCGCCGCAACTGGCCTGTGACAATAGAGCAGGTTGACTTTGGAGACGTTGTATTTCACTCAATTTGAAAGTTGAGGTTTCAGATGACGAATAATAACACAAAATACTTTTTTTTACAAATCCTTACCGTTTTGAGGAAACCAGTTTAAACTTTTAAGTTTAGGTTGAAAATCGCAGTGTTGCAATTTCATTGACATGATCGGTGAAAGCCTTATAAAATTTATAATTTTCTGAAGCTTTAAAAATGTTATATGGATATGATGCATTATTACTAAATCAGTGTACCATAAAAGAAGACCTTCATTTGCTTCAAAGGGATGTTATACTGAATATTGTAGTTAAATTATAATGTACACCCTTGTGTAAATAAAACGAAACAACCAACTTAGTTTTCTTACTTTCACATACTTTCAGTATAAGATCCACTGGAGTGACATGGTGTAATCGATTCCTATTTTTTCCTCGGATTAGATCATCTGCTCTGGTGTGCAGTAATATTAATCTACTTTCGGGATGTACGATGAAATATGTTTGGCATTGAAAGATATTGCGTTATCCGTGATCGCATCAATTTTTATCTCGCCCAGACACTATTGTCTCGACTGTCGATTAGTTGTCCTACGGCCATTGTCTGCGATGGACGTTACTCCAAGGAAGCGCACGAAAACACTGGCAACCCTTAGTAGTGAACAAATGAAAGTACTACAGGCTGGCCTGGAAACTCTCCTTATTTAAATGTAATGGAGAATCTGTGCTCACCCTGGAAGGAAAGACTTCATGAAAAGGAGATATGAAGGACTAACATGTGCACTGCGTCAAGTTTCATTGGCAAAATACGAAAAAAGTAAATAATAAGAGAATTCGTTTTGTTTCATTTATTTGCATAAGAGTGCAATATGTTATACATTTGCAGTATTTTAGTGCGATTTTCACTAAACAATGAAAATGTAAAACATTTTGTCTTATAATTTGTGCGTAGCTGGATTGTGGACTTATATATATTTTATCTATTGTCTTTTTTATTAATTATAATCTAACAAATATTTTAACAAATCTTATTCATTGAGTACATTTTTTTGTAATCTTTTACAATTTTTACACATTTGTTACTTATCAAATACAGTAAAAAATGAATATTTTGCTTATGATGATTCATAATCAGAATTCTGGTTTGAACATATTTTCCATTCAATCTATCGAATACAAAAGATGTTATTCTTGAAAATAAAATTCTGAAGTCAGTTTGTAAGCAAAAACACGCGGGAATTAGTTATATCTGTTCATTTTGTTTCAGAGTATTTTAAAGCTAAATACTCAAGTGTTGACAAAAGATTTTAATCTCACTTTTGATGTTCCTAGTTAGCACATCCAACCCCAGCATTCACATAGAATGCAATGCTGATCTTCTAAAGAAAAGTGAAAAATCAACGTGCCCTACTTTGACAACCGTTAGTATATATATGATAATCTTCCGGAAAACCCAAAATTAGTAGCATATAGAATGATTTGGTAAAAATATTTGCTTATATCAGCAGGGAACAGATTTAGAATTATTTGAAATCAACTGATACTTCAATAGTTATTCACAGAGGATTAGTGTATTGATATTTTACAGATGACACAGTGTTGATAGCAGAAAAAGAAAAGAAACTACATGAACTCATACAGAAACTAGTAAAAGTAAACGAGAAGAATGGACTAAATATTAATTGCAAGAAGACAGAATGTATAGTTATCCTTAAAAGGAACAATCCAACATATTGCAGATACCAAAATATTTGGATGGCCAAGGACACGTTCCAAAAGCTGGGCAGTGTATTGCGAGACGGGAGGATTTCTTTGGTAACAAAGAAATGAATACTGAGCTGTCACGTGACACCTGTCCTTCGTTACGGTAGCGAATGTTGGACGATTTCCACAAAGATGAAGAAGAGACTCGAGGCGACGGAGAGATGGTTCTACAGAAGGAAGCTAGGCATATCATGGACCGGGTGGGGGGGGTGAGCAAAGATGAAGTCACAGAGAGTTTGCAAACCAGGAGAAGGCTTATAATTAATATCAGGAAGAGGCAGCTGAAGTTTCTGGGACACATAATGAGGAAGAAGGGCCTGGAGAACCTGATACTCACGGGTCGCATAGAGGGAAAGAGAGACAAGGGAAAACGACGCATAACATATCTGGCGGGATTAAGCAAGTGCATGACAGAACGTTGTCTGGGGGAGGAAGTAGAGAGAAGGAACTTGTTGAAAGCTGCAAGGTTTAGAGGGAGGTGGAGAGCCATGATTGCCTACGTCCTAAAAGGAGATGTCACATAAAAAGAAAGAACAATTTAAGCATCTGGGAAGTTTTTTTTAATAGGAATCGGAAAGTGCAAGTCTCATTAGCAAGAGATAGATTTCTTCCAAATATTAAGGAAATATTATGAAACAGGAACATTTTGTTGGAATCGAAAAAAAGATGACTGAAATGTTATGTAATATCAGTCCTTCTATATGTCAGGGAAAGCTTAATAATTTCCTCACAAATGAAGAAACTACTTGTGGCAAGAGAAATATAGCTCCTCAGAAAGAGGCTATGAATACGATAAAATGAACATGTGCGCGATGACGAAGTTATAGAGAAAATGGAACCGAAAAGAACACGAAGACATAGCATCAGAAGCAGATAGTTGAAATTTCTAGGGCGCATCATGAGAAAAGATGGCTTGGAAAATCTGACACTCACAGGACGGACTGAAGGCAAGAGGGACAGATGATAGCAGCGTATAACCCCTTTAACGAGGTTGTGTGAATTGTGTGAAAGCACAGGAATTTGTTGATAGACCATGATCGCCAAAGTCTTTATAAAGCATGACATATAGACGAAGTGGAAGAAGAAGGAGGAGGAGGAGGAGGAGAAGAAGAAGAAGAAGAAGAAGAAGAAGAAGAAGAAGAAGAAGAAGAATGTTTAATGTACTGTCAAATTCTCCATATTTTATTTATGTATACATCCGCGTTGACATATAAATCACACGGTCCTCTCGTTGCCGTTTCAGTCGGCAGTATAATATGCTAATTAAGAAGAGTTATTTCCCGCCATTTATAACAAACTTGAGCAAACTTATTTAGTGTCAGCCATTCATTTATTTATGAAGACAGCTGCAGCTCTCTTTTAATCCTTGTCTATTTCTTTTTTTCCGCTTAGCCTTCTCTCAAAATAAATAAAATATAATTATTTTGTTTTCTCGCTAGTTTTGAAATTTAGAATGCTTGGCTAAATTGTATAATTACTTTTTGTTTAATATACACTATTTACATTATTCGGACTATTGTCCTCATTTTTTCCGCCATATTTATTACAACGTTTCGGAAGTTGTACGTTCCGGTCTTCTTCAGTTGGTTGGAATGTCGAACTGAACCCTTTATTTCGCTCACTGAGGTAGACTGTTCGAGTTCCACGTGCCATGTTTAATGGATGTCAGTTATCAAATTTCCTTTAATATCTACTGTTCAAATAATGGTTACATCGTTAATCAATACGTGAAGTATATTGAAATGTTATATTATTACAAAATAAATAACGGAAATCTCATTATCCAAAATACTGCAAAAATCTACTTAATTACTTTAAAATATTACGAAATACTAACAACATGTTAAAATTAGATGCTCCTTAATGCGTTTTATATAGATAAGACATTAGACTTGAGTTGGTTCTATATCTCCTGATCTTTTTTAGGGTTGGTGGTTGTTAGTGAAAGGGCAAGATGCGAGAAGACACTCAAATATGTGCATGGAAAAATTTTTGGTCGCTTGAATTTTTTTTCTTTTCGCTCATGCGCAAATATTTTTTTCAACAGCACCGATTTTTACTAAGGTACGAGGAAAATTCTTTCATCAAATTTCTGCATTCTTTCATTACTTGAAATTATGTTGAAAATTTCCTAAAAAAATGGGATGGCTATCGTGATGATGGCCAGGAATATATGTCAGCGAACAATTCTTAATGCACTCCGAATCCGACACGCAATATCCCTTTTATAACCATTAAGAAATACATGCATACAAAATGAATGGATTGACATGGGTTCACCTATTGCACCCATACTATCTGAATTTATCATGTGTAATGGAGAATAAGATTGTTTAAAACACCCTAATCCAATAATCTACTCTCGAAACATTGACAACATATTTATATAAATACGAGAGCAAAATCAAAAATCTCAGAAAAATTTTCAAAATAACGCCGTCCTTATTTTCAAATACGAGTTTTTCTTTTCTTTTTAATCATTTCACACAAGCAAGGTGACAAAGACGCTAAAACGTAGTGGGGTCACTGAGTGTGAAAGAATACAATAAAAATGAAAAGCATTATGAAGTTCCGTCATTTTGCGCCAAAACGAAAAGCGACGGTGCGCGCTAGACATCTCTACTCTAAGCGTAACAACTGGGAAGTGACACTGCCTACTGGCGCGATAATTTTCACGCATGTACAAGCAGGGTGGTGTCATCTATCACCCCAAGTAATGTGCCCACGCAGCAAGAGTTTTTGTGAAAGAAATAAAGTCCGATACTTTATTGATAATGTGGTAAAAGTTACACGTTTCGTCCTAAAGGACTTCATCGGGTAAATTTTGTGATGTTTGGTAGTATTTCTGGCTCAGCCTATATAAATCCATATCAGTTTAAAAAAAGAACGCAAATCTGTTTTTGATATTGCTAATTATCAAATTAGATGAAGATATTCTTCCGTCTATATTCAGATGAAGATATTGGTATTCCGATGTGCAAGTGCCACATGTTCATTTTGAAATATTTCGAAGCAACTTTCTTCTGCATAGTCTAACGGATTACCAATGTTTTTAAGTCATATGTATAATATTTCTTTCATATTTCATTGCTCGAAAATTGAAGAAGAGATATCGTTGTATCATAATGTTCGAATCACGCACGTCCCTTTTGCATTGAAAATAAGAAGTCGCAATTCTGATTTTGCCCTAGGTCTAAAAATTGACCTCTGTGATCAATCAGAAATACGCAAATACTTCAGGCACAAGGCTGGCCCCTCTTATTGCTTTTATCTGCACGGCTTTCTTCTGCATTTGAACATCAAAGATAAAGTTATTGAATGCACTGATTTTATTACTGGTCACGTCATCTCTTTCTTCTTTCTTCCTCCTCTTCATTTTCCCTCGCCTGTTTATGTCTCATCTAAGAATGCGGGATGCAGCTTATAATATAGCAAGTTATGCTTGAAATGACAATTTGGAACGCACACTCGAGAATTCGATTTGTACGCCGGAATATAGAGTAAAATGCATCCTCATATAAATCTGAATATATGAAATGAGTTGGCAGATTATACAATCACGACCGGGCATCAGTTTATACTGTTGACTATTTTTCTGCATATATCTAAAATATGACTATGAACTACCATTTTGGAATGTGAAAATTTTAAATAATCGAATATCTTGAGGTAACCGTTTAACTTGTTCGGGTGGTTTGTTGATAGTTTTTCTGTTGTCCTTTTTTATTATTTGTGTCATATTCTCGGTGCAACTGTAGCTGGTTTTTATTGGGGTTTTATTGAATATGTTCTGGAGAATGCATGATTCAGGGACGTGTTTGTGTAAAAGTTTGATGAATATTTTTCCTACATTTTTTATTTACGTTTTTGTTGTACGGTGAGTTGAACCGTATAATGTTTCTCTTCCCGTTGGCCTTTTTTGTCTTCATTAGTGTGTATGTGAGTGTAGCCTGGAATCTACTATCTTTGAGGGCGGATTCATGATCTTTCTTAGCTTCCTTGAATATGGTTTCATTGGAAGAATTATCGGGAATTCGTTTTGATACCTGCTTGATTATAGATATAGAGATTTTATTTTGCAACATGTATTTATAAAAAGAAATGGAGAACAATATCGGTTAGTCCAAAATTTATTTTCTTTTAAATTTAAGGACACTCTTAATTATGTTGAAATTAACTGTGTAAGTAAAGGCAAACTATGGAGGAGGCTGAAATATTCGAAAAATCATATTTATATATGTTTAATGGAAATATTAAACATTATTTTATATTGATTTGATAAATTATTTATTTTAAATAATCGAACATCTTGAGCTAACCGTTCTTTTACAAACACAAGTACCTCCCTCTCGTACACACACCGACATACACGTGAACTGACGGAGAAACACGCGAGCATAGGCACACACATATACACACACTCACACGTATATATATGTATAGGTGTTGGAGAAATAATTGGAACAGGTGCAAATTCCAATCCTATATTTGAAAGACCTATTATATTAAGAACTTTACCTAAAACTTCGTAATTTCAGGTTATATCTATTGTAATTATGTTTATTTAATTCACTGTCTTTGTCTTATTCATTTTTAGAATTTAGTAAAATTTAAGCTAAATGCGTGACCTCTCCGAGTTCGAAAAAGGGCAAATTGTTGGAACTCGCATGGCAGGAGCCTCGATCACTAAGGTTGCTGAACTGTTTGGTTTTTCAAAAGCTACCATATCAAGAGCTATGACGCAATTCGAGAAACAGGGCAAGACCTCTAGCAACAGTAGCAATTCGGGCCGGATTGCAAACTTACTGACCTCCATTGAAACGTAACGTTGCAAAAAATCATCGGACTACTGCAGCCAAAGTGACTGCTGAGTTGAATAATCATCTGAATAGTCCAGTTTCTACTAAAACTGTTCGTCGTGAGCTCCATAAAGCTGTATATCATGGAAGAGCCGCCGTGAGGAAACCTCTTCGCTCCACTCGCAACATTCAGAAGATGTTGAAATGGTGCAGAGATCACAATGCCTGCTCTGCAGACCAATGGAAGCAAGTCATACTCTCAAACAAGACCAGCTTTTCTCTTTTCCCAACTTGAGGGTCAGTTTATGTGTGGAGGCAGCTCAAAGACACTTACAAATCTGACTGCCTTCTTCCAACTATGAAGCATGGAGGTGGATCAGTGATAGTTTGGGCCGACATATCATGGAAATCTCTCAGTCCTATAGTTGCCCTGCATGGTAGAATCAACCGGAAAGATTACCTACACATTTTGGGAAATCATGTTCATCCAATGGCCAAGACTTTATTCTCTGATGGTGACTGCATCTTCCAAGACGACAATACTCCAATACATACCACTCGGGTGGTTAAGAATTGGTATGAATAGCATGAAAGTGAGCTAGAACACCTGGAGTGGCCTCCCCAATCTCAAGATATCAATATTATTAAACATTTATGGTGCATTTTGGAGTAACAAGTTAGAAGCCTCTATCCTCCATTGCCGTGTCTTAAAGAGCTCGAGGTGTCAATGGAAGAATGGCTGAAAATTCCTGGATGAAGCCATATTAAATAAATTTTCTTTGAATTTAACAAGTGTTTCACTTATTTTGTCCAACCCCTGTATGTTGCAAACTTTCTAAGTATACATGTGAAATGAAGACAATAGGAACATTAGACAAAATGGTCGCAATATATGGAATAAAATCTCAGATGTTGGTAACTACCAGCAGAGTAACTCCTTGTATACATTCTAACGTTATCCCTATGAAGTGGTATTAAAATATTGAATTAATCTCTAAGGAATCTGCTGTTAGGAAAACTGGTTCACTGTGTCGATAAAGACAATTTTTATATCCAATATCTATCTGACACATTTATAAGTCCATGCATTGAATATTGCTGACACATCTGGTTTCGTGCTTGTGCTATGTATCTAAAAAAATATGGTATCTCGTCATTCAGTCACCTTTCCACCGCTGTATCCTAGTTTGTTATAAATATTTTCATGACTGAGTGTGGTGATAAACTTTCCCCTTTCGTTCCTCGAATATTAGATTGGTTTTGTTTGGGTTGATTTATTTTACGGCAAATCAACCTCAGTGGGTAATTTAATGCCGACAAGATTTTTATTGCTACTAATATTCTTTTCAAAACGTATGTCTGGTAATTTTTATTCTAAAAATGTATTGATGGTAATATTTTTTCAAATAGTATTGCTGGTAATAATGTATTGCTTGTAATAATTTTTTTCATCAAAAGTTTATTGCTAGTAATATTTTTTTACAGAAATGTATTGCTGGTATTAAAACCTATTTTTATACGTTTTAACCGCAGTTTGTGGGTTAACTGTTTGCCTATAATTGGGACACTAACAGGTGCTACCACCCTGGGTCAGGGTGGACCTAGGAACACCAGTAATTAAGAGGCGGTTCCACGCTCCCCAAAACCTTCTGATCAGAGGCCTTGCTTTTGGATGTAGTTTATCGTCTTACTCAGGACGTGGATGTAATTTATTGTCTTACCCTGAACAAGCAGTATTAGACTGACAGATAGGTCTAATTATTTTATAGTTGAAATTGCTAGAATTATCTATAAATTTTAAAAAGTTAAAAGTTTCTTCTATCGTACATTCCGCTTGTGGAAAGGATTCCGAACTTTCTCTCCAGGCAATAGAGTGGTCATATTCGTTGCCTCAGAAGACACGCTTTTTCACCTAACCATAACTACTGGGGCACGATCATTCTTGATAAGCCAGGAAGTCAAATCTGACCCCAGCTAAGGTTACGTCTCTACATTGATCGCCTGATCAATTTTTAAAAAATCTTTGCTAATCTAACTAGATTGAGTCTATAATTAGCAGCAAACGACCTAATTTAGAATTTTAATTTATCCCACCACATATCCCCAGTCACAGCCTCGTCAATTCTTGCTGCATCATTAGTGACAGCTGGTCTTGGAAATATACTTCACGAAATAATGATGCGTTCAATTTCCAGTAGTCAGCCATCCTAGCCTTAAGCTTATTTAATTTTACACGTACCCGAACGAAGCTATGATCCGAGTAAACTATCACATGAAAACTTGGACACCCAAAGATGTCTACATCGACACTCTTAGGACTTGAACGAACTAGCTAGAATGCGCCGCCGTAGCCGAGTAACCTCTATACGTTATAGTCCACACTACCTCCCGGGGATGCTCATTAGATACAAGATCTAACTTGCCGATAAAGTTAGTAAAGATTTCCTATCCCGGGTGTTAGTACCCGATCGTTGTCTGAGTAAAGGAAGGCAATCGCCCGCTAAATCTACTCGACGAGATGTCATCAAAAACGGCTCGATCCGCCAAAACAAATCAGGTCGGTCAAAATGGTCACTGGGCGCATAAACCCCAATGAGACGAAGGGCCTTATCCTTTATAGCAACGTCAAGCACGTAAAGCCTGGCTGCTAGATCTGTGTAGAAAAGAGTATACGCTGCAATCAAAGACTTGCTCACCAGCCAAGAATCTCCACTCGATCGTCCACCAAAACATGCTGAATCCAAGGGAGAACCCGCTAGAAAGAATGCCTTCACGAAAGCGAGTTAAAAAAACAGGTCTCATGTACACAACAAATATTCATCACGAGAGGCAGTAGGGCGTATGTGGGCGTCGCCTTGCGAGACTCTGTACTCATGCGCGTGAATTCAAGCTAGCCAACCAGACAGACATTATAAGACCGATTAGGGTTGCACTTCTGCATTGGACATGGCCGTCTGAGATCACCGACGCCCTGTCCCCTTGAACCCGTGCCCATCTCACTCCTGATGGTGCAATCAAGTGACAGACTGCTAATATCTTAAGGAAACGTTAACTCTAAAGCCCAATAAAGGTATGGGTAAACGAAAACGAGGAGCCACCCTGAACAAAATTGCTTCATTTTAGTAATCTGGGCGTCGTACATGTATGACGTTATGGGCAATAATTTAAGATTCGTGTTCGCCTCCTCTATCATGCCCCATATCTGTAAGTAATCGGCCCCAATCGCATAAATAGAAAAGAAACTGTTCAAAATACAAACTCAGTTAATAAAAAATGATTTATTTTTAAAAAGGTTTTCAAGCCCTTTTCATTTCTTGTCGGTAATAAAATTAAAATAAATGATAAATTAAAAAGAAAATCAATAAAAACATACAGTCGTTTGGTAATACTTTCGTCAAGCCAAGAAAATTAAAATAAAAATGGCGACCAAAGTTGACGTGAAAACTGAAAAAAGACTGAAAAGAAAAATTCAAAACTTAAATTATACAAAAACGAATAAATGAATAAAGGAAAAATAAATTAACTTAAGAATATCTGTTCTGTCGACAAAGTTCTTAATAAATATCCAAGTAGATTTCAGTATTACGCGTGCTCCGTCCCATAACACTGGTCGGAAAATAGGTCAGTCCATGTCAAAAAACCTATAGCAAAAAGCAATATTTATTCTGTTAGGTACAGAAATGCGGCACATGGCCAAAGGGGGGGGGGGAGGGGAAAGGACGGTCTTCTGTCTTAACGATAACTTAGCTAGCAGCAAACACTGACCCAATCATACAAACAATATTCCTTACACCAAAACAACACATTCATCCATACCTTTCTTACTACATCCACCATAATAACTCACGGTCTCTATGAAAGTACTAACTAGAACCCATATTTACAATTCATTGTCTATGGGGGGGGGGGGAATAAAACAACAATTCTAAAAACTAGCGCCAGTGCGTATTTAAAATATGAATACAAACTATTTACAAGAAACTAAAGAAAATAATACTAATAATACGCCCAATCACTAAATATGGCAGAAATATCAGTTAACTGCCCGAAATCAATGCAGGACTATAATAATATAAAACATTCATTCATCTCAACTATAGAAAAAAGCTCACCCCAACAATTACAATGTATTTATAGAAAAGATACACAGAGGCAACATTACAGCGGTCGGAAAGTGACTGAAGCTGATTTCGTTTTTTCTATGTATCTAAACTATAATTGTAACTATAATTTACGAATGTGAAAATTCCACAGGATATATGTTGTTTCATCTGAAATCAAGAACATACGACCTTAAATCAAAATGGTGGCAAGATATGTAAAAAAAAAAATGTTGCTAG
>OZ038491.1:34438110-34478110 GCA_964036315.1 Acanthosepion esculentum
CAATTCCCACATCCACTTGCCCTGGACAAGGACAGATATAATTGGCATATTGGCCAACACCAAACAAATAAGCACAAATCAATGATACGTCTTCGTCTTGTGATCGTCGATTCCTCTTTGTTTTCCGTGTTCTGCCAACGGCATGGCCATTATCAGGTGGTCTTGGCAGTAGAACGTTATCACCAATGCTCTTAAGTATGGGTTAAAGAGCAAGAAGAGAGACCTGAAAGACAACAGGTCTGGGGTTTGATGGAAAGTGCTAAGATCGATAGGCCTGCGAAATCGGTGACAGATAAGAGGGATGTTAGGCGAGATAACTGCAGGTGCAGTTCGATAGTAATGCAGCTATTTCAAAAGTTCCAGCTTACGTTATAGGTAGATATCTCTCGTTAATAAATAATGTCCAATAAATGTATATTGGCTTGAAAGAAGTTTAAGAACCTTAGGCAGATTTTGTTTGAAATTGAGGAAAAAAAAACAAGTGATATGGTTTGTACCAAAACGGCCAACTATAGTCTAAAATATTTGAATGATAATGCCAATATATCCCCTGAAACTGTCGAATCTTGTCGGTACTCCAATATTTAAAAAAATATCTTAAGAAGTAGCTTAGCCTTCCAGGACCAGCAACTGTTGTAAAGATTACAAAACAGCTTCAAAAATCGAAAAGCAGCTTTCTGCAGTCAAGATGACTAGGATTCTTAAAAAAAACTGTACATATCGAACTTTTTGTATCTGTCTATATTATATCTGAGGTATTATGTACACTATTTACATGATTTGGACTACTGTCCTCATCTTTCTCGCCATATTTATTACAACGTTTCGGCCGTTGTACGCTCCGGCCGTCAAGTCGTTGGAATGCCGAAATGAAGCCTTTATTTCGCTCTAGTTCTAGTTTCACGCGACACGTTTAATGGATGTCAGTTATCTCCTGTTAATTCCCATCTCCAATTTCTCCACTACCTTAACCGCGTATTGAACTCACACTCTTTGGGTGCTAACACCGGATCTAATCAACGCCTATATACACTGTGCCATGTGTCCTGTTTATGAATTTCGGGGTATAATTAACGTAACGTCTTCAGTACATTTTTTTTTACCAGTACTCATATTGGAATTTTTACTGTTATTATATGTTTTTACCAGAGTTCATATTGCAATCCATACACAGATGTCTTCAAGGACACATGGCAAACTGGCGTTGGTTAGATCCAGTGACAGGACCCAATTTGTTGTGAGTTCAATACCCGGTTAAGGCAGTGGAGAAATTGGAAAGGGGAATTAACAGGAGATAACAGGCATCCATTAAACATAGTACGTGGAACTAGAACAGTCTACCCCAGTGAGCGAAATAAAGGGTTCAGTTCGACATTCCAACCACCTGAAGAAGGCCCGAGCGTACAACGGCCGAAACGTTGAGATACATATGGCGACAAAGATGAGGACAATAGTCCGACTAATGTAAATAGTGTATCGAACTTTTTATATCTTAATCGTTTTTATTAAGTCCAGAAATATTATTTGTCTTGAATAGCCAGTATTCGAGATTTTTTGCAGTAATGTAACTATTCCCCGGACTCTCTGCATTTCATCAATGACCATCCCGATGTAATCAGTTCCCAAGGAGGTAATTATGCCGATGATACTTCTATTTACACCTGTCTTAATTGTAAGTGTCATCGGCTCGATAATGACACAATGGCAGTTGACCCACTAAATTACCTAAAATCTTTTGTTAGCTGGTGCAAGAAATGGCTTTTAGCTTTTAACGCCTCAAAATGAAAATGATCACATTTAATCTTCCCTGAGAATATTTTTTATGCAATCCATTTACGTGGCTGATTCTAACTGCCAGGAAGGAGATTCATTACAACTACTTAGGCTAATTTTTTCCGCAAAAACTGGAAAGATGACATTGAATAAATTCCTTGGTCTGCTGCAAGAAAATTTGGTCGTGTTCGACAAATTTCTTCTCCAAAATTCATTTTACACATTTATATATCTGCTACGGTGGATAGCAGTTCGGATTGAGGAATCGGAGAGTCAAGTTCGAATTCCATTCAAATCCATTACATTCTCTTATGTGCTAATAACCTTGGGAAAGATACGAATCCTGTTCTTCCCCCACCCAGCCATGGGTAAATAGCATAAAAGCCCGGGTTCTATTGTTTGGGATGGCAACTCGTCTACCGCAGAAAGAAATGGCAACCTACTGCGGGCAAAATTCTGCTTCGTCAGTCATGTATCGAAAGGTATATGATCGCCTAAGTGTGTATGACGCATGGCACATAACTGAATGTCTGATAAGCATAGTATACATACAATTTTCAGGATATACACCTCTATCTATCTATCTATCTATCTATCTATCTCTATCTCTCTCTCTCTCTATATATATATATATATATATATATATATATATGATGAAGAGTATTTTTACAGTTTAATATGTTTATGTGTAAACGTGCTCTATATCAGAAATATAGAAGTGGTGGGTATTGAAGCCAATACCCAGAGGCGACACCCTGTTTTATGCTCAGTTTGGGAACAGCAAAAATGTCCAATTTATAATTAAGTTTTGATCCGTTGTATCTTAGAAATGATTAAAGATATATTACTGGAATTCTCCGAGGTTTTTATAACATGATTGGCACCTCATATGAATGCATAATTACTCAATAAGCTTAACAGAAGAATCGCGATGAAATCAACTTTTCTTTATAGATATGAAACATTTTGTGGCACGGATAATTATGCTGTTACACGATCTGGATAATTTTGCTGTTACACACGCGTATATATATATATATATATATATATATATATATATGTGTGTGTGTGTGTGTGTGTGTGTGTGTGTGTGTGTGTGTGTGTGTGTGTGTGTGTGTGTGTGTGAGTAATAATTCATTGGTATATAATCCAAGTGAATCCTGTTAATAATAATATCAGAACTGATTCATATAATCAATGTTTTATTCAAATAGACCACAAAAATTATATAGAATAGGAATTGAGTTTGCTTCAAGGTAATGACCATTTCACCCACAAATTAAAAATAACTGCGGGATTTTTAAACCCATCAGATGGATAAGAAAAAATAAAAATGAACCTGGATTAAAAACGAATTTAAAAACCAGAAAGAGGCAAAATATCTCTATACATTCTTTTTCCTTGTTTTTTTTCACACTTCCTATTTGTCCTGTCACTAATTCTTTATTTTTTTCCGTTTTTTTTTTCTTTATTTTTTGCCTCCGTCTGGCTATTTAATTCGTTTTTAAACCAGTTTCATTTTATTTTTCCTTATCCGCCTGATGTGTTTGAAAATCCTCACCGTGCTGGGCCTATTTCTTGGCATTTTTTTCTAATTTTTTTGACTTCACGTCTAGAATTCGAATAATATATTCTTTTTCATCCTGAAAGTGCTCTTTGGGATAGAGATCTAATTACAATTGTCTTAATTTTCGCTGTCCTGCTGGAAATAGCTTCACAGGATGGTTGCACCGTAGTTATAATTCGAGGTACGCCATACACCACAATATCTATAGAGGCTGCGGCATAAAACTCTGTTTGTTCAATGTTATTTAACTAACAGGCCAGCGGGGTGTATATATGAGAAAGATTGCATTAGTATAAAATGCATTAGTAAATATATAAGTCAATTTGAAGAACTTCAACTTTGACTTGTTTCACCAAAGAACCGCCATAAAAAAGGTTTATATTAAAGTTTTGAATTAGTCTTCTGAAATGTTTTAATCAAATTCACCCCACGCAAGGCAGGAAAGCAACAAGGGGTTAATGATTGTGAAAGAATTTGAAGACATTGTAAATGAGCGGGTAGAATCGGAAAGTTATCAGGAAGACAGTAGATAACGATTGGAATTGCGCTTAAATTTTTGAGGATCAAACTTGGCGTGAAGTCATAGAACTGGTAGAGAATTTCAGAGATAAGAAGTGTGAGAAAAGAAACTGTTAGCATAGAATTTATGGTTACATCTAGCCAACTTCTCATCAGCCAAATATTTGTTTTCATTCTGAGGTTCTCGTTGTTTTTGGACTTTGTTTTGTCCAGTTTACATATATATATATATATATATATATATATATATATATATATAGATAGATAGATAGATAGATAGATAGATAGATAGATAGATAGATACATAGATAGATAATATTAGTGGTAACAATACACATACATATACAATTATATATCTAAAATATATAAATATACATACATACATACATATATATATGTATAAACATAAATCCAAGAGGATAGAAATCAGGTAGAACTCAATGTCTAGGACAGAGCAAGGATATAATAAAAAGATTTAAACACTAATATTCCATGGTCATAATTTATTCCATTGGAATCGTGAAAACGATCCAATTCATCAGACCTACAAATTCAAAAAGAAAACAGAAAAAAACAACTCCAGGAATAAAGAATAAAATTTAGTGAGAGTGTATGTATGAGAGTGTGGGACGAATGCTAGAGTAAATGAAGGCTATAGGGAGGGGTAACAGACAAGAGAAGGACAGGAAGGTCTAAAGATGAAGGGGGGATTAAAATTTAACACAGAGAAGTTTTAATATATATAAAATATAATATATATAATGGGGATATTACTTGCTCCAATGAGAAAAAATGTATACTTTAAAGAGAAGAGAGAAGCCGCAAACGATTTTGGGTTTAATGTGGATTTAAAAAAATATATATATATTACTTTATTTTCCATATTTTGGCTTCACGTGTATCGGGTCTTTCGCCCTTCATCAACCGACGAATGGTTATTTCCATATATTATTTAAAGGAATTAATTTTTCCTTGTGTTTTCTCATGTTTAACCCTTGTCTTTTGTGTATAGTAATAATCAAAATTTTCTTGGACTTGTGGAGAAAATATTCTTCTGCTTAAGCGGTAATAAAACAATAAGAAATAGTCAAAGAAAGTGGGAAGGAAGGGGTTCTTTTTCCTTATATATTTATGACCTCTGTATCTGTTTATATATATATATATATATATATATATATATATATATATATATATATATATATATATATATATGTATCTTATATAAATATATATATATTTATTTATGTAATATATATATATATATATATATATATATATATAGCCCCACGTAGTTTTTGCCTTGCCAGTTTCAATCATGATGATGATCTCAGAAAGAAATGGAAAGTACTTGGGAAATAAAAGCGATTCTCACTGTTAAAGTGCATTTATTGCCTTATTTAATTGCAATATACAGGAAAATATTCGTGAATATGAAAGGATCATGATAAAAATAAGCAAATGTAACGTTTGTAATTTATTTAATCAAACATACCTAAAAGAGAATTTTCAGTGTATACACACGTACACACAAACATACATATACACATATATATATATATATATATATATATATATATATATATATATATATATATATGTATATATAAATGAAATATTCATACCTGTGACCATTTGAATGTTTGTAATTTATTTAATCAGACACGTCTAATATGGAATTTGTTGCGTAAATACACACACATATATGTGTGTGTGTGTGGTTTGTGTGTATCTACACACACACACACACACACACACACACACACATATATATATATATATATATATATATATATATATATATATATATTAAAACATTTTTAGATGTAAATATTTAAGTAAATGGTCTGTTTATAATAAACAGTATTAAATGACATTTACCGTCCTGAATGTCCGACAAATTTTCATAGAAAATATTCGTCCTCCGACAGGATTCGAATCTGTATCTTATACGGAACCGTCCTATAGCCTGACGTGCCTTTTTACCTATTCGGCCACAGAGGATCGTTCGATAGGCAAGGTTGAATTTTATATATATGTGTGTGTGTGTGTGTGAGTGTGTGTGTATGTATATTTCTCTCCTTAGCTGAGTGTACGTTTTTGTTTGACCGTGTGCGTGCTTACGTTTGAGTGTATGCGTCAGCGTGTGTCAAAGAGGAAAAAAAATAGTAGACATATCTGTGAATGTTTTTCTTTTTTTCTCAGGCACTCCTTATCTTTCTTGACTAACTCAATGTTTCCGTTCTTTTATTCACTTTTGAATTCCACAACTAAAATATTTCCATATTACTTGTTATCGTTTTAATCACTCTTCAAGTATCATGTGCTTTTTCTAGTTTGCATTGATATTTTGCAACTAAATCCTTTTTTGTTATCATAAACGGTGGCATTTAATCCTGGTACGTTTATTATTTGCATAAAATTGGTGGGTAGTAGTAGCAACTGTGTTGATGGCGGAAGGCTACCCGTTGCTAACACGTCAGGTGCAAAGACCTGCAACGGTGCAGGAGTGGAGTTTTCCAAATGTCAAATAGAAAGAAATTTTCCTTTGTACATACATCATTAGAGGTCGATGTTCGAAGCTCCGCGCGAAAAACACCTGTTACATACATCGAGATACACATGTAGATAAAGATGTAACATATACACAAATTATACATCTTTTTGCATATTTTATATAAAAAATACGTATATATATATATATATATATATATATATATATATATACGGTGACCATAAATAATTTGTAAAAGGATTAGAAAGAATCTGTCTGTCTATATTTCTGAGATGAGGTATTATGTACAGTATTTACATTAGTCGGACTATTGTCCTCATCTTTGTCGCCATATTTGTCACAACGTTTCGGCCGTTGTACGCTCCGGCCTTCTTCAAGGACACATGGTACAGTGGATAAAGGCGTTGGTTAGATCCAGTGACAGACCCAAAGAGTGGGAGTTCAATACCCGGTTCAGGCAGTGGAGAACTTTCAGAGGGAAAATTACCACGAGATAACTGATAACTGACATCCATGAAACATGGCTCGTGGAACTAGAACAGTCTACCCCAGTGATCGAAATAAACGGTTCGGTTCCAAACCACCTGAAGAAGGCCGGAGCGTACAACGGCCGAAACGTTGTGACAAATATGACGACAAAGATGAGGACAATAGTCCGACTAATGTAAATACTGATTAGAAAGAAGTAATTCTATATTTTTTAAGGTTTTATTGAAATTTTATTTATGTTTCCACATGTCCTCCATCATTAGCAATACAAAGAGTAATACGATTTTGCAGTTCACGGAAAACATTTGCCAACTGATTTACGGTAATGCCTGAAATCACATTAGTTATGTTAGCTATATTTAAAACTACGTACATTAAACTTTATAACATTTTTATAGATTAGTTCTATCGCAAATACAAATAAAGTTTTAAATTTTTTAAAGTGCATACGAACTTTATGGATACCCTCTCTCTCTCTCTCTCTCTCTCTCTCTCTCTCTCTCTCTCTCTCTCTCTCTCTCTCTCTCACTCTCTCCAAATATATATATATATATTTTAAGTGTTTTAAACCAAGCAAGGCGGGAAGCCACTAGCACGCAAGGGGTTACAGAGAGTTGAAGCGAGAGCAAAGGATGAAGAGAAGGATAAGGGATAGATCAGGGCATCTGGAGGGATAGATCAGGGCATCTAGAGGCATCGATTGACATTACATTTGAATAGTTGAAGATTTTAGCTATCAGGGAAACAGGAAGAGGGTGACTGAGTTCCACAGACGAGAGGTGCGAAACATGAAGCTATTGGAGTAGAAGGGACGGCTCCATTTAACAGTTTCGACTGTGAAAGGATGTGAGCGTGATGCCAGCTTTGTCGGACGCTTAAATTCATGAAGTCTGGGAACCAGCGAAAGCAGCTCCTCGGAGCAGTTATATATGTGTGTGTGCGTGTATGTGTGTGTGTATTCTTATTGGGCAGTATATAGTATGATTAGGCACTAGTATCTCGTAAGAAATATACAGGTCCCTCTAGACAGGATAGTAAAAGAAGTGAGACAAGAGGACTAACAACCAACTGCAAATTTGGCCATCAGAAAGAGGAATATTTCAAGATGCGAGTTAAAAATTGGAGGTATAAATATCAAACATGTACAGAATAGGTGGCGAATGTGTTAACAGAAGATAGAATGAGTGACACTGAAATCCAAACACGCAATGGGCGGGTGAAAGTGGCATTCAAAAAACCGGGTTAAATTCTAATATCTGAGAGAATTCATTAGAAACAAAGAAAAGAGTGGTGGGTTGCCATCAGACATCCATCAAGAGAATGCCGTACAGTCTCCCAACGGATGAGGATAGATATGGTTCTACAGAAGGATACTGATGATTTATTGGATGGAGCGAGCAAGCAATGAGGAAACGTTAAAGAAAATGGCACTAAAACAAACATTAATCTCAGAATCAGAAAAAGACAGTACCCCTGTTCTCATATTCCATGGAGGTTGAAAGAAAAACACTAAACTGTCCCGTTAGATATGCCTCTGTTTGTGTATCCGAACAAAGTTAGTGTACTCAAACTCTGATTACTCGTTGCTTCCTGCTAATACAAATTTGGACACCTTCAGAACATTTTCATCTCTACATTTTCGCCCAATGGAAGTATTAAGAAATCCCATATTTCATAAATTGACCATATATATATATATATATATATATATATATATATATATATATATATATATATATATATAGTAAAGTTAATAAATTCATTGGTCTATAATCCAAGTAGATTCTGGTAATATAAAATATTAAAACTGATAAACGAACAGAGTTCAATTTATTTGTTATACACACCAGAAAGTAAAACAGAATAAAATCCAAAATTACATCCTATGGGGAATAAGCTTATTTCGATCGACCGAAATATAATTTGTCAGTCTTATTCAACCCCGATATAGACTGAGTTTGTGTCGGAAATAGAACAACTGAAAATTAATCTTCAGGGGAGGTTAGAAGGTATATATATATATATATATATATATATATATATATATATATATATATATATATATATATATTACAATGAATCATTCATACAAAAAGTAATTTATTAAAGATAATGATATAAAAACAATATAATTTCCATGCCTGAGGATGACTGTATGTACAGTTGAAAGTACTAGCAGATTAAAAAAAGACCTTATGCAGCTTGTAGTTGTGAAAAACAAGGATCATAACATTCATCGAGAGGTTCGTAGGTTAATGCAACTTTAAAATTTTGTTTGCGAAGGGATTTCGCCATTTTATATGATTAACTTCACTAATCTACTTTTTGTATGAATGATACATTGTAATATAAATTGAACTGCACCACATATTTGTGTGTGTGTGTGTTTTATTTGGTTCTTAGGGAATGAGTGAGTATGATATGTGTAAGTGTGTATATTGCTGTGGATGTGTGTTATCATTTGGTTCATTAGGGAGTGAGTCAGTATGATGTGTGTAAGTATGTATATTTGTGTGGGTGTGTGTATAAGTTTGAGGCCTCAACACCTCCATAAGCATGTCTGTTTTGTGTGGGTGAGAAATGTGGGAAGGTTTTGATTTTTAGGGTTATGTATTAATACTATCTATATTGTTAAATTTATGGTTTAGCCCGGCTGGATAGTGTGTTTTTAAACGTCATATCCACGTATTTTCATGGTACTCTAAAATCTTTCTAAGGTTATCTGCTCTGGACATTTATATATATATATTTTATATATATATTTTATATATATATATATATATATATATTTATATATATATATATATGTATATATATATATATATATATATATATATATATATATATATATATATATATATATATATTATATATATATATATATTATATATATATGTATATATATATATATAGAGAGAGATATTATACATATATATAGATAGATAGATAGATAGATAGATGTTAGTTTTATGAAAGATATGTATGTGTATCTATGTATCTAAACAACTACGAAAATGATATTTTTTTTTTAATTTAAAGGTTTAGAATTTCAGCAGTCCTCCCCCTTGGTGGTCATTTGTAATTACGTTAAATGAAACCTCCCATAGTCCGGTGAAATTCAAAAGGACCAAACGAATCAAAAGTTTCTAGATTCTCATTCGTTTTCCTAACACTGTTCTGATACATAAAAATCATTTTCTCCCGTGCATTAAAGTTTACAATTTGTTTAATCTGCCCTCACCGATAAACGGATTTCTGTCCTATCTCAATATTTTCTCTAAGTTATCCGAAAAGCTTTATCTCAATGAAAACTTTCTACGCACAGTTTGCGCATCAAAAAATCCACGATACATTTAGTAAGTACAGAGTTACTTAACTTGAACAGCTGGGAGAGTGGTTTGAGAACGTCAATTTACTGTAATCAAAATCTTTCTTCCTCCTTTCTTTCTCAACTCATATGAAAGAAATTCTGAAAATTATTGTTCACTTCATTCATTTAGATATTCAGAATTATTTTTTCCACTATTTACATTCGGTCTATTGTCCTCATCTTGGCTTTTGTTCTTACAACATTTCGGCCATTTTGCCCTGTGACTTTAAGCTACTCCGTCATTTGGCCGACGGACATTTAACGGAATGGACATTTAGCCGATAACGTAGTGGCGTACTTACATGTATGTCAGTCTTTATCCTGATATACTACATATATTTATATTTATTTATATATTAAGTTTATTATTTATTATTATTTATTATTATATAATTAATTTATTATTTATTATTATTTATTTATATATTTAAATATATATTTATTTATAATTATATTTATATTTATTTACTGTATTAACTTATATTTTTTTCTACAGGCGTTTTTTACAAATCTATTCTGCATATATCATATTTTACTTCATATATTACTGTAAGATGATAAGTATTTTGAGAAAAAGTACATTTTACTACAGCAAACATCTTAAGCATTTACGATATGTTCGTTCAATTTCGCTTTTAATGATCATTATCTTAAAGGGATCCATTAGCTTTTATGTTACTGTTTACATTTAAATTTACATTTATTAATTTAATCACTTGAAATTCAGTGTTAATTGTTAGTCCTATTCTACCTTATATTATTGGTAATTAAAATACTTAAAGTATTGCTGGTTACTATTTTACTTGTACATTTTCGGTAAAATATCCGTTGGTAAAATATCCGTTAGGACAAATGTATCTCGGCCGAATATCTGTCCTCCAAATATCCGGCCACTGATTTTCATCAGGTCTATACTGATCTGAGTAAGCTGCAGGAAATTATGAATTGGACACTTTATTTAATTTACGGGCATAGAGTGTTCTCGTATCGCTACCTATGTCTAGGTATATCTCTTCTAGTTCTTATTTTTAGTACAACTCATTGCTCTCCCGTTTCCACTAAATCTAAGAACCCACTGCCTGCCAAGGGAATGAACTCCCAATTGTTATGCCACAAAATTCACAATATGCGAATTATATTTTTCAGCAGGTGTCCAATTGGATAATAGTGTAAAAGTTTAGGTATTTCTGATTTTTTACGGTTTATCAAAATTTTGCAGGTTATTTAAAGCCAGAAAATATTTTTAGATCGTAAGAATTGTTTTGGAGATACGAATTTGTACTTAAAATTTCTTAGTCTGACTATGAAGGAATGATGTGAATTCTTGCGTTCCATAATTTCAACCTTTCCTATTATGAACTGCATTGTTTATTCCCAGTTAAACTGATATCTAAATGTTCAAAGAAGACTTCTCTTGAAAATGGACATTTATTTCTTGTTAATTTCTTCTAAGAACTTTTAAGAGCAAAATTGTCCAAATCGTGTAACAGCATGGAATAATTGTCAATTCCACAAAATGTTTAATATCTAAAAAAAAGAAACTAAATTAATTGAGTTTCTTTTTTCCAGGTTTTAAAACAACACGTTTAGTTACCTTGACACCATTTGTTGTAAGAATCACTGAAAAGAAATTTGAGTTATTCAGCCAGAAAGATAAAAGATTTAAATCCTGTTGGGCCTGTCCCATTATGGCTTCCAAATTGAGCAATCGTGAGAAGAAACAAAATCATTCAAGTCTTCAGTAATGGTGCCAATATTCATATTCTGGCTTACATCTTCAAAGTCCATTCAGGAACCATCAAGAGATTGGTGAATAAGTTTACCAAAGGGGAACACTCGAGAGGAAAACTGGATCAGGAGGTCACAACAGGAAGAGGGATCATCATTTCAAATGAAAGCTAAAGATATCAATTAGAAAAGATCCAACTCAATTCATAAGACGTTTGACACGTGAGAGTCAGGCAAGACTGCCTAAAAAAGTAGTGAAAACAAATTGTAAATGAAATCGTATGTGAAATCTGTGAGGCATCTTCTTACTCCAGGCGAGAAAGTTAAAAGATTATATATGGCTATGATCATCTTGAATAAGCTGGAAAATCATCGTAGAAAATTTATACATATATATATATATATATATATATATATATATATATATATATATATATATATATATATATATATACACGAGGGTCATTCAATAAATAGGGTGAATGTTTCGGTATAAGGACTTCTAGTAGAGATAGAAGCTTACTTTTTTTTCAACGTTGTCTCCCAGCACTGTCACACACTTTTGCTATCTGTGCACAAGCTTCCGTATTCCCTCAGCGTAAAAATCTCAGTCGCTCACAACACTTTTGACTTCATCGTCACTTTTAAACTTCGTGCCTCTCGTGAACACTTTCAAGGGACCAAACTGGTGAAAGTCTGAAGGTGCAAGGTCTGGGCTGTAAGGGGGATGAGGGAGCAGTTCCCAGCCCAGCTCGTTGATGGCCTGCACCGTTTGGGCTGCTGTGCTCTTTGTGCTCTGCAGTAAGCATCTTTGGCACCCACCGGCAGCTGACCTTGTGTGCTGTCCCAACAGATAAGCTCAAAATCCTTGCAATGTCATCCACTGTCACCCTTCTGTCAGACTCAATGTGGTCATTGACTGATTCGATCACCTCAGGAGACATCACTTCTGTAGGCCTCCCAGGCCTGCCTTCATCCTCAACACTGCTCCGTCCTTCTTTAAACAATTTAGCCCACTTGTAGACATTTTTTGGCTGAAACATGTGGCCCCATACACAGTTGACATTATCATATGAATTTCAACTGGTTTGCACCCTTCAGCAACCAAAAACTTGATAATTGACCGCTGTTCAATCCTGGAGCATACTTTATGGTCGGCCATCTTTATGTATATAAATATAAGTGACTATACTCGTGTCGAAAAAACTTCGAATTCTTGATTTAACAATAGCTAAATCAATCTCGAAGGGAAAAAAAGGTTTTGAAAAAGAAAGTGCCAGGAACATGAAAGTCTGTCGAAAATAATCGCACAGATGCAGGTTCTTGGCCCAAAGAAAAAACCCCGATATGAGTAAACATCTAACTAAAGAGCTCGATACAAACTTAGAGCAGACCTAGTCAAATCTAATGAGCCAGACAATATATATATATATATATATATATATATATATATATATATATATATATATATATATATATATTGTCAAACCTAATGAGCCAGACAAACCTACCAAGGTTTCACTCAGGCAGATCGTCAAGTGAAACCTTGCTATGTTTGTCTTGTTCATTAGGTTTTGACTATATATATATATATATATATATATATATATATATATATATATATATATATATATATATATATATATATATGAACGTTTTTCATTTCTTTATCTGATCCTTAGTTATAATTAATTAAAGATGAACATCTTATTTTCGTTTATGATCGATTTTATCCCGATTCTTTTTTAAGTTTGAAGAGTAATTATTCATTTTTATTCCTGAAAGTAGAGATCAATAATGTTATAAAAACTTGTGAGAATTCCACTAAGATACCTTTAATCATTTCTAAGATACAACGGTTCAAAACTTAATCTAGCAACTGGACAATTTTGCTGTTATACGTTTTGAACAATTACGTTATTTTACCCGGTGCATTTGAACTTATTTGATGATCTTCTTCTACGTGACATCTGCCTCCCGCACGGGGGCTACCATAGTTCTCCACGACGTCCCCTCCCTTGTAGTTCTTTATTATGTTTTTCTCTTTGCTATCTCTCCAAATCACTGAATCAGCAATTTACTCACACTCGTCAGGGAGGTTATAGGCTGTTTTAAACTGTTTGCTTTGTCCAAAATACGTCCTGTGAGTGTTGAATTCTCCAAGCGCTCTTTCCTCGTTGCGTGCCCTAGAAATTTCAGTTGTTTCTGATTATTAGTATAAGTACGTTTTGTTTTCATTTTTCCTCTTTATTCACATTTGAATTTGATCGCAGTAACAGCATTCTTCTGTAGAAACACATTTTCGTTGACTGAAGTCTATTCATCACTGATCAGATTGTCCAGAATTCTTTGCCACACACGAGAACCGATGTTAAATTTCTTTCAGAAAATGAGATTCTTCTTCGCTAATTTAGGAATTAAGTATCGTAATTTTTATTATCCAAACATATCTTTGCAAACCCTGTCAGCAGATGTCCGGATAATCGAGGACATGCCTTTGAAATCTTTCTTAACTGAACTTAACTCAACCATTTCTCCATTACTCGAAATCTTATAGAAAACTTTGCTTTTAGTTAGTTGCCTGCTTTTGTTTAGCGGCATATCTACCTCCATAGGTATTTAATACCGAAATCTAAATATTTTTGCGCAATTTTATATTATTTTGTTAGATAATAATTGTTTAATAATACACGTCTTACTAATTAACCCATAGCGGGGTTAAAAGAGGTGGGATTCATACCTTTCCTAAGGGTATTTTCCCGTAAGTGAATAATAAGGAACCCAACTGGAATTCGAACTTGGCTCTCAGATTAACAATTGTGAGCCATTATCCCTTTCACCACCCGCACATACGAGCTTTCAGCCCCTGGTAATAACCAATCGGTCACTTTTGAAGTTACTGACTTGGATAAACGTTACTTAATTTTGGTGATCTTACAGTAACCGGTTTTTGAACTTGATCTGGTTGTAAGCTTTCCTTTTAGGGAACATTTACCTGCCAAATATAAGCAGGGACATCACTGATTTGGAAAGTGACCGAAATTAAATAAAGAAACCACTGTTTGTTTAACAACAAAGTATTCTTCTATGTTTAGATTTAAAACTCTGCTCAAATTCACCTAAGAAAAATATCTAGATGTAAAAGCGAAATTTGTGCGTAGACTTTTCTCAATGCTAAAGCCTACGTTATCTGGGGTTCCGAGAATACACCAACTCATTTTACAAAAGAACAGAAAAAGGAAACTAACTTCCAAGTCAATTTGTATCGTTCAGACCAGCATTTCCCTATTACTGAACCAAGTGAATGGTTATAGACGAGAATATTAGCGATAAATATTCATCTAAAAGCAAGTAAATACATACTCGACTCTTCCGTCGAATTCGACGTATGAGAGTCAAGCAGATCAGTTCCCAGGAAACCGACAGCCCAACAACAGCACATGAGATATGATTATAGTGATGAAGGTTTCGTGCAGGACTATCCACACTTTTTGAAAAACCGAATACAGAGACCTGGTGCACTCAGTTCCACAGGGTCCGCAAACGAACCTCCGCATATTTTGAATTCAGAGTTGTCCTTCTCTTAAACCAGTTGCCATCCAAGGCTATAGAACCCAGTCTGTACTGACATTTACCCAGAGCTGGAGGGAGAATAGTATTCACACCAATACTGCAAGGGTATTGCAATGGATTCGACTGGAATTCGAACTCGGTTCTCCGATACCTCAATCCAAACCGCTATACATTACCCCACCGTGCCTCTTCAAGTAAATACAGATAGACTCAAATATGAACGACCTCTATTTACATATTCCCCAAACACGTAAACGTTTAGACTCACATTTCGATATTAAATATCACAGCAATGGTTAACCTGTCCTAAAAGCAACCATTACAACAGAAATATGACCTTTATAGATTGTAAGCGGAGTTATTATATTGAATTATTTGCTAGGTCTGCTGCTAGGAAGGTCGGACCAGTGTCACGTGACAGGCAATGTTTCTCCCAAGAAACCACGTTGCACGTTCATAAATATACCACCCGTTCTTGTATCTAATATTGCTGCCACATATCGTCTAGTGTCCCTGTTATGGATTTCGAGGTTCTTGACAAAATCCAAAGAAGGGTCTGTTATATTCTTCGTCCTGACCTGGTATTTCGCCACCGAGTGTGTTTTCCTCCCCTTATTTCGGGCTTACGGCCACACTACATTGAAACATCGGTTCCCGTATGGCCACCGAATTTAAGCCATGTGGATCCTAGTCAGTACCTAAATGGCTGAAAACTTGGTAATGCCAGGTGATGTAAGCTTGGCTGTGCGGTTGATATAATGGATAATTGCTCTAAATATTTAATGAGAAAGCCAAGTTCTTATTCAAGTTTGGTTTGTTAAATTCGTTTATGTGCAAATGCCATTGTGAAAGCAATTAATTCACCACTTCTCGACCATCATTGGGTTAATTAGTAAGACTTGTATTACTAAATTATTTTAATCTCCAAAAACTTTTCTTATAATTGGAAATATTTTACACCTTTAAATAATCTGCAAAAGGTTGATAATCAGTAAAAAATCAAGTCAACAATTGAAATAATAATTTTGGCAATAGAATGATATGAAATGACAGGAATTATGCAGAGCATCTATCATTCAATAAGAGCCGCTGTTGATTCTGTGAAGGAGAAAAATGAGTCAATAAGCAAAGTGTCTTTCGATATTTTTTTTTTATCCGCGGTAAATATTTTATTATTTTTATCCGCGGTAGATATTTTATTATTTTGGTTCATTTCAGGTTATTACTTCTTATCATTTTTCCTGAATTTCGGCGCTAACACAAATAACGTAATTATAGAAATTGAAATTATTATAATTCAATGCTATACACTTTTTTTTTATTTTCTTCAGGTTTGTTTTGAAAGTTATGCTCGGAGGTTAATCGAAAGCACAAACACTCGACAAAATTTCGGAAGACGTTTCGGAGTTAATGAGACGCATTTACGTACCTCCCCTACTTCATATTTTTATGTGAAATTAATAAAGATTATTCATGCTTGTCTAAGATCATAATAATTTAATTTGAATGTTTTTTTAGGACACGTCGCCGATAAAGATTATGATTATGCCCCGACCATTCTTTTTATAAAATGGTAATTTTATTCTCACCAAAACACGCCAGGATTGTTTTTCTTTCATTTTACATTGAAACACCAGTTCTTATTCGATCAGCGAATTTAAGCAACGTCAAGATGGTCTGTACGGGATGGGTGACCATTTGAGAATACCAGTACATAAACTTGGATGTATGGGTAGTGGGATGGATAACGGCTGGGAATGAGAAACCGGAGATGTGAGTTCCAATTCCAGTGGGGTTCATTACATTTATTTAGGCAAATACCCTTGGCCGATCATGAATAGAAAAGAGACGATCGTACAACGTTTCATGGCGTATATATATATATATATATATATATATATATATATATATATATATATATATATATATATATATATATATATATATATATATTGTCATCCACAAACAGACTGTTTCGCTGTTTCACAGCTCATCAGCGTGGCTAGACGTCCGGTTGCCTCTAGCTAGGACCAGTCGGAACTTCTACCACTAAGCCGTCGGCTCACGGCAGGGATAGAGGTGAATTTTAGCGTGTTTATTTTTAGATTTAGATAAACACACAGTGACTGACAGTGACTGAATTCTGCCGAAGAGTCATGCTATATTAGCTTAAATAGTCACTGTTTACAAACTCACACCTCAAACCAAAGAGCTCAACTGAAATTAATTTTTCAGGAGCCAATATGGCTTTTTCTTTTATCAGTATTCTCTTTTTTCTTTGAGACTTTATTTGGATAACTGTTTTAGGCATTCGCAACTTTTCCGTTGGTTCCATCAACGTTATATATATATATATATATATATATATATATATATATATATATATATATATATATATATATGTATATATATATATATATATATAGTCATCCACAGACAAACTATTTCACTGTATCACAACTCTATAGTGTGGCTAGACTTCCGATTGCGTCAAGCAGGGATCCAAACCCGATTGATGTGACATCAGTCAGAGATCCTACCCTTAGGCTATCGCCACGCGGCAGATAGAAAAGGGAAATTTTAACGTTTGATATAAGAAACACGCCAGTGGTCGTGAGAACTCAATTCGCACTTGGAGAGTATTGCATTAGTAGGAGCCACTGTTTCTAAAACACCATTTCTCTTGAGAGCTCAACCGGATTTCCCGGGAGTATATATGATGTCATCTACAGAGAGACTGTTTTGCTGTAGCACAGCTATTCAGTGTAGCTCGACGTGCGATTTCTTCAAATGTCATAATCATTAAGAATACAGTCCACCTCTTGCTTTTCCCTCTACGGGCCAATGATTACCCAACGTTGCGTCTCTATTCTCATTTACTTAAGTGTTCGCCAAAGGATAATAACGTCTACTGCATTAACACAAAGTAACGAAAGACGTTAATTTACGCCCTATCCAGAAATGATAACGCAAAATCACTTCTCAGTAATATATCATAGGTGTTTTTACTCACTCTGGGTGTCGTGACTCCGCTGTGTCTGACACATAGATACGAACAAATATCATCGCAAAGAACAGTTTATCTCCTGCCAAGAGCGGGTCAAACCTGACTCCCTCGATTCAATTAATCACCGTTAATATAGACCAGCATCGGATTACGATCTAATCCGGTTTCATTGTCAACTGATCTCCAAAAACCACCATCGAATCAGTTACTCTTCCGATTGCCTTCGGTCAAAGTAAATGCCTCTTACAAAATTCCAAAGTACTAATCAATTGTCTATAAAAAAAAACAGAATCTAAGAATATAAACTAAGATCTCACTTTCTTCATCTGTGTGGTTGTCCAAAGTCCAAAAATAAGAATTGCCCCAATAAACTTCCCAATCCTAGCATTTGCAGGGCCACATTCCTCCGAAGTTAAAATTCTCACGGAATAATTTCGGAGGAAGAAATTCCTTATTTATTAGGAAATCGCATCTCAAAGCTAACTGTTGATTTGTCAATTCACAGACCAATATAAAACCCTCATACTACATTTGCTGACTTTTTTTTCGTTCTTTTTTTTTTCAGAACTATTCGTCAGTTGATCTTATTAAATATATCGTATTTCAGAGATGAGGAGGCTCGGATTGAGAAATCGGAGAGCTAAGTTCGAATTCCAGTCGAATCCATTACATTCACTTACATGCCAATATCCTTGGGAAAGGTATGAATCCTCTTCTTCTACCCTAAGCTAAGGGTAAATAGTAAGACAGACCGGGTTCTATAGCCTTGGGTGGCAACTGATCTAGGAGAAGGACATCTCTGAATTCAAAACCTTATCTTCCAGGCTGGGGGTTGTGCACTAGGATAAGAAGGTACAAACTTAAGAACTTGTTTCTTACAGAAACCGCAATGATATCTTGCGGCCCTCTGTCCCCCAAATAATTTAATAGGATAATATATATTTTAGAGATGCGATATATTTCTAACAATCTGTGCCGGTGTTTGTTACTTAACAGATCTTATTTTCTTCCCGAATTTTAAAGTTAACGTATTCTCATCTGTTTTGCACACACAATGTTACATTTTTCTCCCCAAGCTTTTCAGGGAAGTAAATATGTTTTCGTTCGTTATTTTGGCATTCTTTTCTTATTCGTGATTCTGTTGAAGACATGCATGCTTATCAGTGTGATTAGAACGCATACAACACAGGACCAAGACGTTTCTTCAAACATGCTTAACGTTCGAGGCAAAACTCTTTCTTTCTTCATCTCACCATGGCACCATCAAATTCATAGGATACCTACAGAACCGAATATTTTCATATTCTATTTGACAACAGAGTACTATCTCAAAATTTTGAAATGTTGTCTTTAGTTTCCAAGTGTGAATTTTAACGATCCTTTCTGAGACTTTGACACGACCGTCCTTCTTCAGTCTTTGTGGAGTGGCGCTACATATCCCCAAAGTTTACCAAATAACATAAACCCCATCACTTGAAGATATTCAGCTGAGGAAACAACTGAAACGATTACCACATGTAACTCGAAGAGAAAATAATGACATAATTAAGATACTGACATTCCACACTACTTCAAACAAAAGGATAGGAAGTAAACCTCTACTTTACTATTTCCCCGAAAAAATGATTAACTCAGACGATTTTCTGAATTTCAAACGACGGTAGCAATGGCTGTTCGATACATGAATGCTACATGCTTCCAGAGAAGCAAATGGCTACACTACTTACATTATTCGTACTATTGTCCTCATCTTTCTCACCATATTTATTACAAAGTTTCAGCCGTTGTACGCTCCGACATTCTTCAGGAGGTTGGAATGTCGAACTGAACCCTTTGTTTCGTTCAGTGTTCTTGTTCTACGTGACATATTTAATGGATATCAGTTATCAGATATCTCCTGTTAAGTCTCCTCCCCAAGTTCTCCACTGCCTTAACGAAATAAAGCGTTCAGTTCGACATTCCAACCACATGAAGAATGCCGGAACGTACAACGGCAGAACGTTGTAATAAATATGGCGAAAAAGACGAAAACAATAGTCCGAATAATGTAAATTGTGTACATAATACCTCACTTCATAAATATTGACAGATACTGAATGGCCGAAACGTTGTAATAAATATGGCGACAAAGATGAGGACAATGGTTCGAATCATGTAAATAGCGTACATAATACCTAATCTCAGAAATATAGACATATACTGAGAGGCCGAAACGTTGTAATAAATATGACGACAAAGATGAGGACAATAGTCCGAATAATGTAAATAGTGTACATAATACCTCATCTCAGAAATATAGACAGATACTGAAAGGCCGAAACGTTGTAATAAATATGACAACAAAGATGAGTACAATGGTTCGAATAATGTAAATAGCGTAAATAATACCTCATCTCAGAAATATAAACAGATACTGAAAGGCCGAAACGTTGTAATAAATATGGCGACAAAGATGAAGACAATAGTCCGAATAATGTAAATAGTATGCATAATACCTCATCTCAGAAATATAGACAGATACTGAAAGGCTGAAACGTTGTAATAAATATGGCGACAAAGATGAGGACAATAGTTCGAATAATGCAGTGTACATAACACGTCATCTCAGAAATATAGACACAAGCAAATGACTAATATTACCGTTCGCCTAAACATTTCTGATTTGAATTTCTACGCAGTTATGTAAGCCTATCTTGTTCACGGAACGTTTAATTCATGACATTCACATTTTAATCCCTTCGTTAGAACAGCGGGTAATTGTCTTGGCTGTTCAACTCGTAGTCACCAGATATAACGAAGATATATGGTCTTCAGCTTGCATGATCGGTCAGGAAATTTAATAGAATTCAAATATTTATAGAAAACGAACAGGGAAGCTACGTAACGACGACGACATTTTAGCCGAGGTCAGTACCGATAACATTGCAGATCGTCATTTGAATTTTGCTAAGTTTCTGTCTCTATATATAGCAGAAGCACCTGACCAGATGTGGCAAAAATATTCCAAGTACGTATGAATGGTAGTTTAATAAATGTGCAAGGACATTTTGGGTGAGAAATATTGTCTAGAGCGAAAGAGTAAACCAGGTTTCTTAGTATCCGTCTTAGCAAGTGAAATGAATTGAATTTCGTCTTAATAATTTCACCCCAAGCAAGGTTATCAAGTCACTAAGACGCGAGATGATAATGAGTGTGAGAGAATATGAGAAAAATAGGGCATTAAGATGAGTGAGTAATAAGACAGAAAATAACGATTGACATCACGATTAAATTTTTGAAGATCAAAGTTAACTGAAAAGTAAGAGATCGGAATAAAGTTTCTCTAGCGTAGAACGTAAAAGCTGTAAAATTATGAGATTTTGTAGCCATTCTGGTGGTGGGTTTAAATTTATAAATGCTCATGACAACATTTACAAGGAAGATATTTCTACATGAGGTACATTACAGATTTTACTGAACAACATATCTTACCGTTGCCTGTTCTCAGATGCATGTTCACTGTCTCTTCGCTTAGTCCTTAACCTTGATCACTGTACGTTTCTGGAATTGTTTATTCCTGGGTATGACGATAAAATGCATAACCGTCAACAAGGCTTAGCACCCGTTAAAGTTCCCAGCTATTAGCAAAAAGTGAACACCAAACAAATACAAAACATTATGAACGTATAAAATTACATTTTTATAAAGAAAATGCCAGCAATATATTTTTTACATGAAAAATGACAAACAAAAAAAAGGATGCGATGGTTAAATTGTGGCCATTATATATTTTTAATGCATATTGTTTGTACTTGATTGTGTCGTCTGCACAGTATAGTGGGGTCAGTTGGGTACCGTCTGTGAGAAGAAGAGCAGACGCAATTCACTCTCCCAGAAATTTGGAAATGGCGTGCTGTTCTGCTTGACATTCGTTTCAAAAGCACTAATACGAACATTTAAGAGTGCCTGTTTGTCAATGTGAGGATAGCGCAGAGGATTCAGGAAGAGTTCGAAGAGTCTAATGGTGATTACGAAGATGTTTGGAGTGATCAATATGGATAGCGGCGTTATGTCTTCATTCATCTTCCCAAAGTCCCCCAGACTCAACAAGAAGTAAAGCTGCCATGGGTGAAGACGGTGGATGCTGGAACAGGCTATATCTGGCAACAGGACTCTGAACCATGTTACAAAGCAGGAGGTCCCAGTCATGCCTGTCAGTCAATTTTTGCGGCTACATCACCTCTTACATATGGTCATCTAACTCCCCAGACTGCAACCTCCATGATTATTATATGTGGGGCGCAATTGAATGAGAGACCAATAAAATTCCTTGTAACACCGAAGGTGATCTGAAGGCAAGGATTATCGCAGCACTCAATAAATTAATCAAGGAGACCATCCAGAAGAGTTGCAGGGGATTCTGAAGTCGTCTGGAGGCTGTGGTGGAAGCCAAAGGGGATTTTATTGAATACATTTACTCTTTAGTATTAAAAGAAAAATTTGTGAAATTTTGGTAAATATATCTGTTAAAATGAGATGTCAGTGTTATTTTTATTTTTTCATTAATTTCGACGACAATATATCCAGCGCACGTTTTACATATTTATAGTAGAATTACCTACAATACGCACATACTAAAAATGTTTAGCGACTTCAAACCCACATTGTAGCGACTTGACACCTAAATCCGTTTAAAATACTACCAGACAACAAACGTGAAATAGCTCATTCATGACATTAATCGATATAATATCCGATAATTTCTTAAAAAAAGTCAAAGTGTATTCCAAAATAGAACTTTAACAACAACACTGTATCATAAAGAGTACATGAGTTCCACACAAACATGTATATGCACAAAAGCTGATTATCTACCATTGTAAAAGCAGAATAACATATATCATATTTTTATTACTTCCATGCTCCAAAGAGAATTTAAATTTAGGCATTAAATGACCCATGAAGACTTGATATGCCGTTTAACAGACAAATCGATGAACAAATCAATTCCAAATTATTTCATAGTCTCCACGTTTCGCAAATCAAATATGCCGCGATTCATAAATTATACATCTTATGAATATGAGTATACTGAAAAGATTATTTTCATTATATATTATTTAAGACAAATCAAAGCCTGGTATAAGACATCGTTTTATACGACTGAGATGTGAGTTCAATCCTCACTGGGTGCTCACTATATTTGCCCTTCTGTCACATCTAAGCTAGTCTTAGTAAATTTCCATAAAACGTTGTTTTCTTTCATTTAGTGATATCACCTCTGCACTGTAGATACTAACAAACTTGGTTCTCCGTGACGTGTCAGTCATTTTTCTCGTCAAATGCTTGGGTCATCCCGTGGTATGGTCTCCAGTCCGATAACAAATCGACCATAGTGAAATTTGGGTCTCCTGTTCAGAATGCGATCGTTCTAATCACTCGGCCATGGGCCTATTAATAAAGAGAAGAAAAAAAAAAGAAAAAAAAACAATAGTAAACTTAAATTGCAATACCGCAAGAAAACAAAGAACATATTCTGCAATACATCTATGCTTTAATGATTTAAGCCCGAGCAATGGGATGATGCAATGAGTTATTTATAGTCGAAGAGAACTAGAAAACTGTGGCGAGGAGAAAGATCTTTATTTGGATAAATACATTTATTTTGCGCATATAATACATGTCAAATAAACCAACTATATATGGATACGTTATGAGTTTTAGATAGTTTTTCTCAAACATGATATTATTTTGATTATCACCCCAAGCAATGCAGTAATGTCACTAAAACGAAACGGGTTACTGTGAATGTAAGAGATTGAGACGTCTTTATTTAGGAGAACGTTTAATGAAAGTATCGGTGTGCAAGAAGACAGAATATGGTGATTGATGTTGCATTTAAACTTTTGAAAATTTTAGTTGACATGAAAGCGAAAAATTCAAAGAGAGTTCCATAGGAGAGAAGTGCGGGAAAAGAAATTATTGGAATATAACTTTTGGTTACATCTATTTCAATAGCAAACGCTGAGGCATGGTAGTCAAAAGTCAGTCAGTTATGTCCCATGCGTGATAATCGCTTAGGCGATCATGTATCTTTCGATACATGACTGACGGAGTAGATTTTTGTTTCCCAAAATAGGTTTCCATTTCTTTCTGCGTTAAACCAGTTGCCATACAAGGCTATAGAACCCGGTCTGCCCTGCTATTTAACCATAGCTGGAGGGAGAAGAGGATTCATATCTTTCCCAAATATATTGGCACGTAAGTGAATATAATGGATTCGACTGGAATTCGAATTCTCCGATTCCTTAATACATTATCTGCTATCCATTTCTTCACTGTGACAAAAAGTGGTACGCATAAATTAGGTTCTGGGCATGACAAAAAACTACATCCGGCAGCAAGGGCTCTGGTCGGGAGATTGGAGGTTTGGGGGAGCGTGGGCCCAACACTTAATTGTTGTTGTTCCCAGGTAACGCACTGACTCAAGGCGGTAGCCCCTGTTAGGCCCAGACTGGGGACTAATAGTGAACCCCTCAAACAATAACAAAACTATATGTAAGTAGAAAGAATATATTTTCAGAGTAAAAATACCAGTATTAAATTTTATGTAAAAATACCGGCAATACATATTTATAGTAGAACTATGCACAATACACATTTATAGTAAAATTTCCGATGATATATTTTACAGTGGAATTACCAATAATACAATTTTAAAGCAAAATGACCTTCAATACATTTTATAGGAGAATTACCAACAATATATTATATAGATAAAACGAGCATCAATAAATTTCATCATAATCAATAGAATCCATATATGGGAAATGTAGCTGTTGAATAAAGACAAAAATGCGTCTGCAAAAGGGATTGGCTAACTGAATACGAGTGACCAGCTATACAGGCATTGTTTTATTAATATGCGTTTTTAAAGTAATTTTGGTAAGTTAAGTATTAGGTCATTTAAGTTTACTTGTATTTTATCTAACAGTTTCCATTTTAGTAAAATATCGTCACAAAAGTAGACGGTATGAATCTCATATGATTAAGATTATATCCTTTTCTTTTCAGTTCTTTTTCCCCGCATATATTTTCAGTGTTGGCTATAAGTAGTTCATGTGAAATGATATGACATTTCCACACTGTTTTTTTCCAGCTCTTTAGTTTATATGTTTTTATGGCGGCTATTGAAATTATTTATAACGTCCTTTACAAACACTACATGAATCCATATCGTTGCCAGTTCCATTATATAATACAAATATCAGCGTTTCTTTTTAGGTGTGTATTTTGGGAGCATTTATTTTAATAAGTATATGGTTTGGAGCTTTAGATTTTTTTCTATTATCAAGCGATGTTAGGTAACTTCTGATGAAAATGATTTACTATTGAAAACACAATTGCCCGTCCTTGGTATGACGATAAACTACATCCAACAGCGAGGCATCTGATCAGGAGGCTTTGAGAAGTCTGGAACCACCTCTTAATTGCAGTTGTTCCCAGGTCCACCCTGATCCGGGATGGTAGCACCTGTTAGGGTCCCAACTACGGGGAAATAGTTAACCACAAACTGGGGTCAAAACATTATGGAAGTGTAAAAATAGATTTAATAACAGCAATTCATTTTTGAAGGAAAAAATATTTCCAGCAATACACTTTTAAAGAAAGAAATTTACGAAAAAATACATTTTTTGAAAAGATATTACCAGCAAAACATTTTTGAAAAAATATCACCATCATTAAACATTCTGTCGACATTAAATAACTCATTGGGGCTGATATGCCGTAAAACAAAACAAACCAAACAGAATGGTATTTTATTTAAGACTTAAGAAGGCGGGCGGGAAACAAGATTTCAATATTTTATAGTTATGTCCTGTTTAACAAATCAATAGACAGGTCTAAACAAAAGCCGGGAAGTGAAAAATATAAGTTAGAGGTTAGGGGTGTGTTATTCATTGTTATACCATTTCCAACAAAAGTTACCTAACATCGCTTGATAATGGAACATATTGAAAGTTCTGAAACATAGAAATTTCCGTGTCGTGATGTAAAATATTTTTCATTATAAATAATATTAAATATTATACTCTACGTTGTATCGAGCACTTGGCGATTTTAACGCCCATCACAACAAGTGGCTTTACAATGCTACAACTGACCTCGCAGCCATTCATACTTTTCAGTTTCTCAATCCCTTACACAGATAGTTGATTTCCCCACGCGCTTTGCTTAAAACCGGGACGGTAAGGCCTCTCTTCTCGACCTGTGTTTTACCTCTATCCCCGAGTCTTGTAGTGTCACGCAGCTCTGCCCTGTTGGCAGCTCCGATCATTCTGTAGTGGCTGTTAGCATCTGCTTCAACCCCCCCCCCTGCAAAGACGCTCCTACCACCAGAACCTCGTTCTGCTATCATCGAGCTGACTGGGACTCGGTCTCTGATTTCCTCCGCGATGTCCCCTGGGATGCTGTATTTAAGCTCCCCGTTCAAGAATGTGCTTCAGAGGTCTCATCCTGGGTTAAAGCTGGAATTGACGCTTTCATCCCCTCAAGGAAATTTAAGGTCAAACCGCGCTCATATATATATATATATATATATATATATATATATATATATATATATATATATATATATGAGAGAGAGAAAGGACAAATGGATTAAAAATCTACTGTACAAAGCATTTACATTTTTAAAAAGTGCTCAATGCAAAGTAGAGTAAAATATTATTTTATATTTTTAATTATAAGTGGTTATAATAAAAATCATTTTTAAATCTCTACACAAAAGCTTTCATGTTTCAATATTATGATTTTACTTTCTCAGGCGATGGTAGGCAAATGGTTATAAAACAATTTCTTAGGGAAATTTAAAAACAGCTCGTTACCTTTTTTCCTAAATTTAAGGGAGGGCATGACGTTAGAAATTAAAAATAGACTTGTAGGTATGTCTCTATTAACTAAGTAAATGTTACATATACGCTTAATTGAAAATAATGTGAGATGTTGGAGGTGGGTGAGTTATTTTTAAATGTCACGATAAACCGACATATAGACATTGAATCATTGATGATTGCGGAGAATATGGCGTCGACAAATATATCCTGATTGTAAGCAGATATGGCTAGTTCTATTTGATTAAGAGAGGAGTAGGCTAATTATATGTTAGGTTAACAGAAATTCTCTTTTTTTAAATTCCTGTTACCTACCATTGCCTGAGGAAGTACAATTATAGTTTTGAAACGTTAAAGGTTTTGTGAAGAGATTTAAAAATGTTTTTATTATAATTACTTATAGTTATATATATATATATATATATATATATATATATATAATTTATATATATATATAATTTATATGCATGTGTAGCTGATTGCATGTGTAATTGTGTACTATGATTATTCAGTATCAGAAATTATAGGATTAAGTAAATATGATTAATTTTCTGTAAACAATAGATTCAATTATTGAATATACATTTGAACCTACTTTAGAATATTGCGTCTGTACACAAAAAAGTGACAAGTTATTTATAATCCTTTTGTGTTCAATGTTTATTTCACTAAACCCAGTAATGGAAGAATGCCGATATTCCGAGTGTGGAAATTCCTTTCTTGAGCCATTTTCGCTGAAATACCACCTGAACAAACAGACATCAACACCCAATACACTCAATCCACACCACAAAAATATGGTATATATATATATATATATATATATATATATATATATATATATATATATATATATATATATATATATATATATATATATATATATATATATATGCACGGCTTACGTTATTTAAAATTACGGCGGTCCTTACCAACTTGGACGGAAGGACGCAAACTTGAGTGTGGGCTTATGGACTCCACCCCATAAAATCTTACTTGCTACGGAGAACACAGCGCACGTGTACACATACAGACACACAGAGAGACAGACACGCACACACACAAACGCCTAGTTATATGTGTGACTAGATTACTTAAATTTTGCTATATATTTGTGCGGTTAGTGTGCTCCATTTCAGGGTAGATTCTTTGTAAATACGGTTAGTTTGAACACAATACCTCTCTATCATTTCTTTTTACATATATATATATATATATATATATATATATATATGTGTGTGTGTGTATGTGTCTGCGTATATCTGTGTTTGTGTGTGTGTATGTGTGTGAAGACAAAAGAAAAACTTAATTAGCTAATGTGTTTCATTCTCTGATGAATGCCTATGTGCTGACCAGAGTACAAAAGGCATCGGTTATGCTACATTTTCATTTTGTCTTTTATATTTAAGTTTTAGTTATATTTTATGCTTGAAATATTGTCATATAAATATATGTATAAAGTTGATCAGACACCTCTATACATCAACGTCCACTCTAACCACCCTAAATATGTGATAGATCACACCCCCAAAACTGTGAATACAAGAATAATTGGCTATCTTCTAGACAAAAAAATATTTTTAGATAATAAATTTATATACAACCAGGCCCTCAAAAATAGTGGTTTTAGACAAGAATTAAACTTTAACGGAGAACTAGTAAATCAGAATAATAACAGAACTAAAAACAGAAAGAGGAATGTAATATGGTTTAACCCGCCGTATTGCAGGCTCTCTAGCATTGATATAGGAAGTTTCTTTCTAAGATTAATAGATAAACACTTTCATAGTAAACATTCACTACATAAAATTTTCAATAGGATGACACTGAAAATTAGTTATTCATGCGTTAGAAATATGGAGAAAATTATATCTTCTCATAATTGTAGAATACTTAGAAACTACCATAGTAATGAAACTCAATCTAGTAACCCTACCTGCAATTGTAGGAATAAAGACCTTTGTCCAATCGGGGATAAATGTATGTATGAAAATGTAGTGTACGAGGCAACAATCTTCCCCGAGGAAAATATAAACCAGAAAAAAATATATATAAGTATATCCGCGGGTGATTGGAAGCAGCGTCTATACAACCATAGACGCTCTTTTAGATATAGACACCTCAAAAATCAAACTTCCTTATCCAAACACTACTGGGATCTGGTGGATAAGGGACTAACCCCACTTTTTGAATGGAGATATTTATCAAGAGCTAGAACCCCTAATAACTTCCGTGATCGGTGTGATCTGTGGATTGCGGAAAATATTTATTATTAATGATAAGAATCAAGATGAGTTGCTAAATCTTCGTAGTGAGATCTTCTCTAAATGTAGAAATAAAAACGATTCAAAACATAAACACGGTTTTATAACGTGTTTTCACTAATAACTGATCTGCAAAATCAGATAGTCTTATAATATTTACTATATATAAATACTAGGTATACTAAGAGATAGGTACGCGTTAATCACTCAGCCGGTTTTTAATAATTTTAATATTCTTAACGTTGTCTTCCTCAATGTTCTTGAGGTATAAATTAATTTAATTACACCCGTATATTTTTATATGTTAAATGTATATATGGATAGATATAGTGCCTAAATTTTTTTTTAACTCATTTTTTGTTTTTAGAAAAAACATTTTAGTTTTTACATTTTGATTTATATATAGATATGTATATGTGCGTTCATGTGTGTGTGTATGTGTGTGTATGTGTATATATGAATATATATATATATATGTGTGTATATATGTGTGTGTATATATGTATATATATGCGTATATGGATGTATGTATATGTAGGTAGATGTGTATGTAGATGTGTTTATATGTGTGTGTGTGCATGTTTATGTATGTATGTATACATATATATCTGTATTTTTTAGAATTGGACATAGTCCGACAATTTATTTAAAGACATTTATATATATTATGTTTATATATCTTTTTTATTTTATATATATTTTATATCTATAAAAAGAACGTTAAACATAATATATATAAATGTCTTTAAATATATATACCTGTATATGGGTGTATATGTACATATGTATGTATAGTTCGACGCAAAGATAGAGGGATACATTGCTTATTTGTTTAGATGGGTGTGTTTATGTATTTGTATGGAGATGTGTAAGGTTTTATATATATATTGTTTATGTGCACGTATGTGTATGTCCGTATGTATATACGTGTGTAGATGTATATATGTGTAGGAGTGGATGTGTATGAATGTATGTGTTATGTATGTATGTGAATGTGAGTATATGTATCTATGTATATATATATATATTATATATATGAATGTGTGTGTGTATATATATATATATTCTTTCTCTGTCTCTCTCTATCTATCTCTTCGCTCTATCTCTCTCTTACCCTCTCTCTCTCTTTTAACCTCTCTTTCTCTGTCTCTCTCTCTATATCTCTTCTCTCTATCTCTATCTCTTACCCTCTCTGTCTCTCTTACCCTCTCTTTCTCTGTCACTCTCTATCTATATCTTGTTTCTCTCTCTTCCCCTCTCCCTCTCTTCCCCTCTCTTTCTCTGTCTCTGTCTCTCTTCTCTCTCTCTCTCTCTCTCTCTCTGACTCTTTTACGCTCACTCGACTGCCAGGTTTCATGAACATTTTATGTAAACGTATTTCTTCCCAGTTATTTTTTGAGTTCTCCTCTTAAGTAGCAGGGACTTGGTTTTAAGATCGATAACTACTTTAGGTATTTCCTTCTGGAATTAGTAGAAATATTTTCCTTCCAATTTTATACTGTATCAGGTGTTTGCAAGTAGTTTTTTTTTTTAATAATTTAACCCCAAGCAAATTGAGAATGCCACTAGTTACAGGGTGTGGGGTTAGAGAGAGTGAAGGTGAGCGAAAAGACTGAGTATATAAGGAATGAGGAAAGTATAAAAGCAGAACATGGTTCAAAATAAAGATGGCGATTGACGTTGAATTTAAATGTTTGCAGATTGTAACTATCAGGGAAGCAAACAAACGGGATTTCCACAGGTGGGAAGTGCGAGTAAAGAAACTTTTGAAGTAGAATTGGCGGTTATCTTTACCTAATTCAAAAATGAAAGGGTGGAGTCTAGATGCCAATCTAGTAGCACGCTTAAAAAGAACCAGATTCCAGAACATTCTGTAGGATACAATATTTTGATTCTGTTATTTGATGTATGTCTACATACTCCTTGTTTTCACCCAGATTTGGCTTCCCTTAATAAAAGTGACGTAATTAATTAAGTAGAGTTTTTGTTTTAAGTTGGATATCTACTTTAGGTATTTCCTTCGAGAATAAGAAGAAATAGTTTCTTTTCAACTTTATATTATTCCAGGTGTTTGCAATCAGATTTCTTTTAATCATTTGATCCCATATATATATATATATATATATATATATATATATATATATATACAGCGGATGTAACAGAAAAATTGTCCAAATTGTGTAACAGTATAATTGTCTATCGCACAATATATGTTTAATATCTAAAACTAATTGTATTACTTTTTTTCAAATTTTCAGCTAAGACGTATAGACATCTTAACAGTTTGTCGCAAGAATCACTGAAAAACCCTTTGAGTTTATTCAGATTGTAAGAGAACATTTTAAAATCATTTTTTATCAGCCTTACTATCTTCCCAACTGAATAATGGTGTGAGGAAAGAGATCATTTAGCCCTTCAGTAATGGTATTAACATTCATACTCTGGCTTCCATCTTCCAATCTATTCAAGAACCATTCAGATGACGGTGAATAAATTTAAAACCGATGGAACAGTAGTGAAAGAAACTGGAGCAGGAGGTGACAGCGGTGAAATGAGTAAAAGAATCAGAGGGTGAATACTACTGTTTACAGGGTGTTAAAGAGGGTGAAGGTGAAAGAAAAGACTGGGTATAGGGGGACCGAGGAAAGTTTTAAAGTAGCACGAGTGGAAAGTTCCCGTAAAGAAACTGCTGGTTAGAAGTGACGATTAAATTTACCTAATTCAGCAGTAAAAGGGTGGGGTCTAGATGCCAATCTAGTAGCACGCTTAAAAGAACCAGATTCCAAAACATTCTGTAGGATACAATATTTTGATTCTGATATTTCGTTTATGTCTACATACTGCTTGTTTCACCCATGTTTAGCTTCCCTTAATAAGTGACGTAAAATATGGCAGTTCAGCTAAAAAAACAAAACAAAACAAAAAAAAAACAATGACTGGCAGCGATTTCATCTCCTTTTCGAAGGAAGCTAATTAAACCAATTGCGTGAGATGTCTAAGTAAAAATGCAGATTTCATATAGTGCCAAAAATAACTGTGAAACATTTTCAAACTGGAAGAAGGTGAACAGCTAAAGATTTGAAAAGCGTTGCATGTTAGACTATTTCAAATAAAGACGCCTCGGGTATTAGAACTTTAAAAAATGAGTCTCTAAAAAAAAAAATGGACACGATAATACGGTATAGCGTTCAGCTTCTCTACGTGTTGATTTGAATCTTAATGCTGATATAAAACAGCTTATTTAATAAAAAAAACAAACGTGTGATAATTATAATTGCGAACGTGAATAAATTTCAGTGCATCTTAATGACTATATACAGGAGAAGGGAAAGACAAGTTCATACGCACATGAAGGATGCCTTTTAGATTTCGAGCACGAACACTATTTGCATGTCAGAAAGTACTTATAACACACAGAGATTTTAGTGATAGACAATTGTATAGCATAATTACCAGACTCTGAACATCAACTATCATAAGCTGAATACTTTCGATATTAGAACAATTTCGTCGTCAGGATGTTGATTTTTTTTTCTAAGATAAAATTGTTGTGTTAATAATTTTGTCTTAGAAAAAATATGACAAAAACTAAAATCTAATGCAGACACAATCTCGAATAAAGACGACAAAACTGAAAAGAGAAAGCGAGGAAAATGGCCTGAAAGCAAACTTACCTACTCAATAAAATGCTTGAAGCCTAAACCAAACAAAAAAAGAACGTTAAATCTACGAAAAGACGACACAAGTTGTGACACGAGTTTCAGGCACGCGAAATCTTCAGAAAACTTATATATATATATATATGTGTGTGTGTGTGTGTATATATGTGTGTGTGTGTGAAGGAGTGGCGCAATATCAATCTAATTAGTTACCGAGGCCCGGTGGTACAGTTGGTATGACGTCTGCCTCATATCGTAATTGACCGGGTTTCAATTCTCGGTAGAGGATGCGCACTGCTGATGAGTATTAAATATAGGACGAAACGGCCTTCCAGTGCATTCTGTTGATTTTTTTCTCTAAACTCGATAAATTACTTAATTATAATTATCACAAATCCTTCTTAATTTCTATCACACACACACACACACATATATATATATATATATATATATATATATATATATATATATTCCTCTTATTCATTTTGCTCTTTTACATATACACTCTATCTGAAAATCATTTACATATATATATATATATATATATATATATATATATACTTCAATTTTGTAGGTATACTATACGCTCTCATTATTTTATGTTGTATGCTGCTAAATTAGTAATTATTTCAATATCATCAAATAAAATAAAGAATGTTACATTCATTTTTATAGTTGATTTATGAGAAAAACTTAAATCTATTTCTTACGGCGGAAGGATTTTTCTATCGCTAATCTCTTTGAAGTCAGCCTTAACGGAAGATAATTGGATTCTCGTCTCTGCCTCAACATTTCTTCCAAGACGATGATTAATTTTTATTATTGTGTTTGCAGAAAAATTTTGCCTCTCGGAATTGGAAAGGGGAGAAGTATTTTAACTGAATTTTCTGATCGTTGTTGATATGATTTATTTATCTATTTGATTAATCATTTATTTATTTTGCTAATTAATTTTCTTCGTTGGTTATCTTTGTAACGTTTTTGGTATTAGTTTTCCGCTGGTGCGAGGGATAGTCGCTCGAAATAAGAAACTGGCGAATCGAATTCGAATTCCAGACGAGTTCGTCATATTCACTAATGGAAATGTTCTCCGGTATGAATCAAACTCTTCTCCCTCCATCTATGGGTTAAATAGCAGGATGGAATGGGCATATAACCTTAGTTGTCAACCATTCAACTACAGAAAGAAACTGCAGCCTATTGATTGAATTCTTCTGGCAAGTCAATCCTCACGGGGAACGATATATGAACACCCAAGGGTCATCATTATCATCAACTACTATTGGACGTATTCGAACACGACACACAGGTCAGATACTTGAATTATAGTGCCAAATTATAGTCACGCGTCAACCATTCTCTGGTTTTATTAGGCACCTGATCCGATAGAAAGTTGAACCATTACAATGGAGGTATTAACCAAATGCTACGCAATAGCAATCTGTACGAAGTATCGCTAACAATTATTTTTTTTACGGGGGCGGAGTGGATAACTCATCTGCCTGTCGAAGGCAGAAGTTCTGACCAAATAGTTTGATGCAGCAACTTCAATCAACCAGGCTGCTGCCACTGGCGTCTCCATATCCTTGGCATGCAGAGCTTAGATTCATTTTAATCATTTCACCCCCAAGGAAGGTAATAAAGCCACTAAGACGCCATGTTGTTACTGAGTCCTAGAGAATATGAGAAAGAATACTATTAACGAGAGTGAATGAAAAAGAACAAGACAAACAATAACGATTGACATTACGTCTACATTTTTAAGCGATTGAGACGCAATAATCGTGACAGAGTTCCACAATCGGGTAGTGCGGTAGAAGAAGCCATTAGCAAAGAACTTACGGTTATATCTAAGCATTTCATCTGTAAAATGATGAGATCTTTCTGTAATCTAGTACTACGTTTAAATTTATAAAGTATTGGTTCCATAGCGGATATTAACCTGAAATATTTATAGAAAAGGCAGAAGGAAGCCACATTACAGCGGTTTGAAAGTTCCTGAAGCCGAGATGCCGGGTCAGAACCAATTCTTCTTTGGATTTAATCAAGTATCTCTAAATATATTGAAAGAGAACCAGAAGACTTGCTCAAGGTCTCACCCCAAGCATTGGTGAGTTTCGATCCAAAGATCCGTCCAATTCCATTGCTCCGATGATTGGTCTCACTCAGCCTTACCCACAAACCCAAACGTCCACCCCGCATGTCGAGTAAGCAAGAATGAAGCGGCACTTTCCTTTCCTGGATTCATGATATGACTCTGTCCAATGCCCTTTTCTGGTGTGTTATATAAAAGCGCTCAACCTCAAATATTGCCTTAAAATGTTAAAATCATTTCGTAAATTATACTATTTTTCTAGCTACGTTTTACACCCTACTTATATCCATTCTGATGTGGAAAAAATCTAAAAAATAAAAATCTACTACCTATTCACTGGGAAATGAATATTTAATATAGCTAACAAAACTGTTTCTTACCTGTTTTGTCTCCTCATATAAAAGTATTTAGTTCAACGAGTAAGTCCCTTATAGTAATCATCTTTGTAATTAGCAAATATTAACAGGTAAAAATGTATAACATTATAAAGATTAAAGTTAAGTTGGGGTACAGAATATATACTTGCTTCATCATTTTTGCTGAAGCACAAACATAGTCAATACGGTAAACAATGCAAAATCAAACGGAGCCTAATACTTTGCGGAGTGGCCTTTGTTCACAAAGACATACATTCGTTTACAACAAACCGTTAGCTTGGAAAAAAAGCTTCTCTTGATAATCTAGACCACTCTCCATAACAGATTGTTTTCAGATTATTCAAAGTACAAGGCCTACCCTCATTGACATACATTTCCAATCGAATTCAAGTCAGCAGACCGACAGGATATAGTCAATTGCAACTATTATTGGTAAGGATAATATTAACTGTTTCTTTGTAAGGGAACATCGGGCACTCATTGACACAATAGTCAATGTCACTGTGTCAAGGACACATGGTACAGTTGATAAACGCGTTGGTTGAATTCAGTGATTTGACCCAAAGTATTGTGAGCTCAGCAGAGGTGAGGAAAAATTTGTGGAGTTGAGTTAAAAGGGAGATAACTTGTACTGAGATACCCAGAGGATGCATGGAATGTGGAAATAGAAACAACATAGTCCGGTTCGGTTCGAAATTTCAATGAGAAAGAAGGCCGGAGAGTACAACGGTCGAAACATCGTGAATATGGCAACGAAGATGAGTACAACAGTCCGAAAAATGTAAATAGTATTTTCCAGTTCAATAACTGTTATTGCTCTTTCTAATGTTGTCATGGGCTTTTATCCTAACCTTTTGTTTGAAGTAGCGTTGAACTTCAACATCTTGATTATGCCATTATTTTCTCTTCGAGTCACATGGAGTTTTCATTGCTGTAGGTTTTATCATCTGCTTTACTTTTGTCTGTGCCACGAGGTTCGATGAAATGTCGTCTTTGCTAAACCTGACGGAGTTCATTCTATCGAAGCCATTATTCATCATTGATCTGTGAATGTGGTTGTTACAACAAACAGTTTAGATATTTCCGAGCGATTTTAACTCCGTGCATGACGCCTATATGAATATCTCGATTTGACGATCCTATATATAAGGACATGACTAGAGTTTTGATATAAGCTTTCGGTTTTGTAGTAATATGTAGTTTTGGGCATAACGACCTGAGTTGAAACAACTACATTGAATCAGTTGCTTCATCTACTGCAAGAAAAGTTGTTTTTCTCGCCTGAGTCCAATCTTCCAATCTACCATTCGTCCTTACAATGGTTACTGTTGCCGTATATGGTATGGTGTCCCCGCTGTTCATCTCGAAGTCCTAGACAAATTCCAGAGACGGATATGCAATGTGATATGTCCTAATCTGGCAACTCGTGCGAGATAGGAAGCTGTTGGAGTAGGAGAGACTGAATCGATAGTTTCATCTATCGCAAGGAAAACTGGTTCTCTGTGTCGCGCCAGAATCTTTTTCTCGCCCGAGGTCATCCTTCAAATCTACATATCAACTATTCGTCCTTGCATTGAATACTGTTGCCATATATGGTATTCATCCCCCACTGTTCATCTCGAGGTCCTCGACAAAATCCAGAGACGGATATGCAATATGATAGGTCCTGATCTGTTATCTCGTCTACAGTCACTTTCCCACAGACGTGGAACGCCCTCCCTCCTAATTGCTTCCTTGATAGCTATAATCTTCAAATATTCAAATGTAATGCCAATCGACATCTTGTTCCCCGCCTTTCTCTATATCCTTCTTAACACCTTATTTACTCTCTCTCTCTCTCTCTCTCTCTCTCTCTCTCTCTCTCTCTCTCTCTCTCTCTCTCTCTCTCTCTCTCTCTCTTTCTGTAACTCCAGTCTGCTAGTGGCACCCACACCTTGCCTGGGGTGAATTGCTTAAAAACCTACCCCTAGTCTATTCAATATTCAGTTTTCTTATACCCTATACTTCATTTCTTATAATTGAATCGAGGTTTCTTCTTCGCTTAATCCAATGATGGCACCGTCCTGGGTAAGACGATAAACTACATCCGCGTCCAGGGTAAGACGATAAACTATATCCACGTCCTGGGTATGACGATAAACTACATCTGCGTCCAGGGTAAGACGATAAACTACGTCTCTCAGTAAGGCCTCTGATCAGGAGGCTTTGAGGAGTGTGGAACCACCTCTTAATTGCTGATGTTCCCAGGTCCACCCAGCTATCGGCAAATAGTTAACCACGAAACTGAGGTGTAAAGCATTTTGAAAGTGTAAAAATAGGTTTTAATACCAGAAATACTTCGTAAAAAATTATTAGCAGAAATAAATTTATGAAGAAAAAAATATTACCAGCAATATGTTTTTAAATAAAAAATATTACCAGCAATACTTTTTTGAATAAAAAATATTACCAGCAATACGTTTTTGAAAAAATTATATTACCAGCTATACGTTTTTGAACGAATTATATTACCAGCAATACGTTTTTGAAGAAATTATATTACCAGCTATACAATTTTGAGGAAAAAAATATTATCAGAAATAGATTTTTGACAAAAGAAAAATATTACCAGGAAAAAAATGTCGGCATTAAATGACCCATTGAGTTTGATATGCCGTAAAACAAACCAAAATAAACCAAACCAATTATTGCATTCATTTTATTTCTATGTTCATTCTCATACTGAAACCCCAAAATTGTGATTCGTTTTAAAGTCATTGTAAAGAGTGTTCCAATAACTTGGACAGCTTTTAATGTGAATTAGGTTTAAGCGTCTAATAATGTTTTCTTTTTCTTTCAGATATGGCGGACATTTAGGCGATATTATTTTTCACACATAATTGCCATAACTTAGAGAACATGATCCAATAGAGAAATAAATAAATTTATTTACTGCTGATTTTGATCCGTCTTAATGAAACACCCTCATATATAATCCGTCTTAATGAAATAACCTTCATATGGAAGGCGATTCATATTCATTGTATCTCGCTATATAGTTCCATTCATTCTTTTTTAGTTTATGGAACGTTGTCCTGTACGTTGTGGCCAAAATAATATTCTCTCCACCATACCACGAAGTTCGGACGATGTTGCCTAGCTTGGGATTTTCATGCCACCTTCATCAACCTGAACAATGTGAATCGAAACATAATAACTCTATCTTGATCTCATTATATCAAACAATAATTTTCTAGTATGGACCTGGTAATGCGAAGATTAACTATTTGCAATCAGAAAACATTCATCATTCATTTACTAAAACATTCGCTTTGATATCGTTTGGAATTTACAATATAATTCTCTTAAAAATATTTTGAGGAAAATAGGTTTCTCAAGTCCACTAACTCTTATCACTCTTTCTGATAATGATGAGAGTTTCCTTACTAATCTTTTTGTTGAAGGTAGTGGAGAAATCATGATTATATCAATGCTTTTCCTTCAGTGACATAGCCTATCTATTGGGGGGTATCCTCTTTTCACACAAATGGACTCACCCAAGGTATACATATACTACTACCAGTGAATACCGGAAGTGATAAGGAGTCGACACGGAACGACAGAAGAGTAGTAGAGTTCAGTAGTAGTAGAGTAAGTCACACACAGAGACGGCGACAAGAGTCACAGTAAAGAGCCCGTAGACTCAGTAAGAAGTCATACATATCAAAGACTATATATATATATTTGTCTACTAACTCCGACAAAAAAAGAAGATTTGAGAGGGCGAAGATGATCTTGAATAAGTTGGAAAATGATCCTGAAATTGCGTCTAGCATGTAACACCCTGTCGCCTCTGCGTGTTATATATATATATATATATATATATATATATATATATATATATATATATATATATATATATATATATATATATATGTGTGAACTTTATTTCAATCTTTCATGACCTTCCGATACTTAGCTATGATTATTTAACGATGAACATGCGATTTTCGCTTATGATCGATTTCATCACGATTCTTTTGTTAGGATTGAAGAGTAATTATACAATTTTATTGCTCAACGTAGAGTTCAATAGTGTTATAAAAAGCTAGGAGAATTCTAGTAAGATATCTTTAATCATTTCAAAGAGACAACATTTCAAATCTTAATCTAACAATTATACAATTTTACTGTTACGTGATGCGGACAATTTTT
>OZ038491.1:34483110-34513110 GCA_964036315.1 Acanthosepion esculentum
AGCGTCTACCGTAAACTTTTTTTATTTAACAAAAAATGCATACACACATGTGCAAATTAATTGAAACAACCTCTTTTGTTCGCTTCCTTTCACCATACGGTCAGTCTAAAATCCCCTGTATTGACAGTGTGTAATCGATTTCTATTTTGCTTCAGATTGGGTCATTTGCAGTGGAGGGCAGGAATATGAATCTATTTTAGGGGTGTATGATTAATTTTGTTGTGACCTTGAAAAATATTACGCCATGCCTCATTGCATCAGATTTTTATAATGCCAAGACACTATTGTCTCGACTATCGATTAGTTATCCTACGGCCATCGGTGTAATGGATGATACTCCAAGGAAGCGTACGAAAATTGTAACGATGCACGAACCCAATGGAAATCCTTACCATTGAGCAAATCAAAATACTAAAAACTGGCTTGGAAACTCTTCTGATTTAAATCCACTTGGGATACTGTGGTCAATCTGCAAGGAACGACTTCGTGGAATGTATACGAAGTACTAACATGTGCACTGGGTCATGTGTCATTGGAAAAATACGAAAATAGTAAATAATAACGGAATTATTCATTTTGTTTCAATTAATTTGCACAGGGCTGTACATACAGGTATGCCCTTATATATAAATAATTTCTGTTTTTATTTATATTCATTCTTCAAAATATTACAACTGGTTCTCCGAAAAAATATTAATGATGACTTTTTGCCATCATTTGTTAACAATTACATCTCTGAACAAAAAATTAGGGAAAAATTTTGTTTTATGATGATATTATAAACTGAACCCCCATTTCGTGGCCGGTATAGATTATGTCTAATTTTCACTTTCAGAGATGAAAATTATACTAGTTTGAGTCATAAATAATTACCGTTTCTGTTTACCAATTTTATTCTGCAAGATATTACAATTTGTTCTTTAAAAGGGAAATTATTTATTAACTCAACCTGACATGTGTGTACAATGGAAGGCAATTTGTCAAGTTATTAGCTTCATGCTAACTGAAATTGGAAAACCATGTTTCTAATCACGACTATTTCATCTGTTCTGGCTTCGTCAACTAAGCATTTTGGCTGTCCAGTTAATACTTGTGGAAAAAATTAATATTTGGATAGCTGACTCTCTCCATTGCTGTCCTGTCAAATTTGAAGCCAAAATGCCGGCAGCGTAAACTGACAGGGTTAGGGTCAGTTGAAAGACGTCGGCCATGGCAAGACCAGAGCATAGGGCCAAAGCGATGGATAAAGTACCACCCCATTATTTTGCTCTATTTATACTTTCTTCTCATAAACATTGTTCAACGTTTAAATGCGTATTTTTCATTAATAGATATTGACACCACCTATTATGAGCTGACATAAGGCAGAACGGTTAAGATAATTCTGTTGCACCAGTGATTATTACGATTTGAATTTCTGTTCTTATTTTAAGGCTTAACTCCCGACATGGGATAACAAGTATCTCAGTTACTACGTAAGCCGGTGGCACTTCACCGAGTGCTTAGGAAGTTAGTTTTCCGGGTTCGAATGTCCCTATGTTTGATTTATGGGGAAGGTGAATTCTTGATAATATCAGTTTGAGGAGACGTTCCCTGTGTGTAGCAATTGTGTGATGTGCGTAAAAACCAGGCAGGATATTGGCCAAAGGATTCTGAATGAAAACGATTAGATGAAGCCGTTCGAAACCCGAGAACGAATTCACAAATCATTCCGACCGAGGTCTTGTTTTTCTTTGATTGTTGGCTTTTTTGTTTGGTGAGCGGCATATCAATTCCTCATGGGTCATTTAATGCCGAAATTCAATTTTCTTGGGAGCATTCGTAATTTATTTTGCAAATATATTGTTTCTTTTTTTACAATGTATTGTTGCTAATTTTTTGTAACAAAAATTTATTGCTAATTAATTTTATTTATCCTCAAAAAATGTTTTGTGTGTATTGTTTTACTGCCAAAATGTATTGCTGAGATTTTTACTATAAAATTTTGTACACTTCCAAAGGTATTTTGACCTCATTTTGGGAGGTAAATATTTGCCCATAGCAGGGAACCCTAACAGGCGCTATCACCACAGGTCAGGTTGATCCTGGGAACAACAGCAATTAAAAGGTGGTTCCACGCTCCTCAAAACCACCGGATCACAGATCTTGCTGCCACATGTAGTTTATTGCTTTTACAGCGTTATGACCTAATTAAACTACTGATCTTGCCAAATCTATGCTTTCTGACTAGAAACTGTAACTATGGCTTGCTCAGCATAGTTAAAATTTAAATTACAGGATCACCTTATGGATGCAAACGTGCCACAAAAAAATCTAGCTTCCTAAGCAGAAACGCCTATATACATTTTTCTGTTAGTAATCTTTTTCTGTTTTTTCGTGCTATCTCGCAAGTTTTTTTATTATATTTGGATCTTAGTTGTTGAAATAAGTCCAAAACACTATTGACTCGGTTTTTATTTCAAAAACTACGACCCAAGTATAAAAAATTATAAGAAAGTACAGAAAAAACATTATTAAACAGAAATGTTCCGTGGTCTTTAACAGCAAATTTCTTAACAATGATATGCTGCCAACATATATATATATATATATATATATATATATATATATATATATATATATATATATATATATATGTATATATACATTCACGCATACATATATATATATATATTTAAATGTCTATAATAGCAATGTTTATAAATGTGTGTGTATGTATATATATATATATGTATGTTTGTGCATGTATATATATATATATGTGTATATATATGTATATATATATGTGTGTGTGTGTATATATACACACATCATATATATATATACATATATATATATACACACGCATATATATATACACATATATATACAGACATTTTTATATATATTTGTATATGCATGTATTTATATATTTTAGATATATATATGTATATGTGTATATTAACTACTAACCACTATCTTAACCACTAACCACTAATATATATATATATATATATATATATATATATATATATATATATATATATATATATATATATATATATATATATTCTTATATAAATATCAATATAAAAGTGAACATTGAAGTCAACTCTCAGAGACGACAGGCTGTTTCATGCTAGACTCAATCGTCAAACGACCTGACGATTGGTTTTAGCATGAAACAGCCTGTCGCCTCTGAGAGATGATTATATATATATATAGGTTTTGAACAATAAAAAAATATTAACAAATTAAAATCTTCAGAAACATTTGGTTGTACCTTAATATTGTTTCATTTTTATTATTTACAGTTAGATTCCTCTACTAGTTTCGGTCAGCATGGCCATTAATATGTAAAATTGTAAAAAAAAATCATTAATATGCAAAGTATCAGAAACACTGATCTTCTTGAAACTACGGTTTCTATCAACATGTCTTTACATATATATATATATATATATATATATATATATATATATATGTGTGTGTGTGTGTGTGTGTGTGTGTGTGTGTGTGTGTGTGTGTCTGTATATATATATATATATATATATATATATATATATATATATATATATATATATATATATATGATATACAAAAAGTGATTTGTACCCACAGAAATGAAACATAAATTTAAACAAAACGGACGTCATGCTATACCTGAGGTACCTTTCGACCAACACCTTTTCAAAGGTATAAGTTGGCAAGTTGGAAAACCAACGAAGCCACACTCAGTATAATAAATGAGGAGGGAATGTTGTATCGCGATTCAAAGAGATAAATTTTAATTCGACACAATTAAAATTCATCAGTATAAAAAGGAAAAAAGACACTCACAACCCCTCCAGCAAAGGTAAGGAACGTGAAAAATGTTCCTTCTCTCTTCTCTTTTATAAATACAGCCTGCAGGACTCGAAGATGGCATACCGAGCGAGCACTGTGTAATACTGAGAACCAAGTGTCTTGATAATCGGTGGCACAAGCATGGCTGTCGAGCAAATGCTGTCAGATATATTTATTTCTGACCATTCAGAAATGTTGGCACATGACCGAAAAGGAGGAGGGGGAGAGGTTGGTCATCTTTAGCTATCTTTTAATCTTTTCGAAGGGCGAGGGGAAGTGGAGTTAGCTATCTTAATCCTAGTTAATCCGAATCACGACCCATTCATTCATTACAATTTAATCATTCACCACAAGAAATTATCCATCATCTCTCAATCCTACATATACCAAAATACCACATATTCACAGGGGACCTACGAAACATGGCTGCTTTCTTGTAATATTTCTTGTGAAAATAACACATGTGTCACATGGCCTAAAATGCGGAGGGGTTGAAGCTGGTCGACAATAACTATCCTATACTTAGCTAATCCGATTCACGACCCATTCACTCATTACAATTTCCACATTCACCAAAGAAAAAAGCTTGAGATATCGTTTCACCAAGCAACACTGCCCTGGAAAATGGCATAGGGCCTCAGATGCATACACCCGTAGTTATAAAAGACATTACGAAGTGACCTGGCATCCCAGGGCCCTACTCAATCACCGCCATCAAGAACTAGGATTCCCAGGGTGCTATCCCGACTACTCCCATACAATCGGCCAGGCTATAAGGAACTGATTGCTCCCAAACGGCCATTATGCTTCCACAATGGGGAGAGGAGGGAGATGTAGAAGTCAAATGGCTTACCTGCTAACATGGCTGCCTTCTTGTATTTATTTCTGGTGATACAGAAATTTGGGCACGTGGCCGAAAAGGAGGAGGGGGAGAGGTTGGCCATCTTTAGCTATCTTTTCATCTTTTCGAAGGGGAGCGAGTGTGGGGGGATTGGTCAGCTTTAGCTATCTTTTCATCTTTTCGAAGAGGTGGAGTGGAGTGTGTCTGGTCATCTTTAGCTATCTTTTCATCTTTTCGAATTGGGGGAGTGGAGTGTGCCTGGACATCTTTAGCTATCTTTTCATCTTTTCGAAGTGGGGGAGTGGAGTAGGTCTGGTCATCTTTAGCTATCTTTTCATTTTTCGAAGTGGGGAATGAAGTGGGTCTGGTTATCTTTAGCTATCTTTTTATCTTTTCGATGTGGGGGAGTGGAGTGGGTCTGGTCATCTTTAGCTATCTTTTCATCTTTTCGAAGTGGGGGAGTGGAGTGGGTCTGGCCATTTTAAGCTATCTTAGTACTAGTTAATCCGAATCACGATCCATTCATTCATTACAATTTACTCATTCACCACAAAACTTATCCATCAACTCTCAATACTACATATACCAAAATACCACATATTCACAGGGGACCTACAAAATACTCCATGACATAAAAATTCTGAAGTCCATAAAATCCAAAAATATATAAAAATTTCATAATACATGAAATGATGGTGGGGGGGTGAACTCAGAAACAAACTAAAAACGTAACACAAATCAAATTAAAAAGAAAAAAAGTGTTAGTAGAACCCATCCGCCCTTCAAAATAATAAGAGTGGCCGCTGTATTCAGTCGATAGGCAGAATCAAGAAGCCACTCACTAATGGAATGGGGAGGGAAAAATGACTGGATGGAAAAAACAATGGCCAGCCCGGCCGAGATTTAAAGAGGGGACAAAAACAAACTGGGAAATTTGGGTATCTCGATATGGATCATAACAGAATCAATGCAGCGGAACAGGAAGGGAACAACACTTATTCACACCAACTAGTAAACAAAACAGTGTATAATTTAACCAGGGAGCTCCACAGGAAACCGCTCCGTTGCATCAAGGGGACTTAAAATAGAAAATCAAGGCTAGCCCCGTCCTTAAGAACAAAGGCCGCCACAGACACCCGCCTTTCTCTGAAGTCTGTCGGGACCAAACGTTTTCGATCAGATCTGATTTTCACCCTAAGCTGATGCTTAAAGACAAAGAACCAGATCCCGATGCGAATAACGTTCATCCCGCAAGATTACCTCCTTTCGCGTCGTCCACACCACCATTCTTGCCACGGCTAGCAACGTGGAAAACACCATCCGTTTTACCTCGGAAAACGGGGGCAACACATTGTCACACGTCGTACGCGAGATCAATGGATACGAGCCGATCGGGAGCTATACGAGCCGTCAACTCGCCGACATAATCCCAGAAAGGGTGCACCTGAGAAGGCGTGCAAAGCCGTTTCCTCTAAGCCAAGGTCACCCCGGTGAAAATCTGGCAAATTTAACTCGCCCAATCTGATGTTTACGTCATTGATAGGTAGCAAATTCCGAATCAATCGCCAGCTAAGCGAATAATCATGGTTGCTGAGATAATTCGCCGCTGGCTCCCAGGACTAAAAAGAGCGCAATTCTGATGCCGACAAACCGAGCCGGTCACATAGAGGATCCTTCGCGACCCCCTCCACTAATTCATGATACAATAGTCTCCGACTCCGATAAAGGTCACTGGACCGAGGAATGACCTTTAAAGCCGACCGACACTCGCTGAGGAAACTCTACAAACTTCCACTACCGCGACGACGCTTGCCCCAAGAAATGGGAGGAGTGATAGTAAGGCTAGGGAAGATGTCCCTAATACTCCACGCCAAAATCGAGCCCTCCGTCAAAACGCGGCGTAGGAAAGCCAACCTAGAGGAATGGCGATGACTCGCCAGTTTTGGTAATCCCAGCCCACCATTACGCGGACACTGGTAAAAGGCTTCTTTACAGACCCAATATTTTCGACCAGCCCACAAAAGGTTTGTCAACACATGCTTGATCGCATTCATACGGTCCTTACAAAGTACAAGAAAACGGTAAAGGTGAGAGGCAAGAAGTCAGTGGCACACACCTCAGTCCTACCCATTAAGGAAAACCTCCTTCGAAGCCAAGTCCGGACCGACGCTCCGACCTTTGCCTCTACTTCTGACCAATTCTTCTTCAGCTAGAGTCGGCGCCCGAACCACACTCCAAGAATGCAAACTAGTCAATATTGGCTCCATCTTAATTTAAATTCATTCCTAGTAGATCCAACATAAACTTTTACAATATTAGGATTTTCAGTAGATGGCATGGCAGATTCTGTGTGAAATTTATTATAGAAAGGACAATTACATAGTTACATGAATTTTCTTTACTATTGTTTATTCTTAGTTCTGGATAAATATTTCTTAGAATTTATTATGTTTTTTTTTATAATTTTCTCTAACGTTTTAGTACAATTGTAACTTAATTTTAGGGTATTTTTATTAAAAATGTTGCTAAGCGTATTATTTTTAGGAAAGTGTTTATCAAAGCAATACATTTTTATTATCATTTTTTATATAATTATAGTTAGAGAAATATCAGACACTATTCTTTAAAGCTTTATTATAAAATTTATTATGTTCATAGAATATTTTTCATTAGCAGTATTTATACTTATTCTTTTCTCAGTAGATGAAGGTATATGTTTTATTATAGTAGTAGTAACTTAGGAGATAAATTTCTTTTAAGTTTAATTTAAGATTTAAGTTTTGGTTACGAAACATGGTAATTGCAGTGCGATGAAAACATATTTAAAAAAATAATTATAATATGGTCTACTGTTTATGGAGCACTGTTTTTAAAATATATGCAAAAAAACACTGGATTATAAATCTGACTGATCTGTCTTTTATTTTGATATATATATATATATATATATATATATATATATATATATATATATATATATATATATATATATATATATAGGGTGTCCATAAAGTTCGTGTGCACTTAAAAAATTTATAACTTTATTTGTATTTGCGATAGAATAATCTGTAAAAACTGTTATAAAGTTTAATGTACCTAGTTTTAAGTATAGCTAAAATAACAAATGTGATTTCAGGCATTACTGTAAATCAGTTGGCAAATGTTTTCCGTGAACTACAAATTCGTATTACCCTTTGTATTGCTAATGATGGAGGACATATGGAAACTTAAATAAAATATCAATATAACCTTAAAAAATATAGATTTACTTCTTTCTAATCCTTTTTACAAATTATTTCTATCGCATTACAAATAAAGTTATAATTTTTTTAAAGTTCACACGAACTTTATGGACACCCTGTATATATATATATATATATATATATATATATATATATATATATATATATATATGCACACAAACTTTATGGACACTGTATATATAGCATACTTTAAAACAATATTTTTATATACGTATATGAATGGATGTATATATAATTATTCTATATTTCTCTATTCTATATTCAGTCACGTATGAATTAATAAATGATATCATGTAAACGACTTTTTGTGTGTATAACATTTAACATATATAAACAACAGTAAGAAAATAATTATACTGTACGTCCTGAGCTGTATACGAAAAGGACAGACATAAAATCTCATGTAGATATAAACGAACATATCGTTCAATATGCTAAAATACACACAGTTCCCACCATATTTCTGCGAGTGAGTGTGCCTGGCAGAGAGTGTGGGTGTGTTTGGGTGTGTTGCGTGAATATGTGCAACCCCGAGATTTTAATGAATTCAACACCTCACTTTATCGCCAGAGGGCTTAAACGAAGCGAGAGAATGAATGGCGAAAAGAATTAGTGAATTTAACAAGAAATATGGCTGTAAAGCTGGGGATTAGGGGGAAAGTTGACGAAGTAGACGGCGCATGCGCAGTAAGGGTATCTTAAATGTATATTGATTCCTGTGTGAATTTCTATGTGCGTTCGCTGCCACCACCACCGCCTATAAACTAAAGATAGGATTTTTTAACGACGTTCAGATTTATGAACAATCAACGCTCTTACCCACGGCTATATACCCACACAGTGACATATAGGTTCATTTGCATGAACGAAAGACAAAGTGGAGCGATCTAGCCAAATGGGAAAGATTTTCTTCTGTTGCAATTTAAATTTCAGAAAATTACAAGATTTAACGTCCGAATTTTCAAGATGGAAATGAATCAATGAGTAGTTTTATGCTACACATGCCTCACAATATAACAAATACATATAAGTAAGTCATAAGCCTGGAAATATGAATCTGCAGACTGTCATCGGCTTTTAAGTGTCTGAAAGGATGATACGGTCCAAAAACGTATTGCTAGGCAGATTTTTGCCTTGAATCGATTAGCACAATGACGACAGACTTTTTTCCCCCCTGAAGAACGGGGTATCTCTCCCCGCTGACTTCAGCCATTTCTTTCCCTGAATATAGTACTTACTCGGCATTTTGAAGTGGATCAATGGCTTCCGCTTCCCAGGTTGGTTTGTCTAGCCCAGCGAGCAATACTGTCCTCTTTGTAACGTCACTTTCAGCAGACGCCAGTGGCAAGGTCGTCATATTAACTACGGCGGTAGAGCGGAAAACGATTATTCTAAATATAATCTTTTATCCCTGACGTCTCACACGGATCTAGACGTGGAAAATGTTGTGCTTTGGCAGCCGCTAAATTCAGAAAGTGAACTTGACGATTATCGCTTATATATATATATATATATATATATATATATATATATATATATATATATATATATATATATATATATATATATATATATATATATGTAAGCAAATATGTGGATATAGATCCGACAGTATGAAGAAAAATATGGAAAAACAAAAAATCCGAATATGCAAGTTTACTCTTTTTAATGTTGTTTCAATGTCGACGTCAGACGTTTCGGTCTAGTAGACTTTATTCAGGACACAGTTATTAAAATATAAACTTGAATATAGTCTAATTTTAAAATACATACATACATACATAGTTATTAAAACATAAACTTGAATATCGTCTAATTTTAATTATGTTTTAATAACTATGTCCTGAAGAAGGCCTACTATACCGAAACGTCTGACGTCGACATTGAAACAACATTAAAAACAGTAAACTTGCATATTCGGATTTTTTATTTTTCCATATTTTTCCTCATATATATATATATATATATATATATATATATATATATATATATATATATTAAACATGTAGTATTGAATGTTAAAGAGAACATAGTCTTGCATATTTTCTTTTGAATTTTCTCATAACATTCAATATACTACATGTTTAAAAGAAAAGTTGCTGCCAAATTACACACACAAATTATATATAAATATATATATATATATATATATATATATATATATATATATATATATATATATATATTCAGATAGAGTATATCTGAAAAGTAATGCAAATTAATGAATAGACAAGAGAAAAATCTATTCATAACTGCGTTTCTTCATCCGAGGAACTTTATCAAGGCAACGTAGGATTTATTTTCATCAAGAAATATATATATTTTATAATTTAATATTTTTTAAACTGCGCTACATTATTCACTGTGTTAAGGACTCATGGCACAGTGGATAAAGGCGTTAGTTAGATCCAGTGAAAGGACCCAAAGTATTGTGAGTTCAATACCTGGTTAAGGCAGTGGAGAACCTGGAGAGGTGAATTAACAGGAGATAACTGATAACTGACATACATTAGACATGGCACGTGGAACTAGAACAGTCTACCCCAGCGAGCGAAACAAAGGGTTCAGTTCGACATCCCAACCACATGAAGTAGGCCGGAGCGTACAATGGCCGAAAGTTGTGATAAATACGGCAACAAAGGTGAAGATGATAGTCTGAATAATGTAAATAGTATATATATATATATATATATATATATATATATATATATAAAGTGCGACCTGGTAATATACACCCTTACATTTGATATGAAAATATAATTTTATATACTGTAAGTAATTCTATTAAATTTACTTGTTTTAAAAATAAATATAGTCTATAAAAATTAAGAGTGAAAATATTTTAAAATTGTAGTTAAATAAAACGAATTCTAACCTAAACATCTTTTAAAATTGTAGTTAAATAAAACGTATTCTAACCTAAACATCTCTCAAAGTACTTCTAGCACTTAAAAGAATCCAATAAAACATCTACAGTAAAATGAATTTAATAGGAAAAGCTAGAATATGTAGGCCATTAAATGACCCATGTCCTATGTTCTTACATGAGAAACTATATATTACTAAGTTTATAAAAAATAAAAGTTTACTGAAAATTAATTATATATTTTTTGCCGTCATTGTCAAAAATTTTCCTTAAATAATATTTAAAAATAAAATTTTAAAAAAATGTAACCTGGTAATATACATACTTAAACTTGATATGAAAAAATAATTTTATATACTGTAAGTAATTCTAGTACATTTACTTGTTTTAAAAAAGAAATATAGTCTATTAAAAATTAAAAGTGAAAATATTAAAAATTAAATTAAATATTAAAATTAAAAGTGAAAATATTTTAAAATTATAGTTATATAAAACGTATTCTAACCTAAAATCTTTAAGTATACAAATAGAAAAAATGCCGTAAGAATTTTTTGCCGTTAACAGTAAATTTTTTAAAAAACTGCAGACGACATGCATTTAACGGATGTCAGAATCAGTTGAAAAATACATCCCTACCCTACCTAAACATAACCCCTTTATCGAACGTAACTAATTACTGATAAAACAAAAGTTAATAAAAATGAACACGCTACCACCCCTTGTCTGAATGATTGGATTTCTCTGTATCCATGGAAACAGTGAATTATGAATTTTTTCTGTGCCTTTAAAAAATAATTTCTCCAAAATTAACCTGATGATGAAATATAAGTAATGGTTTTAATTTAATTACAAAATTAAATTCGAAGCTTTTAGCTTCCATTTTTGAAACATGGTTATTACTGTGTAGCGAAAAAACATATTTTAAATCAGTTTATTTATAATATATATATATATATATGTGTGTGTGTGTGTGTGTGTGTGTGTGTGTGTGTGTGTGTGTGTGTGTGTGTGTAAGCAAATATATGGATATAGATCCGAGAGTATGAGGAAAATTATGAAAAAACAAAATCCGAATATGTAAATACTAGACCTGGCTTCTTCAATATTTCCTCTTTTCTGGCAAGATTAATGCTGGACAAACGTACTTATAAACTTTAGTTTCAAGTAAAATTCTTTCTTTTATAATAAACTCTATTTTTAGGAATACGTTTTCACAACATCGTCCACGTGACGCCCACGTGACGCCCACGTGACGCCCACGTGACGCCCACGTGATCGCATTTCAAAACGGAACGCTGATCTTAAAATTCAGTCATTTTGTTTTGATTATTCTTATGTCTATCGTCTTTTCATGTTGACTTGAATATCGTCTAATTTTAATTATGTTTTAATAACTATGTCCTGAAGAAGGTCTACTAGACCGAAACGTCTGACGTCGATATTGAAACATTAAAACTGAAAACTTGCATATTCGGATTTTCTTTTTTCATATTTCTCCTCATATATATATATATATATATATATATATATATATATATATATATATATATATATATATATATGTGTGTGTGTGTGTGTGTGTGTGTGTGTGTGTGTGTGTGTTTGCTTCCAAAGAGTTATGGCTCAGCTGCTGATTGCGTTGCACCATCTGTTATGGTTGTCCAGGTTCACATGGCAGTGACAGTCTCGATGGCAACGAACACCTGTGTGAAGACGCTCTCGTCCGATCCCACACTGTTGATTTCTTTCTATCGATCAAGCTCCATGCCAACGAAGCTTTGGCTTACAAACGGTTTCCCTTGTCATAGTCATCGACAAACAGACCGTTTCGCTGTATCACAGCTCTTCAGTGTGGCTAGATATGTGATTGATTCAAGTTGGGAACGAAACACAGCCGATTTGACATCAGTCGGAGATTCTTAGGCCATCGGCGCACGCTATGAGGAAAGGGAATTTTGAACACATTTTATACAAGATATAAGCATTACTGGCTATCAGAAGGCTCAAGTCATGTCAATGATTGGGAGATTGATATTTATACGTTTGTCTATCAATCAGTTTTTCGATATCTAAACTAATTTTCTGTCTCTGCAATCAATATTTATTACAGCATGTAAAATAATGAATGGACAAGGCGATTAGGACATACACACACACACAAACACTCATATATATATATATATATATATATATATATATATATATATATATATATATATATATATATGTATATATATATATATATATATATATATATATATATATATATTTGAATTGGACAAGGTCCGACAATTTATTTAAAGACATTTATGATATGTTTAACGTTCTTTTTATAGATACAAGTATTTAAGCAAATGCTCTGTTTGATAATAAAATTTTAATACTGTTTATTATAAAACAGAGCATTTGCTTAAATACTTGTATCTATAAAAAGAACGTTAAACATATCATAAATGTCTTTAAATATATATATATATATATATATATATATATATAAAGGATAATTGAATCGTAACTCCCTATTTTATGTATGAGTGGCCAGCCAGGAGTCCCCTTACTTAAAATCATGTGACTTTTTTCTTTGGGATTGTTAAAAAGAGTTAGTCTCCTATACTCAGCCCAGTCTTTGAAAGAACATGAAGTGCGAATACAAGAAGTTATGACTTCCATATCACTAGAACTCCGGGTGAAATCAGATGACTCTTTTTTTCTGGGCGGCTCAAGAAGCTGTTAGGGAAATTTGGTGACCATATTGAATTTTAAATAAGATCTCATGCTAAACGCTTTCCTCTCATATCAATTTCTTGCAAAAAATATAGTTAATATATTATAAGTATTTTAAAATGGGGAGTTACTTTTCAGTCACTATGCATTTTACAATGAGGTTTCCTGTGCAATGTCTGGGAGCCACTCGAGGTAGAATTTACAGCGTATTAGGCACTGTTAATATTGTAACCATATTCAGGTATTCTGATCCAAATCGTAACACCGGGTTTCATGCTCTGATGATCGCCATCGTGTTATGATTTCGAGTGAAGTCCCTGAGCACTTTTTGTGATTCTTTTTTGTTACGACTCTACATTAGTTTAATTTCTAAAGACAATGATCAATATTTTTCTCGCTATATCTTTTAGTTATGTATTTTTTGTCTTTATATATATATATATATATATATATATATATATATATATATATATATATATATATATATATATATATATATATATATATTGACGCTTTTCAGATTACATTTTTTAAATCATTTCACCTCAAGCAATGCCGGAATGCCAGTAGTACGCTGGGGGTTAGAGGAAAGTGAAATAGAGGACTGAGAAGTCAGACGATTCAGGGAAAAAAAGATGAAGGGGTTACCAGTAGAAAGAAGATGGCGAATCACGTTGCCTTTAAATTTTTCAAGATCGTAGTTATCAGGGAAGCAAGGAAAGGGAAGGGACTTCCACAGGTAGGAAGTGCGTGAAAATAATCTGCTGAAGTAGAATGAGCAGGAGCATTTAGCTGTTTCAATATTAAATGGTGGGAGGAAAGTAGATGCCAATCTAGTAGCACTTGCAGCCGAGGGGAACCAGGAAAAAAATCTCGTCAGAGCAATTGCCATGAAAATATTTGTAGAAACGACAATACAAAGCCACGCCTGGTCGGTGAGAAAGTAACTGAAGCCGAGATGCTTGATCAGGGGAATCACCAGACCAGATATGGCAACTGGATTCAATGGACAAACGAATAGTAGATCTGTAAATGTGAACTTGGTTCTTTATATAATTAATTCATCGATTCTAAAAGAATCCTCAACAGAAAGCACTGGGCGGCCGTTTCGTCCTATTTTGGAACACGTCAGCAGTGCGCATCCACTACCGAAAATCGAACCCAGACCGTTGTGAAATGACGCATGAGTCATAAACAATGGACCAACGGGTCTCGGTAACGTAGAGTTAACAAACCAGATCGAAATAGCAGCTGCTCTTCACAATTACCTTCCTGTGACAAGTTGACAAGTTCCGCCGTGTTTATACATATATACATACATACATACATACATATATATATATATATATATATATATATATATATATATATATATATATATATATATATATTTAAGTGTGTGTGTGCGTGTGTCTATATATATATATATATATAGTCGCACTGAGGAGCTGTGATGCACCGAAACAGTACTGTCTGTGAATGACATATATATATATATATATATATATATATATATATATATATATATATGTATATATAATGTTATCGGGATGAAGGGCAATATGATCCCTAAACAGTTTGTAAATAAGCAGAAAAAAGACCAGCGTACAAACTGAAATTGAATTATAAAGATTAAATCAAGGACACGTTAGATAGTGTCAACATCTTTCATCGTGAAGGAAATGAGTGCATATTCACAAGAGAGTTGATCCGAATTAGGCCTTGCTTTAAAATATCAAGGCTGATATTCTTAAGGTGTTATGATCTTAATCTACGTGAGAATGTTGGCACAAATTGGAATCAAACGTCTAAGGAATGTTGTTAGGCCTGAGTAGAGAAAGTCAAAAGTATCCTCAAAGACACCGCACACAGAGACAATTCATTCACTACATGTTATTCAGCATTTCTGCTTGCAATGAGTCTGAAAACGAATGTGCCTCAGTTAGTGGACTAGCACATCATATGAAAATTCCCCCAAATACTACTGAATCTTTTAAAAGAGGTAACAGTATTTGGCACATATGCATAAGAGAATATAAGTCCCTAAGTCGGTAGATCAGACTGGCTTATACCGACTCAGCCACGAATATATTTGCCGACCAAGCGAGTTAGAATAGGGCCTTTAATCTAAATCTCTCTCGTCATACATTATCGAAATTACGTATCTGTTCAGTGTCGTATCCAAATGTAATCAAAGCAATTTCTAATGAAGTAATGGATATTTTTATTCATTAATCTGACAGGTTTTATCACTTTAAACGTTGTTTTTAGTGGATACTCGTATTTGAGTAGACGCCCCGATTATTTATTAAACAGTATATTTATTTATTTTCGTCTGCCGACCTGACTATTCGAGAATATTATTAAAGTGAAACATGCGCCCTCCGGCAGGATTCGAACCAGCCTCCACCTTGGAAGGAGAGACTGTTGTTAGATCCGATTTACTCACACCAATGCAGCCACGAAGGACATTTGCCGATCAAGTAAGGTTGAATACTAGCCTTAAGCGAAATCCCTTGATATATTTATTTATTTTCCTCTACTGTTCTGAATGCTCGAGAAAATTTATTAAAGAAAAATATGCACCCTCCAACTCTTAAGGATCTTATTTTTATGTTGACAGGTTTTTATCAGTGAGTATTTTTTTGCGTGTGATGTTATATTTTTTAAAATTTAATGCATACAACAAAAAATTGAAAAAACATGATCTTTGACAAAGATTGAACAAAAATCTGAACAAACCTACGAATTTACTTACCTAGTTGATGACTTTTTCTTAAATAATAATAATTCAAAAAACGTATATATTGGTTAGACAATCACTATATTCTAACACACCTTAACGCGCCATTTATTCCAAAATAAAAATAACCTTTATATCACTAAACAAAAGAAAACAAGACATCCGCCAAATGATTATTAATAATACCAAATTACTATATCATATTAACTGTTGAAAATGATTACAAAAGACAAGAAGCATTAACCATAAAATTCCAACAACCAAACAGCAACATGTCATTACATTTACGAAGAGATATACTTAATTTACGAGGATCATTCAATAAATAAGGTGAATTTTTTGGTATAAGGATTTCTAATACAGATAGAAGCTTACTTTCTTTTAATTTTTCAACGTAGTCACCCAGCACTGTCACACACTTTTCCCATCTGTGCACAAGCTTCCGTATTCCCTCAGTGCCACCTGCCAAAATCTGAGCAATGAGTTGAAATTAGTTCCGAGTTGAAATTAGTTCCGAGTTGAAATTGGTTCCGAGTTGAAATTAGTTCTGACTTGAAATTAATTCCAAATTGAAATTAGTTCCGAGTCGAAATTAATTCAGACCTGAAATTAGTTCCGAGTTGAAATTAGTTCTGAGTTGATTTTAATTCTGATTTGTAATTAGTTCCCAGTTGAAATTAATTCCGAGTTGATATTAGTTGCGAGTTGAAATTAGTTCCAATTTGAAATTAGTTGCGAGTTGTAATTAATTCTGAACCCCAATTTCTTACAATGATGTTCACTTGAAGTAGAGTGTTAGAAAATAAGAGACAGTTCATGGGCATACGTGAGGAAGATAACAGTTAACTCTAGACTCGAGCAGGTTAAGACTAGTGATTGCGGTATAAATGTCTTGAGGGTTAGGTTCCACAAAACAGCGGCTTGTGGGAAGACTCTGTTTTATCTATCTATCTATCTATCTATCTATCTATCTATCTATCTATCTCTCCCCTCTCTCGCTCTATCTCTGTCTCTCTGTCTCTCTCTCTCTCTCACAATATATATATATATATATATATATATATATATATATATATATATATATATATATATATATATATATATGCATGTTTCATTAAAAACGACAGACATGGTACTACGATTGAGCTTTTTATTTAATTTTTCGTGTGTTCGAACAAGAGCTTTCTTTACAGGATATAGGGTGTGTAGGAACTATCCAAATGTTTTATGTTTCCGAGCGCTTTCAGCTATACCTTTAGCCATTATCAAGGATGATTCGATTTTTCATCTTAATTGAGTGTGTGCATTATGTGTATGTCTTAGTGTGTAGTAGGGATGTTTTTAATTTCCGAATACGGTTAGCACATTGTGACTTTGTTCGTAGTTAATATTGTTAAGAGTTGGCTTTTTCTTTTTTATTATCAAAGCCTCCATTATTTTAAATCTTTTTTGCAGACGGAAGCAGTTAATATATTTGTGTTTTCTACTAATATGTTTCTAATGGAGTCCGGTATGTTTGTGTGCGTGTTTCAATGCGTTCTAATGGAACTGTGGTCGGATAGGTGTAACGTAAGACGTCTGGATAAGCATGTAGTTGTGTAGCCGATGTAATTATTCATGAGTCCGGTTTGATCAGGAACACAGTTCCTTAAGGGGCATTTGTACTCATAGATAATATTCTTTCTTTGTAGTTTTGACTTACCTGGTGTGTTGTTATTTCTGAGGATAAGGTTAGGTGTCTTAAATTTTTATAGTAGATAATTAATTTGATTTTTTTATTCGGGTCAATTGGGGTGGGGTATTTCTATATATGTCTTTGTGAGGATTCATCTTGTTTGTAAATTGTTATGCATTTGGTTTTTGTAATAAATGTGTATGTGATTTTTGACTGTGTGTTCACTATCTTTATTACTTACTTTAGGGAGAAATAGTCTAATTTGGTGGTCTATAGGGTGGTTAGGGAATCCGTTGTTGATTAGTGTTTGTTTAACGTTATTAAGTTCTTTGAGGAAGAGTATTCGAGAGGATGAATTGTGGTGTGCTCTTTTTAGAAAGTATTTTTATTACAGCTATTTTGTACCTAAGTGGACATTCGCTTTTATAGTTAAGGTGGCAGGAGTTTTTTGCTGGTGGTTTTTTTGTATAATGATGTAATGAAAGTGTTATTGCTGTATTCAACGAGGACATCTAAGAATGAAAGTTTGTTTTTTGGCTGAGTTCATAAGTAAAATTAAGGACGGAGTTTTTCTCAAATGTGGTCTTAAGTGTGTCTATTTCTTTAATGTTGTTTGCTAAAATAAAAATATCGTCTACATAACGAACATATATTTACGGTTATGGTAAATATCGTATTTTCTAGGTGGGACATATAATAGTTGTAAAAGCACGGACCGAGTAGATTTCCTATACTAACGCCATTAGTTTGGGTGTAGATATTGCCATTATGGTCATAAAATGGAACTTCAGTTGCGCATGCGTGTAGTAATTTTTTTAGTCTGGATGGTTTGATGGATGGCCGAGGGATAGAATTATTAGTATATACAGAATTGAGGATAATGTCAATAGTTTGGTCGACGGGGACGTTTGTAAATAAGTTTTCGACGTCAAGTGACGCTATTATACCTTGGTTTGTTTTTTTTTGTTGTTTTTTTTTGTAGATATTAAGATTTACAGGAATTCGTGGGTGGATGTGATGCTGTAATTGGTGGGTAGGTATGGAGGGATGTCCTGTAAAGAAAGCTCTTGTTCGAACACAAGAAAAATTAAATAAAAAGCTCAATCGTAGTACCTTGTCTGTCGTTTTTAATGAAACATACATAAACGAAGGATTGCTGCCTAAATATACAATACATATATATATATATATATATATATATATAGAATAACAGTAATAAAAAGAATGAACCCCCAAGCGTGAAACAGACACTCATATCTCGGTATCTATTTACATACATATATATATGTGTGTGTGTGTGTGTGTGTGTGTGTGTGTGTGTGTGTGTGTGTGTGTTTGTGTGTGTGTGTGTTTTAAGACATTTTTATGTTGATACATTCTTTTTTATGGATACAAATATTTAAGTAAATGCTCTGTTTATGATAAACAGTATTAAACAACATTTACCGGCTTGAATGTCCGAGAAATTTTCATAGAAAATTTTCGTCCGCCGACATTAATCGAACACAGGAAATAATTGTCGGACTTTGTCCATTTCATAATATATATATATATATATATATATATATATATATATATATATATATATATATATATATATATATATTCGTATGTATGTATGTATGAATGTGTTCGCGTGGGGATGTTTGTTGGATGTACAATAATACAGATGATGAGACAATGTGGAAAAGCTAATAAACGACGCGTTTCGCTATCGTTTTTAAGCGTTCTACTAGATCGGAAACTACGTCTCATCCATCTAATGTCTAAATAGAGTCATGTAACAATAAGTTCTATTCTAAACCTTTCTTCTCGCACTTCTCGAACGTGGAATTCGGTTCCGCTTCCGTACTTCACTGTCACCTACGTTCTAAAAAATTAATTGCAACTCCAATCGCCATCTTCTTGAATCCTGTTATTTTATTTTTTCTTTATCCCCACCGACGTCTTTATATTTTCTTTCTCACTCAGTAATCGCTTAAATTTTAGTGGCGTCATTTATTTTTATTATCACAAGGTCCAACTATAGTACCCAGAGGGTTTCTTCAGATTTCTGCAGATTAGAATGTTCACAGGAATAGATTGTTCTAGTCAAGCAGTTGATATCTAGGAATATCTCGACGTTCCTTTTTAGTAGTGTTTAGTTAATGCTAGGCCCGTTTCCACTGGTACAGTGGGCGCGTAATAACTGAGAAGTTCTAAATAAGGAACAAGACCTGATTTGTCAAGATAAAGACAGAGAAATGAGAACAATCTAGCCCTATATATTAAATAAAATGTTCAGTTCAAAGTTCCCTGGAAAAGGCAGGGATGCTGTAATAATTGCTGCCACATATGGTTTGGTGCTCCCGCTATATATTTAGAGATTCTTGATAAAATCCAAGCAGTTGAAATGCAATTAGTTATGATCTGGCATCCCGGCTTCAGTCACTTTCCCACGGACGTAATGTCGCTTCTCTGTGTGCGTCCCAAGAATACTTGCATGGTAAATGTATTGATATACTTTGCTCTATCGTATCTAGGCTTTATTTCATTAACCGCTGTACTAGATTAGCAAACAAGGTCCCGTCATTTTACAGTTGAATTGATTAGATGTAATTGTAGGTTCTTCGCTAATAGTTTATTTTTTCGCACTTCTCAGCTGTGGAACTATCTTCCGGCTTCTTGCTTTCAAGCAAACTTTGATCTTCAAAAACTTAAATGCAATGTCACTCGTTATCTACCGTCTTCTTGTGTCCCCTTGTTCTTCCGCCTTAATAAGGTTTCTATTTTTCTTATTCCTTCATATTTCATAACCGCTTGCGTCTTAGTGGCTTTATTGCCTTGCTTGTGATAAAATATTTTTAAAAAACCCTTCTTCCATGAATTCACATTGTTAATCTCATATATTATCCCCGGCTATTAGCCTTGTGCCAGACGCTTCTATTATTTACGATGTTACGTTTATATCTGATATATGCTTAAAAAAAAACAAAAGACGTTGGAACAAATAAATATCCAAGAATACCGAAGAATTGATACGAATAAAACGTGCATATTCGAACTCTGCAACAACCACTTTAAAACAACGTACGTAATCTGCTTAGAAATCTAATTTTTCATTGAATCCAACTATTTTTGGTTATCGACTCCAAAGAGACTGAGTTCCAGTTAGATAAGCTGATTTGTCCCTGAAAGCTTTGCTGCACTACTCGGAGTAACGAACTGTTAGAGAAAGTAAAAGATCCATAAAATGACACGACTGGTAGGAAGTAATTGAAAAGCGAGAGGAACTCGTCCAAACAAGAACTAAAAGCGAGCCAAATGATCTGAGTTTTAAAAGAAATCTCTTGACGAGACATCAACTGGGAAGAAATTATTAGATTTGACGGAACTATTATTATTTTTCGATTGCTCGACGCTTGTCTTTGTAAATTCCTCGATTCTTTAAAATCCAGGTTATTTTAGGAAGTGTAGGCGACATCTTCCAGTTGGACATAGTAAAAATGCTTGTATATTCATTGTGATATATTTAAAAAAGAAAAAAAAAGATGTTTATCTCTGAGAATTATAATATTATCCCGCTAAGCCATGATCTGACTTTGGTTTAAAAAATAAAAAGCCGTCAAATATAGTGAGCCTATATATATATATATATATATATATATATATATATATATATATATATATATATATATATATATATATATATATATATATATATATATATATCAATATTTCTAGTCAGAATTATTTTGTTAACCTGCCCAGCACAAAGACTTGCATTTAAACTTGCAACAAGCGTAATAAATGGTAGCGCATTCGTTTTCTTTGGACGAACTAGAATGTCATTCATTCTTCTTTGTTTTTCCATGGTCTTCATTTTTCAGAGAATTGGATGTTGTAATGATGTTTATAATTTCTTCCACGCTGGTATTGTAGTTGTTCCTTTAATCATTTTACCCCAAACAAGGCAACGAAGCCACTAAGACGCAACGGATAAGTGAGTGTAGGAAAGAAAACATTACGAAGTAGAGAGAACAATAAAAGAACATCAATTAAGAAGACAGAAGTCAGCGATTAACAATAAATTTAAACTTTTAAAAACCAAAGAAGAATGGACAGTAAAAACCAGGAAGAGTGTTTCACATGTGAGAAGTGCGAGAGAAAAATGTTAGCATATAATTTACGGTTACAGCTAGGAATTTCCACTGTAAAATGATGAGACCTTGCCGCCAATCGAGTACTGAGTTGAAATTCATAAAGGTTTGCAACAAAAGAAAAAAAATAACTTGAACAATTACCATGGAAATATTTGTATAAAAAAATGAAGAGGCTATGTTACAAAGGTGGGAAAGTGACGGAAGACATAGTGAACCACTTTTCCTAGCAGTAGACCTAGCAATTGATGCAATATAATCAAACCACTTCATGTCAGCGGTAAATGTTACCCTGAGTAGGCGCAGTCACTCTTTTGGAGGTTAGCATCGCTAATAAGGATGGAGAAGAACAATGTTTCTCTCAGACGATCAAAATAAAGGAGCTACATTGAAGAGGCGTTAAAATTAAAAAGTTATTCCTTGCCCCAGTTAACAACAGATTTTAGATCATTTTTTATATCAGCTTCCAATTTGAGTTTCTCAAAGCGATCAGAATTACTATTAAGACAAGAGTAAATTGCATAGATATCGAGTCGTGAAACTGATTACATCAGTAAGGTCGTTGATAAAATTAGGGGCAATCCTTGTCCAAGGATAAAGCTCTGTTTAGACCTGTATTAATGAAAATATATCTAGAAGCGTGGCCGTTCAAGACAACTTTAACTTTGCTCTTTGATAAGTTTGAATCAGATAAAAAATTCGTCCAAAAATATCATTTGTTGTCAACTTGTAAAGAAGACCTGCATGCTAAACTCTGTCAGAGGGCTTCGTGATATTCAAAGTAGTAACCCAACCTATACGAACTTTTACTAGTGGCCATAATTTCGAATATTAATTGTAGTATTCATTTAAGTAAAATTGGTTATACAACGCTGTTGTATTTGAATATTTCGCTTATAATCCGTCGGGGATCATTGCACATATAGCCAATGTATCGGTTGGTTGACTATCTATGCAAGTGGAGAGCTGTTGCCCACTCCAGGATTTTATGTCTTTGAGGTGTGCTCCTCTAGGGGTTTAATGTTTCTTTGACTCCTACGCACCGATTTCTGATTAGGTTGGAACTACCAGGAGATATACTCGTTAGGATAGCTCTTCGATTATAGAAACACGCAAAATCCATCGTTACGTCAAGGGACTTAACCAGACCTATTTACCTGGCTTGTGAGAGATGATCATTCGGGTGATATACATGGCTAGAAAAATAATGCCCTCATGACAAATTCAAATGGGATTTATGCTTTTGCTTTTACTTATGCAAATCTTTGCTATTACATGGGACAGATCAGATACAAATAAAATGGAATATTATTATTATGTCAAGACTGGAGCTGTTCAATCTTCACTTTGAAGACTTTATAGAATACGATAACGTTTAGGCGTTCTTTCAGAAAAGGTTTTCTATACTACAGAGCCTTTCCCTCAGACGCATTGTCGCAAACCTAGTGTTATCCTATCGCTATATCCATAGCGAATGTTCCCATGTGCCGCATTCTTTACTTCGACCAATTCAGAGCTTTACAGTTATGAGCCAGCATTCTACTACGACGGAGGGAATAATTTATTAAAAGTATAATTACGAATGAAAATTTTATTTACTAGGTATTTAATTGTTACATGTGCTGTTCAAAATGCACTCATTTCATTTGCTGAGGGTTAAAATTCTACACACCATTTTCCTAAAACATCTGCATTGTAGAACAGATGAGCATGCGGAAGATTTTCTCAACACTACAGTCCTAAACTCTTCGAGCCAAAGGTCAATCGTTATATATCCTTCTTATCCTCATAATCTTCACTCCCTACTAATTTCCCTTTCTTTACTATCTCGACCATATTTATTATTACTATTTTAACTATAACCCTTTTCAAGTGGCTCTGTAGCCTTGTATTGAGTGGATTCTCATGTTAATATATATATATATATATATATATATATATATATAGATAGATAGATATAGATAGATATAGATAGAAAAAATATAGTCTGAAAGTGTGCTATATTTATAGGATAAAGTGCTCAATATCAGAGATGGAGCGTATGTAAATATATATATATATATATATATATATATATATATATATATATATATATATATATATATATATATAAAAAGGAAGGAACAGTAAGATATAAAATCCGGTGTTCTTATAGATATTTTTATTTTTACACAATAGTGCTCAATGTAAATTTAAATTTACAGAGCATTAATATTATAAATTAATAGATTTAAAATATGGTGTAAGTAATTCTAATTAAAAATATGGTGTAAGTAATTCTAATACATTTACTTGGTTTTAATAAGAAGTATAGTATATTAAATATTAAAAATAATTTTTTAGAAAGGTGGATAAAACATATTCTAGCCTAAACAGTCCCTCAAAATCTTTAAATATACAAATAGAAAAAATACCATAAGAATTTTTGCCGTTAGAAAAAAACCCAGATGACATGAATTTAGCGGATGTCAGAATTTGTTAAAAGATACATCCCTACCCATCCCTAAACATAACCCCGCTTTCAAATGTAACTATTAACTGATACAACGAAAATTAAAAATTGAACCCTCTACCACCCCTTGTCTAGATGAATGGATTTATCGGTAACCTTGGAAACCCTCAATTATGAATCTTTCCAGTGCCGTTAACAACCGTAAATTTTAAAAAGTAAGTTACTCCAAAACTCGCTTGATGAGGAAATGGAACTAATGTCTTTGGTTTAATAACAAAATTAAATTCAGGTGCTTTAGCTTCCATTTCTGAAACATGGTTATCACTGTGTAGCGGTAAAACTATATTTTAAATCTATTAATTTATAATATATATATAAATATATATATATATATATATATATATATATATATATATATATATATATATATATATATATATTAATACATGTTTCATTAAATAATATAGATAAGTGTTGTCTATATATTTTATGTAAGTTTTTTACATATAGTCTGATAATCTTAATAACATTATCATTAAATAATGAAAGAAAATCACAATATTGATACATACTTTTTTTTTTTTTTTTTTTAATCCAATCTGAGCTTTCGGCTTACATAAGCCATTATCAACGATGACAATTACACAATATATTTATGCAATACACGAACAAGAAATTGATGATAGTATTATTTGTTTACATGGATGATTTCCAAGCAACGATAAATACGTGCATATAAAACGCTGAAAGCGAAAATCACAGCTCATGACGTCACACATGACCACGCGAGAGTGAATCCGATGAGTATTGAGTATGGAAAGCCGTTGGTATGAACCAATGACTTCTGTTACTAATTATAGGCATTTAAGGATATTTTTGGAGATTTCATAGTTTATTTTGTTCAGGTTAGGTTTCAACTGATTTATGTATATAGCTTCAAGAATTTTTAGTTTTTGTTTATTGTTTTCATGTTTAAGTATAGTTGTGTTTTCGACGAGGATTTTCCGGAATTGTGTATGCGGCCAGGCATGTTGTTTTAAATGCCTAAAAATGTTAGAGTTATCATTCAAATGTAGTGTCAAGCGTCGTGAAAGCGAGTTTGTATATATATATATGAAAATTTTCTCAGGGTTAACCTGTAGAAAAAGACAATTTTTATAAATGTAAAAAATAATAGGAAAACTGTAATAGAAACTTACCAGATCATTTATGTTTGTAGCCTTTCTGTTAACGTCAAAATTCAGTTCGTGATTATTTCAATGTAATATGATGTCTAGGAACGGAAGAGTGTAGTTTGTTTCAGTTTCAAAAGTGAAGTTTATTGTAGGTTAACAGTTAAAAGTATGAAAATTGCATCCTCTAAATTCTTCCAGTTGCTAAGGACATTTTGTTTTGTTATTATTAGTTATTTTGTTTAATAAATTCATTTCGTTTTTGCTTTGAAAAAGTTCACATCGGGCGAAACCCGTCGGCAACTATTACAGTTTTCCTATTGTCTTTTATATATATATATATATATATATATATATATATATATATATATATATATATATATATATATATATATATATATATATATATATATATATCTGGTGGATTGTTGGTCGCGAGCCACTGCATGAGTATTCTATCGACACATTACAGATGTGTTCTTTCCTGATAGTAGAGTCCAATCCTAGAACTGCAAGCTCTATTGCAGATACTGCGTTGATAAATTGTGTTCTGAGTACAACTGTTGGTCTTCTTCTTGGAACGTTTCCCAATGAGGAAATTGGTACGCCTGTTCTCAAAGATATCTATAACCTCTTTGCAGGTTCTCCTCGAGGTTGCACTGGCTTGGGTAGTAATACTTTCCCCGCTGTCAAGGCCGATGTCACATCTCTTGAGATTGTATTTAACAGTGCCCTGGTAGCTCAGTTTCGGTCTGCCTAGTGGTGTGTTGCCGCGTTCTAATTCACTGGGAATTCTTAAGGCTTTCATTCGACACAAGTGCTCCACCCAACGAAGCTGTGCCTTGATTACCTGGCTTTCTATGCTGGGTACAACACATCATTGTAGGACCTCGACATTGTAGACTTTATCCTGCCATTTAATTCTGTAGATGGTTCGCAGGCGGCGTTGTTGGAACTGCATGAGAAGCATAATATGGCCACGATAGACTGTCCATGTTTCGTAACCATACAAAAGTGTTGAGAACCACAGCCTTGTATACATTGATTTGGGTTCTGAGTATATATATATATATATATATATATATATATATATATATATATATATATATATGGTATTCATAGAGTTTGTGTGCACTTTAAAAAATGTATAACTTTATTTGTATTTGCGATAGAAATAATTTGTAAATAGTATTAGAAAGAAGTAATTCTATATTTTTTAAGGTTTTACTGAAATTTTATTTAAGTTTCCACATGTCCTCCATCATTAGAAATACAAAGGGTAATACGATTCTGCAATTCACGGAAAACATTTGACAACTGATTTACAGTAATGCCTAAAATGACATTATTTATTTTAGCTATACTTAAACCATGGTACATTAAACTTTATAACATTTTTTACAGATTACTTCTATCGGAAATACAAATAAAGCTATTTTTTTTAGTCCACAAGAACTTTATGGACACCGTATATATATATATATATATATATATATATATATATATATATATATATATATATATATATATATATATATATATATAATATTAAAATATATATTTAATTTTTACACGTACTTAAATCTAAAAATAAGAAATAAATTGGAATATTATATTTTTTAATATTATTTTCTGGAAACCTGCTAGTTTATTCATTCTGAAGATTCTATACGTTTGCTGGTCATATACAAATGCAGTCTTCCATTCAGACAAAAAAACAGTCATGCAATTTCGGAATCTCTGCATTCTGTTAAAATGAAGTCGCACTGATTGATTATATCATTGTGTTGTTCAGAGAAGCAATAGATGCAGCCGAATGGAAAAGCAATTTGAATTAACAGCGTTAATATGAAGCGATGTCTGGACTTTTTTCCACTTGATACAAATACAAAAGGCATAAACCTCAAATCCCCCATTGATTCTTTCCAGTGACTGATAGAACAGTCCTACATTTATTTAAAATACAGCATGTGATTTACAGCATGTGATGTTTTGACTAATTCTAAACAGATTGGCTTCTTGAAACTAAAAATATTTTACATCTCCCATTATTATATCTGCGCCCTTGTGCAAATTAATTGAAAGATAATGAATATTCCCGTTATTATTTAACTTTTTCGTAGTTTTCCAATGAAACATGACCCAGTGCACATGTTAGTATTTCTTATGTCCATTCCAAGAAGTCTTTTCTTGCAGATTGACCACAGATAGGATTTAAATCAGTTGAGTTTCCGCTTCAGTCTATAGTACTTTGATTTGCTCACTGGTAAGGCTTGCAAATGTGTTCGTGCAGCATTACAGTTTTCGTACGTTTGCTTGGAATAACGCCCATCGCAGACAAAGGCCGTAGGACAACTAATCGACAGTCGAGGCAATAGTGTCTGGGCGTGATGAAAATCTGATGCAATCACGGATGGTGTAATATTTTTCAAGGCCAAACACATTTCATCATACACCCCGAAAATAGAATCATATTACTGCACACCACAGCAAATGAGCTAGTCTGTGGAAAATAGAAAAATTAGAAATCAATTACACCCTGTCAGTCCAGTGGGGCTGAAAACTGACCGTATGAGCAAAGAAAGGAAACTAATGGAAAATTAATTTGAACAAGGTTCTCTCTCTCTCTCTCTCTCTCTCTCTCTCTCTCTCTCTATCTATCTATCTATCTATCCATCTCTCTCTCTTTCTCTGTATATATATATATATATATATATATATATATATATATATATATATATATATATATATATATATATATATATATGTACAAAATAATTTAATCGGTCGCACACTCTGGGAAGTAACGAATTTTTAAACAATCACTATTACTGTTGATAATGCAAGACTCTCCTAGCGATTGAGTTCATTGAATTACTGGTGTGTTTATTAAAAATAAATAGAGGGAAAATTCGCTTTTCTCTCTGTCAGGCGTCGAAGGCCCATGGGGTAAAATCTCCGCCTCCTACCATATATGTCGGGTTTCGGTCCCGTCCTGGAGCGATCGAGTGTCTAACAACAATGATGACCTGCGAAACTGTCTGTCTGTCTGTCGATGACTATATATGAACTTGCAGTTATGTTTTTTTATTATTTTTACGGCCTGTCTTCGTTTTAGCTAACTATTTCGGGCTTCTTGTTTTCATAAACATTGATCACTGCAGATTTTTGCTTAAGATAATATTTCTTGTTTCTATATATATATATATATATATATATATATATATATATATATATATATATATATAAGTGAACATTGAAGTCAAGACTTAGAGGCGACAGGCGGTTTCATGCTAGACGCAATCGTCAGACCACGAATTTATATATATATTTGTATATATATATTTATATATATATATATATAATTAATTGTTATATATGTTGTTGGAAATGTCCTTTTGCAAATCACACTTCAATTATGTGGCTGCATTTTTCATAAACACGTTTTCTGTCATTTCGCGTCATTCATATTTAATTCTTGCTTTGTTCCTCAATATTTATTGGGCGTGTCTAATAAACAATTGATTTCAAATGACCCGACAGAAGAAATACTGTCAAAAGTAATTAGACATTTAAATCATGATTAATTAGCTAACCTGAATATCGCGCGACTTTTGACTTACACTGTATCTCTCGAGATTCTTGACAAAATTCAAACGGTGTATAATTGATCCTGACCTGGAATCTCGACTTCAGTCAATTTCTCATCGAAGTGACGTGGCTTCTCTCTGTCTTTTTTACAAGTATTTTCATGGCAACTCATTTGGCCAGCATTCTTCTTCGGTGCCTCGAGTGTCATTGGCTACTAGGTCTCAACATTTTACTGCTGATCTAGCTTGGTTATAGTTCTGTGCAGCAAACCGTGGAGTTAACCAATAATATTAGAATCGATCTTTTGAGGCAGAAGTGAGCACAAAAAATATATAACCTGTTCTGAGGCCAGCGATATCAGTAGTTCTTTATTTATTTTTTATTTCTGTCGGAGAAACTAAACAAGTGTTTCTCAACTGGTGTTCCCCGGAACCCTAGGTTTCTGCAAGAAGTCGCTAAAGGTCCGCGAGAAACACTGATAAATTGGATAATGCACTTTTGAGAATTTTTTATCCGTAATTTTACTATATACATATAGTATATTGTTGGAAAATTCTTGGTTAATATAATAAAGATTTCAACCTCATATTATTTATATTTATATTTATATATATATATATATATATATATATATATATATATATATATATATATATATATATATATATATATATATATATATATATATATATATATATATATATATATA